>JACEFZ010021371.1:0-25000 GCA_014155875.1 Cepaea nemoralis
AGACAAGTGCATACCGCCGCCTCCCCCAACTCGTTCTGGAACCTTCGATCTAAGAATAGCCCTTATTTTGGGATGGTCCCTGTTAAGACTCAAAGTATATTTATGAAATGTGTCGGACTGGAAATGGGGATTCTGTTCCATCATGCTACAGTAACTATAGAAATGGAATAAAGACAAAGGAGAAAATTATTGCAGATAAGTCACACACCGAGCATGTGAGACGTAAGATAGTGCATGATGGTGGAAATGACCACGTGTTCACATGCACCCACTGTGAACGGACATTTACATCACGAATTGGCCTTATCAGTCACATTTGCTACCGCCATAGGGAAAAGTTATGCCTTTTTAAAGCACAAACTATAAGGCAGATGTGGTGAAGGCCCTCTGGGAGCGTGTGAATAATGCTGAAGAACAGATAGACTATCATGGTCTAGAGAGAATGCAGCAGCAAGGGGTAGTCACGGATCTGGTCGACAGCGGTCACTCAGAGGTAAAGCAAGACGGGCATGTAATCAGATTGCAACGGGCACCATTAGTAATGGAACTCTTCGCTGGCTGTTGAGGATGAGGAGTGATCGCTAATGGAAACTTCTCTCAAAAGGAGTATTGTTGCCTATTGTTACTGTATGACAATGTCCGCCCACTTACAGTTGTGCATATAGTGGATATACTACGTGCTCTGAAATCTTAGGCCTTGAGACATCCAGCATACAGTCCAGACTCGATATCATCAGACTTTCACTTGTTTGGACACCTTTTAAAGTACCAGAAGTTCGCAGGTGTCAACAAGGTAATGGAGACAGTGCAATATTGGTGTACGATTACACCCAAAAACTTTAGAAGGCATTAACAAGCTTGTAGACAGGTGGACCAACTATGCTACTGGCAGGGGGACTATGTAAACAAAACAAAAAAAACTACGCGCGCACTCTCTCTCTCTCTCTCTCTCTCTCTCTCTCTCTCTCTCTCTCTCTCTCTCTCTCTCTCTCTCTCTCTCTTCTCTCTCTCTCTCTCTCTCTCTCCTCTCTCTCTCTCTCTCTCTCTCTCTCTCTCTCTCTCTCTCTCTCTCTCTCTCTCTCTCTCTCTCTCTCTCTCTCTCTCTCTCTCTCTCTCTCTCTCTCTCTCTCTCTCTCTCTCTCTCTCTCTCTCTCTCTCTCTCTCTCTCTCTCTCTCTCTCTCTCTCTCTCTCTCTCTCTCTCTCTCTCTCTCTCTCTCTCTCTCTCTCTCTCTCTCTCTCTCTCTCTCTCTCTCTCTCTCTCTCTCTCTCTCTCTCTCTCTCTCTCTCTCTCTCTCTCTCTCTCTCTCTCTCTCTCTCTCTCTCTCTCTCTCTCTCTCTCTCTCTCTCTCTCTCTCTCTCTCTCTCTCTCTCTCTCTCTCTCTCTCTCTCTCTCTCTCTCTCTCTCTCTCTCTCTCTCTCTCTCTCTCTCTCTCTCTCTCTCTCTCTCTCTCTCTCTCTCTCTCTCTCTCTCTCTCTCTCTCTCCTCTCTCTCTCTCTCTCTCTCTCTCTCTCTCTCTCTCTCTCTCTCTCTCTCTCTCTCTCTCTCTCTCTCTCTCTCTCTCTCTCTCTCTCTCTCTCTCTCTCTCTCTCTCTCTCTCTCTCTCTCTCTCTCTCTCTCTCTCTCTCTCTCTCTCTCTCTCTCTCTCTCTCTCTCTCTCTCTCTCTCTCTCTCTCTCTCTCTCTCTCTCTCTCTCTCTCTCTCTCTCTCTCTCTCTCTCTCTCTCTCTCTCTCTCTCTCTCTCTCTCTCTCTCTCTCTCTCTCTCTCTCTCTCTCTCTCTCTCTCTCTCTCTCTCTCTCTCTCTCTCTCTCTCTCTCTCTCTCTCTCTCTCTCTCTCTCTCTCTCTCTCTCTCTCTCTCTCTCTCTCTCTCTCTCTCTCTCTCTCTCTCTCTCTCTCTCTCTCTCTCTCTCTCTCTCTCTCTCTCTCTCTCTCTCTCTCTCTCTCTCTCTCTCTCTCTCTCTCTCTCTCTCTCTCTCTCTCTCTCTCTCTCTCTCTCTCTCTCTCTCTCTCTCTCTCTCTCTCTCTCTCTCTCTCTCTCTCTCTCTCTCTCTCTCTCTCTCTCTCTCTCTCTCTCTCTCTCTCTCTCTCTCTCTCTCTCTCTCTCTCTCTCTCTCTCTCTCTCTCTCTCTCTCTCTCTCTCTCTCTCTCTCTCTCTCTCTCTCTCTCTCTCTCTCTCTCTCTCTCTCTCTCTCTCTCTCTCTCTCTCTCTCTCTCTCTCTCTCTCTCTCTCTCTCTCTCTCTCTCTCTCTCTCTCCATGCTTTCTTTCCTTAATTTCTTGTGAAACATTTTAGTGCTATTATGTAACATCTTAATTAACATAATGGCCCAACAATGACATAACACTTTTAAGACAAGCATAATTTGTGTCACGTGACCTCAAGGCTGGCAGTTTGAAACATGCCTTCCTCACACATTGAGGACTTACAACCATGACTTACCAAACAGCTTTGTCACTGATGAGATCATTAGGTTTCTTTAATAGACATACATTTCTAATGTCTAACGCTTGACTTCTTGACCATTATCAAATGTATCGAAGAAACAATGTCATAATATTTAGATGTTCAAGAAAAGTATATACCCAAATAAGATTCTGTGATCATAGTTGAGTGTAAGAAATAGTCAGTAACATACACACCACAGTTTATATGTAATAATGGTGCATGTCCTTGGCCATGACATTGCAGTCAACCCCAGCTTTATTTTCTAGGCAGTTTTACATCCAGTAGTTTGCCGTTGTTATCTGAATGCGAAGTGAATGTTTTAAGCCCAGTTGAATGCCAGTACAGGGAATGAACAATGTATATATCAGTTATACATCTAGACAGCTGTAGTATAGTAGCACAGTGGTTAGCATGCCTGCCTGCAGGCCTGTTGGTTGTGTGTCAGAATCCCACCACAGATGGGCAATTTGTTCACGACTGTCTGAACAAATATAGCACCACATACCCTCATGGCGTGGAAACATGGCCTTTACCTTTTATTTGTGTATTTTGTATTTGTCTTCTGTAGTCCTTTGTAAATAATATAATTAGGAGAGGTAGCCTCAGACTCTTCTGATTCTTCTTTGATTGATGGTGAATTCACTCCATCCCAGTAGGGCAAACAACACACTCATTTTGAGCACGATCGTGAGCTGTCAATCCAAACAATGTGTGTCAGAGTTTAGAGCTGATTATCTTCCATTATCATGGGGAATTGCTGTGTTTCTCTCTTACAGTTGCCTTGCATGTAAAACTTGTGACCCTGGCAGGCTTCATCACAATGGAGATCTTTTTTATCCTCCCTTTGTCAATCAGAATAGTGTCTGCCCAGGCTGCCCCACATGAAGGTGAAGATATGACTGATCATTATAAACCCAGACCATAGCTCATCTGCGCTTCTGATCCCTTTAGAAAGGGCTTTGTGAGCACATACCTAGTCTATGTATCCACAATTGGTCTTCTTCTGAAGCATACCAGAAATTAATTAATTGCAAAGGTGGTAATAATGGTATATGCATGTGAAACATGGACAATTAGCAGACAAGTAGAGAAGCATTTAATGGCAATGGAAATATGGTTTCAGAGAAAATGCAAAAAATACCTTTAACGGAGAGAAAAACAATGGAGACAGCTCTGCAAGAAGCAATTGGAGAAATTAGACATAGGCAATCAAAATTGTTGGGGCATATTATGAGGAGAAATAAACTTTAAAAAAACTAAGTGACAAGTGGCAAAATTGATGCTCTTTCTGCAGCATTTATGTTGATAAGCCTCAATGTGTTTTCAGTGATTTCAAAATAGTCCGTGACTTCAGATGCATATATTCCCACAGAAAAGTTGCTTGTTCTGAAAAATGTTGCTTTAATTTGTTTGCTGGTGCCATAGGTTCTTAATACTGTTTAACCTAGTACATAAAAAAGCATGTAGCATGGTTGCCAGTGTATATATTTGAACTGAATCACTTACAGGGTTTTGAATATTCAAGGAGTGGAAATCCATCTCGCAATTGTCTGGAGAAATGTCTGGCAGCTTCCGAGGGAGCTAGATATGGTTAGTGTTATTACTTTCATGATTGTCACATAATTTATAAGCTTGCTACCTTCAGTAATCTTTTCTTTCTTATTTCTGTCTTTTGTACCTGTGATTTATGAAGTAGGGCAAGGTCTCTCGTTGCTGGAGTTGAGAAATTCTGGGACGCTGCGTAAAAATGCTTGCAGACACATTTGCTGCATTGTTAAAAATTGCATTATTATACATAGTGTTAGTGTCTGTTGAGTTTATAACAGAAAAGGAGTTGTACAGAATATGTCTCGTCAAAATTGGTTGTAGTGGAGACAGTTTGGGAAGCTCTGATAAAGAGCTTGGTAAATGCTGTTCATATTTGCTTCCAAGTTAGAGCATAACGGACTTTTGTATTGATTATGTGAACTGTCTCTGGATTGTTATTTGTTTGACTTGTCAAACACAAACATGTTTATTCCTTTGTTTGCCTGTAAGTGGTTACATGCCCAAGCTGTTTATCTTGTGTTTGATTTGCTGTTATTGTTTCAGTGATATGGGGCTACTATTGCCTGATAGGGAATGTCAAGAAACAAAGATGACACCAGACAATCATCCAGCTACTGATCATAATCATCAGGTGCCCTGCCAGCTGGCGTAGGCGTTCATGGCTTTCCACAGATCTCGGTCTTTGGTGTTCTGGATAACTCCGCTGATGATATTCCTTCATGCCGTCTCAATCCACCCAGCATCATTTCTCTAGATCTGCCTCTGCCTCCCTTCCCCTCGATCTTTCCAGTTGTCACAATGTTCTCCAGTGCCTCTCTTCTCATTACATGACCGAAGAAAGCTGTTTGTCTCTTTCTTATTGTTGTATATAATGTTCCCCCAGGAAGGTTAACCCGGTCAACAAATGCCCGCAGAAGTCGGCCTAACGGCGCAAGAATGCAGCTCTGCTGTAAACGGGCACAACGCAATCACGTCCACAAAAATTTAAAAAACTACGGCTGAACGCAGCAAAAGAAGAAGAAGTATATAATGTTATAATTTCATTAACCTGTTTCAGACAATCATTGTTAGTTACTCTGGCAGTCCAAGGAATTTGCAACATTAGTCTCAGGAACCATATCTCTGTTGCTTCTAATTTCTTCTTAATTTGTTCATTTACATTCCAAGGTTCACTGCCATACAGCAAAACTGGTTCTATACATTTCAGCACTCTCTTTCTTACATTCAATGATAGTGACTTATTGCATAAGATACTGGAAGGTCCCAGTTAATGTCAGGGTTACGTTCTTGGAAACCGCGACTTTAAGTGAAACAACGTATAGCGAAACACTATTTCCCATAGAATTAAATGAAATACTGTGTATTATGTATTTTTTTTTTAATGGTTATTGATATTTATTGGCTAAATAGAGTTTGGTTGGAGGGTGAATGGTAGAGTTATTGGGATGTAGAGGCATTAAATTCTGCCTCTTCATCTGAGGATGAAAATGTAACCTCTTCCTGCCATTTTTCCTGGCTCATCTCTACTTGAACAAAAAATGTGTCTAATGTCTGCTGCACAGTAACCACCCTCCTCAATCAGGGCCTTTAACTCTGCAGGGAAACACTCTGCAGCTGCTGTATCAGCACTGGCTGCTTCACCTGTTGTCTGAATATTCTTCTTCTTCTTTCGTTCACTTGAAATACATCTATAACTGCAATGTTGTCTTCTTAAAGCGCTCAAACCAACCACAACTCGCTCCACAACTATCATCAACACTACCTACTAGTACTGCTGTCACCCACTTTCTTAGCTAGATCTTCATAGAGAGACGTTGCTTTCTCTTGGATAACCATCTTGCTCACAGGCATTTTTTGGGGTTCTGGTCTTCATTCCAGACAGCCAGTAGTGCTTCCATGTTCTCCATAAGAGTACTTCTGTTACGAGTGATCTTGGAAGCATTCAGAGGGGTTACGTTTTTAGCACCCTCTTTGATTTTGTCAGCACCTGCATGGATTGTCCTTACTGTCGTTGGAGGTAAACCATGGACTTTACCAATATCAACAGCCCGATTGCCAGCCTCAAAACGACGTTATGGTGAAGCATAGCGATGTAAAGTGTAGCAAGTCCCCTATGTGACAATGACGTTATAACGAAATGACGTAAACCAAAGCTACATATAGCGGGGCCTTCCAGTACTCTTCATTTTCTGAAATGAGACTTTTGTTGTTTGCCCTATTCTGCTCTTAATCTCTGTTGTACATCTTCCATCTGATGTTATAAATGCCCCTAGGTATTTAAAATTATCCACTTGGTTGAGAATTTCCCCTTCTGTTCCTATGTCACATTTTGGTGTCACCATTTTCTTTTATATCACCACTGTTACTGTTTGTGTTATAATGTTACAATGTGTTACAAGCTGCTGATGGCAACATCAAAATGAGCAATTTTAAGATGGGTAAATAGAGCATCAGGACATCAGCAGAAAGGGTTTTACAGGCCAGAGGATCAGCTTCAATACACTGGGTTTGATCACAGATGGCTCAGTCTCTTTCCTCAGAGCTGCCTGCAGAAAGCATCGCATAGAGCACGAACGACATCCCCCATTAGTCTCTGAGAAAATTGCACTCGTGAACCAATTTCCAAATCCAGAAATAAGTCCACGATCTTCAGAGCATGAAACAGGACTGAGATTGAGAGCAGAATAGGCCAAGTGAAAGCAGCATTTCAGAAGCTGAAAAGTACCTTATGTAATTATATAGAACCTGTTTTGCTGTATGACAGTGAATCTTGAAATGTGCATAAACAAATTACAAAAAGAGCTTGGAGGCAGGGGAGATGTGGTTTCTGAGATGAATGTTGCGAATACCTTGGATAGCCAGAGAAACTAACAATTGCCTGGAAAAAACTAATGAACGCAGATAAGAGATGTACGGCTGCAGAAGGATATAACATTATATATGCGAAAAAGTGAGATATTCTAAACACGGTCACAGTGTACATACAATACAAGCTCCACATTGTTGAACATAAATAACAGGGAAGAAATCCAAAAAGAAAAAATAATAAAATAACAATAAAAATAAGCATACTACGACACAACAAACTAAATTTTGATTATAATAATCTTCATCAGGAGCGGAAAAACACAAACAGATCTAAAGAAAAACAGGAAATTAGAATATTTAATAATATTAAAACACAAATCCTTCATTGTTAGGAAGGCATCGAAGAGGTTAAGTTGTGAAAGGTGCCACATAAGAAAATGTGGAGCCAAAGGTGTGCAGACAGTTAGATAAAGAGGGGAGTTAGCAGAGTTATACGGTGGCATCTACAACGGTATTGCTTCCCGCTAGAGGATGCATCCAAAGGGTTGATTAACTGGCTATCTGTTTTAAGCCTCATGAAGTTACTAGAGAAGCATGGCTTTAATGCTGTGACCCATGCATCGTCAACTCCACTGTATTCAGAGGAATTGAAATTGTTAGAGACAGGTTTGTCAGAGTTTTGAATAATATCCCTAAAGTGTTGCATGAAGCGGTCGGCTAGGTGTCTACCAGAATAAAAATACCACATTTTCTTATTTGGCACCTTTCACAACTGAACTTCTGCACCGCCTTCCTAACAATGAAGGATTTGTGTTTTAATATTATTACATTTTATAATTTTATGTTTTTCTTTAGATCTGTCTGTGTTGTTCCAGTCCTGATGAAGATTATTATAAACAAAACGTCGTTCGTTGTGTCATAGTAAACTTATTTTTATTTTTTATTTTATTTTTTGTTTTGTTTGGATTTCCCATGTTGTTTATGTTCAACATTGTGGAGTTTGATGTAAGGTATGTACACTGCATTTGTGTTTAGTATATCTCATTTTGTTGCAGGAATTACACATACCTGTTTTTAGTTCATAATGAAAGTAGAACATGATGTGCAACTATAAGAAAGAGACAAACGATGTTTTTTTGTCATGTAATGAGGAGACGTATTGGAAAATGTTGTGATGACTGGAGAGTTCAGTGATAGGAGTGGCAGACAGAGAGGAATGGTGCTGGATTGCCTTTGACCATAGCATGGAGGAATAACATAAGTGGAATTGATCCAGAACACCAAGGACCAAGATCTATGGAAATACATGAATATCTATGACACTTGGCAGGTTGCAAGAGGATGATGATTAATATTTGTGGTAAAAGGCAGGAAAATAAGACAATTCTCTAGTCTTGCGATAATTGATGTAATGAGCTGCATTGTAGGTTGCTAGTCTGTATTATATTTCATGCCTACAACTTTATTACTGTTTGATATTTTACTGTCTGAATGTTTCTGACTTTTGAATACAGCAATAGCTCTTTCTACGTTTCAATGCCACTATGAGTTTTGTAATGATTCATTTGATCATTGTTGATTAGGGTTGTGTTTTGCATCTGGGCTGGCAGCAACAACAACTTTGACCTACCTGCTCAAGGCAGGTGATCACATTATTAGTATGGATGATGTTTATGGAGGTAAGTGCTGGAGATGAAAAAAAAAATGTTTGCATATCCTTTACAGGACATCGCTGTCTTTCAGCATCTTTCAGCTGATTGTTGATTTCTTGGCAAGATTATGCTCAGTAGTTTGCCATTGTTTTCTGAGCGGCCGGCTCACATACCCCATAAGTTACAGACGCAATTCAAACCACTGCTGACTCTCGTCACGTTACTTACGAGATTACAGAGAAAAGTCGCTAACCTCTAGGCCAGGAAGCCGGCTGCTGGAGATGAACAGATCGCAAATAGAGATCTAATTGAGATTGAAAAAAAAAGGAAAAACAACTAGAGATCAAGTGTATATTTAAAACAGCTGAAAAGGTAAATACAAATATAAACATTATGTGGAAGATATTTATCTTTGATGAGAATTATTTTCATTTATTTTGAATGATGACTTGATTCTTTTGTCTTGAATATTTGTTGGTGAAATACGTAAAATTGTTTGCATATTATGTTAAAGTGTATGTGGACAGGAAGCTATGTCAGTGGCATTAAATAGTATATGTTTTTGTGTAGGGTATTGTATTTATACTAGTAATTTCCTGTTCAACTCTTCAGAGTTATAATTGGGATATATAGCATATGCTGTTATTTCACATTTTAAATGTTTATGTTTGTTTTACTTATGGGTGTATAGTGTGATACTTTTGCTATCACATATTGTGTAGATTACATAATCATTTCTTTCAGAGAATTGTAATATTTAAATTGTGCTTTCAATCCTCATCCTGCCATTTCTATCAGTGTACAAGATCATAGGATTCCATATTGTTATGGATTTCCATATATGCTGCTTGCTATTGCTGTAGTCGCACAGTAATTTCATACATCAGCTGCCCATCAACTGTTTCCCTATACCTAAATAAGGTTGATCAAGTCCAGTGAGGTGATGTGATGAGTCCACACACATATGAGGTGTGTTAAAATATATAAGACCTTTGGCCAGAAAAAATACAGTTACATACCTGGAGATTTGAAACCCTAATCTCCTTCAGAGTACTCTCCTTGAGACTTGCCTTTGATTGTTGTAGAAAGCTTCGGAGGTTTCTCAGTTGTGTACTGAACCCGGTTACAGATACTACCAGGTGGTTTTGTTGTAGGTGGGGGATCCTTAGAACTGAATAAAGCATGTCCCATATAGTTTGTCCCAAACATGTCAGTGGAGGTGGTTTCTTTGTTATCCCTCCTCAGACAGTTTATCACATACGCCAAGACAAAGTACACAATATCTGTTAACTAAAACTTCCCTTAACTTATATTTTGAGGTGGTTAATATAATTATGGTATAACTAATATTATAGTTTTTCAAGGAAAGATATGAGTTAAGTGACGCTGATATTAATTTGGCTATCAGGCGACCTTGGACAGCCATAACTACAAATGATTGCCTGGAAGAAGTTAGTGGCAGTAGAACCTTTAAGAAATAGACAACCAGACTTCACTGAATACATACAGAAAGGAAGGCACTGGAAAACATTGGGATGACTGAAGAGATCAGCATTAACAGAGATGGGCAGCCCAAGAAATATGCTGCTTGATGGCTCATGTGATGTATGGATGCCCGTCGTCTATAGAATCGACCCAGAACTCAAAGGATTGAGATCAGTGGTGAGAAGTGAATTCCTACACCATTTTGGAAAGCACATGCTGATGATTCTGAGATCTCTATGATGACCCATTTAGCTCTCACTGTCTCCTGGATTGTCGTCACATGATGTTTCAACACTTCATCTCACTCCTTTCTGAAAAGTGTTACTTTAACACTTTTATTTCACATAAATAATTACAATAACACGTTTTCAAATCTGGTGATAATCCTACTACTACCTCCCCATACATGGCGACTGTGTATACACAGAAATGTCACAATTTCCTCACCTGCGTACATCTTTTACTGCCATATTGGTTTGGCATGGGGAATCTGGCCATCAACCTATAAAAAACAATGCCCAGAACACACATCCTACATCAAATCAAACATAATATATTTCTAGATAACACACTCACTCATTTTGCCTCAATCTGATTGTGTTTAGCAATAAATGCTTTCAAACAAATATTTCATGCCCTAGCTGTCTAAGATGCAGCTGACTGGTAAAAAGGCTTACACTCATCTGTCGGCAGAAGTTCAGAATAACTTCCATCAATAGTGAAGCTTTTGGCTTCTGTTTTAAAAATGGAGGGATAATAAATCCTTAGTGCATGTTTGCTATAGACATGTTTGTTTATATTCACTTTTGCACTTTGAAAATATGCATGTCCTGCAGGTAGTTTTGTGTGCTGAATGCGAGTCGGGAACTTCCTATGGGTTATATGTGGGCTTCGCCATAGTGAAGATGGATGCCTGCCTTCCCATGACAAATATACTAAAATAAGACTATTATTAATAAATGCAATGTATCTTTTATAAAGTATATCTATAATACAAATGATAATAAAATATATGCATAATATATCAATTATACAGACTATTCAACCTGCTAATGTTAGAGAATATTTTAACACAGATTGTATAGATTATTAATGGAATATTCAGATCATTATACAGTTATTCATATTTCTTTGCGTTTAGGAACCAACCGGTATTTTAGTAAGTGTGCAGCAAAAATGGGTCTGGACATATCATTTGTAGACTGCAGCAACGTTCAGGCGGTCTTGGATAATCTTAAACCAACAACAAAAGTAAGAACATGTCTTCTAAGTAGGTTTTTTGCTTCATTATATTTGCTTAGTGTTCTTTGTTGTGAAGGATGACTTTCCTAGTTCACTGCTGATATCTCCACCCAGTCTCTTCTCAGAAATCACACAAGAAGAATCAAAGCACAGTACACAAGCCCTGCAGCACCAGCCAGCATTCACATGTCTGCGGACCTGAATCACACATAATATACAAATATATGCGTATTTTTTGTGGGTAGCTTTTCTCATTTTGTTTAAATAATTTTAAATTTAGCCACAGTAATGGCCTATTCAGCCGGTTCCGTGACGAATGGGTTACAGACGCAGTCTGTAATCATGCATACCGCATTTGAAACAGCTGCGGGAGATTTGGCAGTAGACTGCTATGCGTTAGGTTTTTTTATAAAATGTTATGGGTGCAGGTTGTTCAGAAAGCAATGGCAAACTACTGAATGTAAACTTGCTAAGAGATCACAAACAGCCAAAAATGTTGGGGTTGACTACAACATCCTGTAAAGGATATTCAACTAATTTTTAATGGCCAGTCAGCTTACTCTTATTGGTTTTCAACTGTCAGGGAATTTTTAACATTTGTATGGGTCCCTCTATGAAAATAGAAAAGTCATAGACTACATGAACTAATGACAGATGAGACAGAACCTACCCTAATTTGATGAAATTGTATGGGAAAGACCCTAAAGAATGGTCGCCCGTATGTTGCCGGTGCCCATACGGGGGAGCAAAAAATAGTAACACTGTTGCCTACCATGCACGTCGTAAGAGGTGACTAAGGAGGATATGGTTCCGTCACCCTGTTACTGAGTGAGTGCTTGGCGCGACACTGTGACCTGTGAGTTTCGCGTGGAATGCTTTTACATCTGTCCGCAGTTGTTCGTAGGGTGAACTGCATGTTCAGAACGATGGCGGCCAGCTGTTGCTGGATTGACTGGTTTGCCTTTTCGTCTTATGAGTGAATTTTTCAGGAGACTCCTGGGAGTCGTCGCTGGAGCTACTGAGTTCGTGCATTGTGCGGCGCTTTCGACGGGTCGTCCTGTGGAAAGAGACTGAGCCATTTGGGATAAAACCCAGGTCAATGAAGTCTTTCTGGCGACTGCCATTTCCATCGACGATAAACTATTTTTCATGGAGGACTTTTGTGTTCACATTCTGGCGGCGGCATTATGCACAGTGTACCTGTGCAGGCTGTTGGCTTGCCAATACTCCTCTCTATTCCTGTTCACATTGGGCAGTGATGAGCATTTTTGTGATATTCACTGGCACAGGAACGGAGCAATATGGGGACGACCCGTTGCCGTGAAGTTGGAACCATGACTAACTAAATAACTAACTAACCTAAAGAATGGTAAATCACCTGGATGTGATGAGATACCAGCTGAACTAATTAAAGCGGGAGGAGAAAAAAGCATAAAAATCTATCATGGTTCACCATCTCACATGATCATCAGTCTTGGATAAGTGAGGTTGGTCATTGTTCACCCTCTAAAATTCTTGATGGAGAATAGAGCCCAGTAATTAGTGATTGTGTCATACTCACTTGTGTCCTTGAACCTCTGTAACCAATAAACAGATGCTGTGGATTGAAACCCCCACCAACCCTACCATGAAGCTTGTGGATATCACTGCTGTATGCCAGGCCGTAAGGGCGGAAACAGAGGGCTGGTCAGAAAAGCCATTTATTGTCGTGGACAACACATTTATGTCTGCCTACTTTCAGGTAAATTACCTTCACCTTTGTACTGAGAAATAAACCTAACATGTATTTAATAGTTGTAGTAATTGTTTGTCATAGTAATAAAGCAGTCGGCCAATTCTTATTATCTCAGAACAGTAACAAGAGAAGGCAGTCATGGGTTGACTGTAAGTTAGAGCATGAAGGTTCAATCAAGAAAGTCATGAAAGGGAATGTTTTTTCATTCAATAATTCATTAGGTGTTACCAACATTGGTGTATTTCTTCACCATTTAATATTAGTTAGTGGACAGATCATCCTCATTGCACATCGAACCATTCAGTCCATAAGTGCTCAGATCCCCTTCTCAGTAATTCCCGCAGCGTGTAGCGGCTAATGACACCAGTTCTGTGTTGGTTTATTAATCTTCTTTGGCTTCCTGCATAGTGTTCTTGTTTGGCCACACCTCTTTTAACTTGCTGTTCTCACATGGATATAGATTCAGTAAATTCTCAATAGATTCTCATAAACGACTTATTTCTTGTAGCGCATTCAATATATCAGTCTGGTCCATGGCTTGTCCACCCTTCACAGTAGCCTTACCTGTAAGCCTGTCAACCTGTTCATTTCCTTGGACACCTGCATGTCCAGGCACACAAAAATGAAACTAATCTTTGCCAGCCATGACCACTCCAGAGACAATAACGACTGTCTTCAGACCCACCCCATCTCAGTCTTCATTAGCATACTCATTGAGTCACTAAGGAAACATGCCAGAGTGAAGGTCTGTGTCTCGAGCCATGTAATTGCTTTACTTACTCATACTTTACTTACCATTTAATATTATATAATTATAATATCATGTTTAACATGAATGATGTATTTTTTCGTCAACCTCTTAATCATTCGCCAAAGATTTAGCCCTGTGATATTGTCAAAAAGACCTTCATGCCATAAGTCATGGCTAAACCATGACAGCCTTCTCTTTGTATTGCTAAAGAGCTCATGTTTCTCCCCAGATGTAACTGTTTGTCTTTGTCATGTAGGGGGAGAATGATCAATGTATGTTGATTTGATATGTATACAACATGTGGAGCACAAGAATTCAAGAGATCTCTCTGGTATTGTTGAATTTACTGCTAGATCAAAGATAGAAATATAAATCATAGATAGTTTGGAAAGAGGCAAATATTGTTGGATTTCATTATACCTGAAACAGTTGAACCATATTTGTTTGGGAGACTTTATACCCAGAGCGCTGGGAATAATGACTCTGCATTATTCACCGATTCGGCTGGTCATGTGACTGACATATTTGTTGGGAGACTTTATACCCAGAGCGCTGGGAATAATGACTCTGCATTATTCACCGATTCGGCTGGTCATGTTACTGGTCACATGAGATCACTGAGTGTTTTTCTCAGTGCGACCAATCGACGGTATCACTACGATAAAAAAATGGGCACTCTTCCGAATAACGGTCCCAAATTATTTCCCTGTATACCTTACAGGGCCTAATTAGGTGATTATGCTAGTTGCGATATGCTGATTCAGGGGCGATATTTTATGCTTTCGCCAATTTTGGCCCATATTTATGCAAGATTGGGCGCTCACCCTAACTCTGCTTCCCCGGCTACATAACAACATTTGGAACCCCCTGAGTGCACTGATATTGTTTCTTAGCTCAACATCATCATCAAGTGCCCCGCCATCTGGCGTAGGCGTTCATGGCTCTCCATAGATCTCGGCCTTTGGTGTTCTGGATCAACTCCGCTGTTGATAATTCTCCATGCCACCATCTCAATCTATCCAATATCATTTCTCTTGGTCTGCCTCTTATTTGGCAAATAAAATTCACGTTAAACAAAGACATCTATTGGATCCATCGATTCCGACACGCGATCACTCAGTCGCTGCCTGGGGAGCTGCCCCCCCCATCTTCCTCAGATCCATAGAGCACATTTTATGCACAAGGTTCGAGTTTCACAGTTCTATTTTGTTGTTCGTAATGTTTAATGTATAATCAGTCCGTATTTGTTCAACAATTAAAATGCATAATTGTAAGCTTAAATATATCAGCTGATATCCACCGCGAAGGTTAACCCGGTCAACGAATGCCCGCAGAAGTCGGATGTGTCGGCCTAACGGTGCAAGAATGCAGCTCTGCTGTAAACAGGCACAACGCAATCACGTCCGGAAAAAAACTCCGGATGAACGCAGAAGAAGAAGAAGAAGATGATATCCAGAAAACAGTTATAATGCCTACATCTGGAAGCTGATATGTTAGAATCTGATTGTTATGTTTTCTCTCTGTCTTGCGGATTTTAGAGACCTCTGGAATTAGGAGCAGACATGGTAATGCATTCCTTATCCAAGTACATGAATGGTTAGTTGCACTTGTCTTCTTCTCTCCCCCCCCCCCCCCCCCCCCCCCCCCCCTCCTCTCTCTTACTCTCTCTCTCTTCTGTTCTTTTTCTTTCTTTCTTTCTTTCTTTCTTTCTTTCTTTCTTTCTTTCTTTCTTTCTTTCTTTCTTTCTTTCTTTCTTTCTAGCTCACAATAAATATTTGTTCAGCATGTCACACTGAGGCTCACAATGAATATTTGTTTAGCATGTCACAGTAAATGTTTTTTAGATTGTCACATGTATAAACTTTCCTATGAGCAGTTAGTTTGTGTTTGTATAGCTGTTGATATTGTGGAGTCATGTGTCTATAATACCTCTTTAATGCCATTAATCATCTGCTTAGAAAAACCATATTACTGAAAAGTTGTGTTTGATTTGTTATTTTTGAATGTGAATGCTGAATAATGGAATGATGAAGATACTGGTGGCAGTGGAGATGTTGTTTTTGAGAAGAATATTGAGAATATTGTGGCAAAGAAAATAATTGCCTAGGTATGAACAGTAGAGGTGTGACTAGATCAATCATCAACAAGTACTTAGTATGACAACAGAGGTATGACTAGATCAATCATCAACAAGTACTAAGGTATGAACAGTTCCTGTGTGACTAGATCAATCATCAACAAGTACTAAGGTATGACAGTAGAGGTGTGACTAGATCAATCATCAACAAGTACTTAGTATGACAACAGAGGTGTGACTAGATCAATCATCACCAAGTACTAAGGTATGAACAGTTCCTGTGTGACGATCAATCATCAACAAGTACTAAGGTATGACAGTAGAGATGTGACTAGATCAATCATCAACAAGTACTTAGTATGACAACAGAGGTGTGACTAGATCAATCATCACCAAGTACTAAGGTATGAACAGTTCCTGTGTGACTAGATCAATCATCAACAAGTACTTAGTATGACAACAGAGGTGTGACTAGATCAATCATCAACAAGTACTAAGGTATGAAAGTAGAGGTGTGACTAAATCAATCATCAACAAGTACTAAGGTATGAACAGTTCAGGTGTGACTAGATCAATCATCAACAAGTACTAAGGTATGAACAGTAGAGGTGTGACTAGATCAATCATCAACAAGTACTTAGTATGACAACAGAGGTGTGACTAGATCAGTCATCAACAAATACTAAGGTATGAACAGTTCAGGTGTGACTAGATCAGTCATCAACAAGTACTAAGGTATGAAAGTAGAGGTGTGACTAAATCAATCATCAACAAGTACTAAGGTATGAACAGTTCAGGTGTGACTAGATCAATCATCAACAAGTACTAAGGTATGAAAGTAGAGGTGTGACTAAATCAATCATCAACAAGTACTAAGGTATGAACAGTTCAGGTGTGACTAGATCAATCATCAACAAGTACTAAGGTATGAACAGTTCAGGTGTGACTAGATCAATCATCAACAAGTACTTAGTATGACAACAGAGGTGTGACTAGATCAATCATCAACAAGTACTAAGGTATGAACAGTAGAGGTGTGACTAGATCAGTCGTCAACAAGTACTAAGGTATGAACAGTAGAGGTGTGACTAGATCAGTCGTCAACAAGTACTAAGGTATGAAAGTAGAGGTGTGACTAGATCAATCATCACCAAGTACTAAGGTATGAACAGTTCAGGTGTGACTAGATCAATCATCAACAAGTACTAAGGTATAAACAGTTCCTGTGTGACTAGATCAATCATCAACAAGTACTTAGTATGACAACAGAGGTGTGACTAGATCAATCATCAACAAGTACTAAGGTATGAACAGTAGAGGTGTGACTAGATCAGTCGTCAACAAGTACTAAGGTATGAACAGTTCCTGTGTGACTAGATCAATCATCAATAAGTACTAAGGTATGAACAGTTCAGGTGTGACTAGATCAGTCATCAACAAGTAATAAGGTATGAACAATAGAGGTGTGACTAGATCAGTCATCAACAAGTACTAAGGTATGAACAGTAGAGGTGTGACTAGATCAGTCATCAACAAGTACTAAGGTATGAACAGTAGAGGTGTGACTAGATCAGTCATCGACAAGTACTAAGGTATGAACAATAGAGGTGTGACTAGATCAGTCATAAGTACTAAGGTATGAACAGTAGAGGTGTGACTAGATCAGTCATCAACAAGTACTAAGGTATGAACAATTCAGGTGTGACTAGATCAGTCATCAACAAGTAATAAGGTATGAACAATAGAGGTGTGACTAGATCAGTCATCAACAAGTACTAAGGTATGAACAGTAGAGGTGTGACTAGATCAGTCATCAACAAGTACTAAGGTATGAACAATAGAGGTGTGACTAGATCAGTCATCAACAAGTACTAAGGTATGAACAGTTCAGGTGTGACTAGATCAATCATCAACAAGTACTAAGGTATGAACAGTTCAGGTGTGACTAGATCAGTCATCAACAAGTACTAAGGTATGAACAGTAGAGGTGTGACTAGATCAGTCATCAACAAGTACTAAGGTATGAACAGTTCCTGTGTGACTAGATCAGTCATCAACAAGTACTAAGGTATGAACAGTTCAGGTGTGACTAGATCAATCATCAACAAGTACTAAGGTATGAACAGTTCAGGTGTGACTAGATCAGTCATCAACAAGTACTAAGGTATGAACAGTTCAGGTGTGACTAGATCAGTCATCAACAAGTACTAAGGTATGAACAGTAGAGGTGTGACTAGATCAGTCATCAACAAGTACTAAGGTATGAACAATAGAGGTGTGACTAGATCAGTCATAAGTACTAAGGTATGAACAGTAGAGGTGTGACTAGATCAGTCATCAACAAGTACTAAGGTATGAACAGTTCAGGTGTGACTAGATCAGTCATCAACAAGTAATAAGGTATGAACAATAGAGGTGTGACTAGATCAGTCATCAACAAGTACTAAGGTATGAACAGTAGAGGTGTGACTAGATCAGTCATCAACAAGTACTAAGGTATGAACAGTTCAGGTGTGACTAGATCAATCATCAACAAGTACTAAGGTATGAACAGTTCAGGTGTGACTAGATCAGTCATCAACAAGTACTAAGGTATGAACAGTAGAGGTGTGACTAGATCAGTCATCAACAAGTACTAAGGTATGAACAGTTCAGGTGTGACTAGATCAGTCATCAACAAGTACTAAGGTATGAACATTAGAGGTGTGACTAGATCAGTCATCAACAAGTACTAAGGTATGAACAGTTCAGGTGTGACTATATCAGTCATCAACAAGTACTAAGGTATGAACAGTAGAGGTGTGACTAGATCAGTCATCAACAAGTACTAAGGTATGAACAGTTCAGGTGTGACTAGATCAGTCATCAACAAGTACTAAGGTATGAACAGTTCAGGTGTGACTAGATCAGTCATCAACAAGTACTAAGGTGTGAACAATAGAGGTGTGACTAGATCAATCATCAACAAGTACTAAGGTATGAACAGTTCAGGTGTGACTAGATCAGTCATCAACAAGTACTAAGGTATGAACAGTAGAGGTGTGACTAGATCAATCATCAACAAGTACTAAGGTATGAACAATAGAGGTGTGACTAGATCAGTCATCAACAAGTACTAAGGTATGAACAGTAGAGGTGTGACTAGATCAGTCATCAACAAGTACTAAGGTATGAACAGTTCAGGTGTGACTAGATCAGTCATCAACAAGTACTAAGGTATGAACAGTAGAGGTGTGACTAGATCAATCATCAACAAGTACTAAGGTATGAACAGTTCAGGTGTGACTAGATCAGTCATCAACAAGTACTAAGGTATGAACAATAGAGGTGTGACTAGATCAATCATCAACAAGTACTAAGGTATGAACAGTTCAGGTGTGACTAGATCAGTCATCAACAAGTACTAAGGTATGAATAATAGAGGTGTGACTAGATCAATCATCAACAAGTACTAAGGTATGAACAGTAGAGGTGTGACTAGATCAGTCATCAATAAGTACTAAGGTATGAACAGTAGAGGTGTGACTAGATCAATCATCAACAAGTACTAAGGTATGAACAGTTCAGGTGTGACTAGATCAGTCATCAACAAGTACTAAGGTATGATCAGTAGAGGTGTGACTAGATCAATCATCAACAAGTACTAAGGTATGAACAGTAGAGGTGTGACTAGATCAATCATCAACAAGTACTAAGGTATGAACAGTAGAGGTGTGACTAGATCAATCATCAACAAGTACTAAGGTATGAACAGTTCAGGTGTGACTAGATCAGTCATCAACAAGTAATAAGGTATGAACAGTAGAGGTGTGACTAGATCAATCATCAACAAGTACTAAGGTATGAACAATAGAGGTGTGACTAGATCAATCATCAACAAGTACTAAGGTATGAACAGTAGAGGTGTGACTAGATCAATCATCAACAAGTACTAAGGTATGAACAGTTCAGGTGTGACTAGATCAATCATCAACAAGTACTAAGGTATGAACAGTTCAGGTGTGACTAGATAGTCATCAACAAGTAATAAGGTATGAACAGTAGAGGTGTGACTAGATCAATCATCAACAAGTACTAAGGTATGAACAGTTCCTGTGTGACTAGATCAATCATCAATAAGTACTAAGGTATGAACAGTTCAGGTGTGACTAGATCAGTCATCAACAAGTACTAAGGTATGAACAGTTCAGGTGTGACTAGATCAGTCATCAACAAGTACTAAGGTATGAACAGTAGAGGTGTGACTAGATCAATCATCAACAAGTACTAAGGTATGAACAGTAGAGGTGTGACTAGATCAGTCATCAACAAGTACTAAGGTATGAACAGTTCAGGTGTGACTAGATCAGTCATCAACAAGTACTAAGGTATGAACAGTAGAGGTGTGACTAGATCAATCATCAACAAGTACTAAGGTATGAACAGTAGAGGTGTGACTAGATCAATCATCAACAAGTACTAAGGTATGAACAGTTCAGGTGTGACTAGATCAATCATCAACAAGTACTAAGGTATGAACAGTTCAGGTGTGACTAGATCAGTCATCAACAAGTACTAAGGTATGAACAGTAGAGGTGTGACTAGATCAATCATCAACAAGTACTAAGGTATGAACAGTAGAGGTGTGACTAGATCAATCATCAACAAGTACTAAGGTATGAACAGTTCAGGTGTGACTAGATCAATCATCAACAAGTACTAAGGTATGAACAGTTCAGGTGTGACTAGATCAGTCATCAACAAGTGCTAAGGTATGAACAGTAGAGGTGTGACTAGATCAATCATCAAAGTTATAAGGACAAGACAATGAAATTTATGGGACTTATCAACAGAAGAGATGCCCACATGTTGCTGGGGCCCGTTAGGGAAGCAAAGAATAGTAACACATCCGCGTCTGATGTTCGTTGTCACGGATGGCTGTGTGAGGTGCACCCAGTCGAGAAATTCCCTATCAACGCAAGTTAACGAGACAGTTGTTTTGAGAATGACCGTAGCGCAAAGCCAGAGTCCCGGTTTGAGCGGGTGAAAGAGCAATGTTTGTACGATCATTCGACCAAGCCCCACTCTTTCTAGATGAGTAGTGGGCCTGCAGTCAGTAAGCTGGCATAGCTTTTCGGTGAGTCCTGCCTGGTGGAGCTTAAAGCCCGTCGGTAGGCGTCCAGTGGTTTTGCATGTATCACCAGGTACTGAGGGAGCGCACTGAGCAATTGCTACTCTTGGCCTGCGTGTGCATGAATAGTCTGTCTCTGCAATAGATATCTGGTTGATCCTGCCAGTAGTCATATACTTGTCTCAAAGATTAAGCCATGCATGTTTGAGTTCGCACTGTCTCACAGTGAAACTGCGAATGGCTCATTAAATCAGTCAAGGTTCCTTAGATGATGTGTTCTAGAGCTAATACATGCTTACCAAGCTCCGACCCTTGCAGAAAGTTCGAAACACCAGGGAAGGTTAACCCGGTCAACAAATGCCTGCAGAAGTTGGATGTGTCAGCCGGAAGGCGCAAGTATCGCAGTTTTGCTGTAAACAGGCACGATGCAATTACATCCAAGTGAGTTTCAAATGTCCTTTGAAACGCCTGGGAAGGTTAACCCAGGCAACAAATGCCCGCAGAAGTCAGATGTGTTGGCCAAAAGGCGCAAGTATCGCAGCTCTGCTGTAAACAGGCACAACACAATTATGTCCGAAAAAACTCTGGGTGAACGCAGAAGAGGAAGAATAATAAGAAGAAGAAGTACCACACTACCTTATCGTGCATGTCGTAGTAGGCAACTAAGGAGGACTGGTGTGAGACTGGCAGGAGAAAACTTCAGCTGCACAAGTCCACCAGTCATGATCAAGTCAACCTTGAGCATGGCATGCATGTGATGGAGGGGCTCTACTCCATTGGGAGATGATATGCAGAAGAGGAAGATGGATAGAAGAGAAATAGTAGAGACATTAGTCTCATGTGGGCAATGACTGGGCAAGAGAGGCAGAGAAATTAGTCTCGTGTGGGCAATGACTGGGCAAGAGAGGCAGATAAATTAGTCTCATGTGGGCAATGACTGGGCAAGAGAGGCAGAGAAATTAGTCTTGTGTGGGCAATGACTGGGCAAGAGAGGCAGAGAAAGGCAGACAGATTCATGTGGAAAGCTTCAATGGCTCGTAATAAATAATAATACAAGCAACATCAACTTTATCCAAATATCAAATGACAGAAAGGCAAAGAAGGAGATGAAGAATGCCGTCAATCGATTGTGTTGATGATGATGCCATTGCTGTGATATCAGAAACAAGTACTGCTGGTAGATTTGAGGATGCTCTTGTTAGATGACCAAACCATTGGTTGATTTCATTGTCTGTAGATTCTAAACATGTCTTCCATTAGTACATGTTTTATTGCTTCCTTTTTCATGTTGTAATGCCATCCACTTTTGTTAAATATCTTCTTTCTTAGTAAACATTAACAAAAGTGAAGTGAGATAACATACAGGTGTTTTAGTTTTCCCCCTACTAGGGTGCCACATGGCCCCCGTGGTTTTCTAAAGTTCTCCCACTATTTCCCTTGTACTATGACCAGAAATTACTTAGTAAAGTTTACTCTCTTTCATACATAGTACTGGCAATTGCTGAGGTTTATAACATATTACTCATGACAATTATGTTTGATTACAATATCAAGAATTTGTCTGTTGCTTAAGTACCACTTCTCTTTCTACGATTTATGAAATATTCAATGACATGACTCAGTGACTTGTCCTGTGCAGAACTTTGTTCCCATAAATGTCTCTGTCTTGTAAGCCAGTGACTGTTGCTGTGTGTGCAAATATCTATCACAGCTGGAATCCATCAACTCATGGTTGCCCTCTTCTCTGCTTTCCCCTTTGTAGTTGTCTTTTCTAGTCATTCATTTATATGCCCAAAATATTTCATTTCTTTAATTTCATGTCATCTCATCTTGTTCCATTTGTACTTGCAGTTTCGATGTGAAACAGAGAGTGCCCATTTATGATCTTTATATATTGAGATTTCCACGGACTCTTGTCGATAGTTTCCATGGTCAGCCTCTTCGTCTGGTTCCATTTGGTCTGTACATCATTGCTTGTTGTTCATTTCTTTAATTTCATTTCTCTTAATAATCAATCTCCTTCATTGTTGGATAGATCTGTTTGTTCTCTTTTTCGTCCAATAAATTATAAATTATTTTCATCAACACTTATATTCAAATGGCAATGCAATTTTTTCAGCTGATTTATTCAGTGTAGTTTCACACCTGTATGTTGCTACATGAAATGTGCATACCTTCAATACTCAGAGCAATGTTTGTTCTTCTATTATTTGCATCACATTTCCATCGCCTGTTAGCAATGAACCTAGATATTATAAGAGGCGTTCATTTGAAATCCATTCATGCCGCACCGCGCGTAATTACGTACATTGAACATGATCATGTCATAGTCATGTGATAAGTACTGACCAATGAATAAAAGAGCAAGTGCTTATCGTCCCATGATGCATAGGTTCTGTTTCTGACCGTTGAGAAAATGGCAGGGTTGATCCAAAATCCCTCCAAAGAAGCTCAAAGAGCGGTGATTCAGTTTCTTTCATTTGAAGGATGTCGACCAGTGGGCATTTATCGAAGAACGCAGGCAGCGTACCATAACAATGTGTGTCGAAGACAACCATGACAGACTGGGCATGAATGTTTCGGAAAGGACGTCAGTTCACGACAGATTTTCGACGGCCGGGTCAAGCGCATAATGTTGCAACAGAAAAAAAAACCATCGCTAAAATTGATGCAGCAGTACAGATAAACCGTTGTCGAAGCATACGTTCGCTAGCGAAAGAATTTGATGTGTCAATAGGGACAATTCAAAAGGTCGTTTGTAAGAAACTGCAATATCGGAAGATGTGTTGACGGTGGGTACCACGGATGTTGACCGACCACCAAAAAGAGGTACGCATGGGATGGTATTTGAACCACTTTCTGCATTACAGAGTGGAGGGTGATGCATTTCTCTTCCGCATAGTTGCAGGCGATGAATCATGGTGTCACCACTTTGAGCCGAGTAGCAAAAGAGAGAGCATTCAATGGAAGCATGCTGGATCACAAAATGCCCAAAAAATTCAGTTACAGGTTCACGATGGTAGGTTATGCTGAGTGCATTTTTTTACCATGAAGGTCTATTGTTGGCCGACTTTAAAAAGAACCTGGTGTCAACATCAACTCTACCCACTACTTGGAAACACTAGACAAGCTGCAAAAAGCCATCAAGAATAAACGACCCGGCATGCTTTCTCACGATGTGATTTTGTTGCACGTTAATGCTCGTCTGCATGTCGCAAAGATTGTGCAGGAAGCATTAGCAAGGAAGAAGTGGGAAATTCTGCAAAATCCAGCCTATAGTTCTGATTTGTCACCATGTGATTTTCATTTGTTCGGACCTCTAAAAAAAGCTCTTAAGGGGCAACGATTTTACACAGATGCAGACGTAATGAACGCGGTAAACACTTGGTTCAGTGAGCAACCACAATCCTTTTTTGCGGACGGCATTCACTGCCTACCTAAGCAATGGGATGCTTGCCTGAATGCCTACAGCGACTTCTTCTGACCAACCCATGGTGCATAATTCATTCAAATTGAATACTTTGTTTAATTCTACAACACCTGTTAATGTTTCTTTCATGCTTTTGTAATAAAGCTATTGGAATGGGTTTCAAATGAATGCCCCTAATAAAAACTGTAATTTCCCTCCATTAATAAATACATCTGTTGACATATTTGTTTCATCAACTGTCATTATTTGTGTTTTTGGTGCACTGAGATATAATTTTGTTGTTGTTGGTCTCACCTGGATTCATACACCACATAGGTTGTGCTTATATCATTTAGTTGTAGAGATCTAGCCAGTTTTACAAGTCCACCTGCTTCATCTTTATCTAGAATGTTGTAGTGGACTGGGTAACCACTGAATTGTGCATTTGTTGAAATTTCTGGTCAGGTTCTCAAAGCCCTTAGCTTGAGTTTTTGCAGGGTGTTTTTTTTATGCATATGTAAACATCACTATTTGCCACTTGTATTCTGTTCTGAATATACAATGAGATGAAAAGTGGAGACAGAGAATAATAATATGAGGAGGACATAGAGATGTCAGGGATAGCCGGGGATTGGAGGGCTTGGAGTCAGTGGGTTGAGGGCCTCTGCTCCAATCAGGGATAAAGGGAAAAAGAAGAAGAATGGGTTTTGTTCTCAATAAGTATTTCTGCTGCTTCT
>JACEFZ010021371.1:30000-67500 GCA_014155875.1 Cepaea nemoralis
CCTGTGTAAATATAAAGTGTGTAGCAGGCTGTCAGTTTCCTGCTGGTGCAGTGGTTAGTGTATCTTTACTTCTCGATGTACTCTCCTTTTGAATGTAGTGAGATGTTATATTCTTGTTGTTCCTGTCTTTTTGTATTATTAGAAAAATAAATATGTATAACACCGATACTGAAACATACAAATATACCCCTGTCTGCAAAACGACTGTTAATAAATAACATATTCATACCAACCCTATGTTGCCGGTATCAAATTTGAACATTATCTTAATTACACATACATAAAATCAACACCTGTGAGATGAGTCGCCTGAGAAGAGCTACTAATTTAGCCATCCAAGGCAGAGTAAGAAGTGATGTTATCAGACAGTGTAATCAACACCTTGTGCCACATACACTGAAAGGCAAAAGATCAAATTGTTTGACCACCTCATTAGAATGCAATGCCAACATTTGCTAGCGCTGGCATTACACCAAAGAAGACTTGATATCAGATTGATGACATAAAAAGCATACAGTCACATGGAATGACATCCTGTGTCCCCCATTGGGCGCTGGAACATGAACTATTCCTCCCCACAGCCCTTGTTAGCAAAAGTGAACGATGATAATGATGATGACGACGATTCAAAGCTGCATATAAAAACAGTGCTCCCATTATTTTCTTTCAGATCTTCACTCTTGCTGAAAGCCTTGGTGGCTTCGAGAGTCTCTGTGAGTTGCCGTAAGTCTCTTGTATGATAAAAAAAACTGTTATGACCACAGATTCGCTTGTTTTTGGTCATGACCTCAGCTTGTGCAGATAGCTTTATTTTAACAGCTTACAGTTGTAACTGTTATGAATTTTTGTATTCACTCTCTTGTTTTTCAATTTCATTCAAATTCTCTCTCTTTCTCAGTTTCTTACAGTTTTTGTCTTCGTGTATGATTTGTTTTAAAGAACATTAATAACATTACATTGGTTTGTCTTTGTATTGCCTGTTGTAATAGACTAGTTAGCAGTGTCTTTTTCTTCTTCATCTACCTTTTATCGCTAATGGAGCATAGGCCCTCAGTAAATTCATACCAAGCGTTCCTACCTTTTGCCATCTCTTGCAGCTTTCTCCTTGTCCTTCCCATATGATTCATCTGTAATTCACTTCTTCATGTGTTGTTAGGGCTCCCTCTATTTCTGTTGCCCTGTGGGATCCGGAGAAAGGCACTCTCTAGTTACACCATCAACAGGTTTTCTCCATGTGTGTCTTTCACACGATTGCCAGTGTCTTTTCCTCACCTCTTGCATTTGTTTAGTTCTGTCCATAAACTTCATATTAGTGATGATGTCATCCCGTGTTAATTCTTCTGTTTACGCAGGCTCCAGTTCATGACTGTTTATAGTTTTATGTTAGTTGTTCTCCATGTTTCTGAGAATACAGCAGTACTGGATTCTACCTTAGAGATAATGATTTTACGTTTGGTTCTAGATTGAATTTCTGTTGACTTCCACAAGTGTCCTTGTGCTGTAAGCTTCTCATGACTTCATGACTTTTGTATTTGAATATCTGTATATGTCTTTGTCTAATTGACCATGTGTATGATTCCACCTCTTGAAGTGTGGTTTCACCAATGGAAATCTGCTATTATTTGCTTGATTTTTTTGGTGTGCTTTGGAGCCAACTGAATTATATTTTTGGTGGTAGCTATTATTGTCTTCATAATCCACTCTATAGTCAGTAGGAATAATAAAACTGACACAAGGTATCCCTGTTGCACTCCTGTTTGTATTCTTAACATATCTGTTAGTTTTACTTCTTTAAGTTAATGATCTTCTATGAGGTCAAATTAAATTTACTCCCCCGATGTGTCTCCACCTTGCCGTGGTGGGGGAGCTTGAGTGTCCCACTGACCCCAAGCGCTATTCCGATGGATATTAACTACATATTGGACAGCTCTTGGGATAGGGACCAGACTAAGAGAGACACAACCTGCTGCTCTGCAGGTAGACTGAGGATAGCAGTCTAAATCAGGCAAACGATGCCAATAATCTCAGTCCGGACATAACCTCTAAGGCTCCCAGCCGAGGTGTATGGCTGAATCTAAGCCATAAACCCTCGGAAGTGAGAGCCTGGCCGACACAAACCTACATCAAAATTGAGTACATGCTTGGCGCAGATACTCGTTCGATGGCTCTTAGCTGGGGGATATGAGGGATCCCCGGATGAGAGGGCCTGGCCGTTACTCGCCCACAGACGCACGGAGGTAAGGTGCTGAGCCGGCAGCACATGTAGCCTACCTCGTGAGCGAGTACTAAAGGTGGAAAAACACCTCGGTCGCACGTTCCGTAGATAGTCTGTAACCGTACTCATGGAGTGAGTGTAGTCAAAGGTGGAAAATTGTCTCGTTGACACGAAATGGAACGCCTGTCTTGCGAATCCATTACGTGGCAGCCCGAAGCAAAAGCTTGCTGTGTGGAAGTCGAAATAAGAGTCTAACTTGTCTCGAAACCCGAGGAAGGCTAACCTCATCAAAAATGCCCGCTGAAGTCGGAAGTGCCAGCCTACGGGCGGCAAAATAAAAATGGCACTACGCAATTACGTCCGAGTGAAATGTCTTTCGTGACCGGAAAAGCTCTAACTAGTCTTCCCTCGTGCTAGGAACAGCTATCTAGTTTCCGAATGCCGCTCTTGTTCGGAACAGCTCTGACTAGGTAGTTTTCCGAATGTCCGACGTGTCTGGAACAGCTCTGACGGACACAACGACAAGCACATGTCCGAAAAACTCGCTGAGTGGATATTGACTGCAGACCAGTCTGGTCTGTGCGGGAACGGCCCGGGCGAACGAAATGCCCAATATATTGAAGTGAGGAATTAAAGCAGCCATGAGCAGGACGTGACGATTCCCTCGGTGAGCCCAGCACCAGGGCGCTATGTGCCGGCCCTGCAATTATGGAAGCCACCCTGGATAGCGGAAAATGCCATGGACTGTCCCTGCCTTCTTTTGAGGGACGACCGTTGTCTTCGACCGTTCCAACTTGGCCAGCAGGGTTGTGGACGGTACCACAAACAGTGAGAGTCTCCCAGGAATGCTACCTGGTCAAAAAAAGCACGCTAAAGCCGGTTGTGTTGGCCTACGGGTTTCGGCCCAAGGGCGCATAACAGACACACCGCAATCACATCTGAAACAACACTCCGGATGAACGCAAAGAAGAAGAAGAAATTAAATTTTAAAAACGGGCCAAAAATGTAGGATAAGAGGTTAATGCAGTCTCTCACAGTTTGATTCAGGGTTAGTACTGAAGCTGAAATATTTTTAGAAATGTAGAAGATATAAATGAAATCAGCATTGGAGGACGAAACATCAATAACATTAGATATGCAGATGATACAGTATTGATTCTTAGTAGATGTGGTTTTTGCACACAGTGAGCAACTGGGATTATAATTAAATTGTAAAAAGACACAGATTGTGGTCGTCACTAGGAAGAACGAAATACCACAATGTAATATACAAGTAAATGGGAATATTCTTCGACAAGTGAATCGGTACAATTATCTTGGAACAATCATAACATCTGATGGGAGATGCCTTGAAGAGATTAGAACAAGAATTGCCATGGCAAAAGTAGCCTTTTGCAAGATGAAAAACATACTGACCAATAAAAAGATGTCAATTGAAATGAGAAAAAGAGTGCTGAGGTGCTACATAGAGCCTGTTCTTTTGTATGGATGTGAAACTTGGACAATGAGCAGTCAAGGTGAAAAACATCTGATGGCTGCAGAAATGTGGTTTCTGAGAAAAATGCAAAGAATACCATGGACAGACAGAAAAACCAATGACCAAGTACTACAGGAGACAATTGAAAATCGTAAATTGATTACAGAAATTAGACACAGACAGTCAACATTTTTTGGACATGTTATGAGAAGAAATGGATTGGAAAACTTAGTGACAACTGGCAAGATCGAAGGGAACAGACCAAGGGGAAGACCGAGAAGTAAATACCTGGATGGCTTGCCCACATGGCATCGTCGAGACAGGAACACTGAGCTGATCCACGACTCTGGTGATCGAGTGAAATGGCGAGTCATGACCGCCCACGCTTTCCGGCATGGCACATGATTAATGACTGAAGCTGACAAAGACCCTTCTGCACCATCTTATTGGTGGACCTGGAAACAGACTGCATCAAGAAAAGAGAGGCTAAAGCAAGAAGGAAGCTTGCCTTCCTGAGATAGCTGAATCAAGCTCAAAGAAAAATATTTTCAAGAAAGTTTTCACAGGTGTAGTAAGACCAATATTAGAGTATGGATTGGCAACATGTCCTCCATCAGCAAAATCATATCTACTGCTGTGGACAGAATGCAAAATCAAGCACTGACTGATGATTGGTTAGTTAGTTAGTTAGTTATCAGTTGGGGTATCTTCGTTGCACTCCGGACATGTCCATAGGTGCTCAGATCCTCCCCCCAGCATATGCATCAGCGTCCGGTGGCTAATAGTGCCAGTTCTGTGTTGGTTGACGAGGCGCTTTGTTTTCCCGATGTACCTCTCGCGTCTGGCTGTGCCGATTCTTACTCCCAGGTCTTTCATCCTGGAAAGCGATGTGGAATCACTGGCGTCAAAATCCTCTGTTCTCGCCATATCTTTAAGGGCGTTAATAACATCGGCACGATCCATGGGCTGGCCATCTACAGGGGGTGCAGAGCCAGCCAATTTATCAGCTCGTTCATTTCCCTCGACTCCCGCATGTCCCGGGATGAAGATGAAGGTGCTATGTGCGAAGGCAATTACAATAAATAAGAAGGAAAACTCTAAGCAAAAGGGTACATGATTATGTTCGTACATCCAGTGAAAATAAGAATTAGAAATGTGGCCAATGTGAAGTTGAAAAGAAGCAGCTTTGTGTACTGCTCACAAATTCTAATGACACTATACAAGAATGATTCAACAGACACCATTAAAGAAATCATAATTCAGTCCCATGAGAACAATAATAAGCCCTCAACATTGAAACAACCATCTGCCCTATTGGAGGGTTAAGTACCCACCAAAAGTGAGCAGTTGCATGCACAATATATGTTGAAAGATCTGCAACCACAGCAAGGGAGAACCAAGGAGCAGGAGTTTATGTGGTGTATGCAGGTTAAACAATTTCACCTTTTCACTGACTGGAAAATTCTGCTGCCTGAAATGAAAAAGCAGATGTATTAGCTAAAGACCATGCGGGACCAAACAGAACAATCATCCTCCATGAAAAGAATACCCTTATCAAGTCATTTAGAAGACTCAGCCAACAATGAGACAGCTGTCACTATCTTCATTGAGCAAACCATGTGATCTTTATTCATATCATAACATGTTACATCCAGCTGAACACTCACTTACACGAATTGAAATCGATCTCATCACCCTTGTGGCATGTGGACAGGTAGATCAGACAGCCAGACATATTCCACAAAATTGATATATGTCGTCAGTAGTAGATTGGTCCCTAGAGACAAACATCCACACAATGCTATTTTAGGAATCTCAGCAAGCTCTCAAATACAGCAACATGAATCCAATACACCAGAATTCTTGTGTACTCACTACTAAAACAACATAAATGAGGAGGAGAAGAAGAGGAAGAAGAAAACTGCAGTCTCGCTGAGAGAGTGGATATGGAAGGAAGGCAATCCTGATCCCAAGAATTGGCATGTTCAAGTTGCAGCCAAAAGGTACAAAACATCACAGCTTTGTTGTCAACAGACACAAGGTAACCAACAAGGTCCTTTTCTCAACGAATGAGGAAGAAGAAGAAGAAATTACAATGCAAAAGGTGTGTTACTGTTGTTGAAGGTTTAGTTGTCCAAGATTTATACATTTGATAATTGTGCTCTATGTTTCAGTTCCTTGCAAACCCATGCTTCGGTGCCAGATGACCAGAGGCAGGCCTTGGGTATCACTGACTCCTTGATACGCTTGTCTGTGGGGCTAGAGGACATTGAGGATCTCATTAATGACTTGGATCAAGCACTGCGAGCATCTGTAAGTGTGGCAGACATACGTATGAACAATTATCTTTTTTCTCATTTAAAGCCTACATTTAAAAAAAACACTTTGTTAATGAATAATGCAGTGTTCAATGATCTCACAGGACATCATCATTATCTGCTTTGCCAATTGGCATATGTTTTTTTTCCCCACATATCTAAGTCCTAAAGTGGGGGTTATAACTGCACTAGATTTTATTAGAAGGCAGCAAGTCAAATGGTTTGGCCATGCAAGTAGGTTACGAACTAACAGTATACCACAACAAGCAATGATGTACAGACCAGAGGGAAGCAGAGGAAGAGGCTGACCACGTAAACGATGGATGCAGGGAATAACCGAGTCCATGGGAATATCGATACATGAAGCCCATAATTGGGCACTCTCCCGCTGTTTATACTTCACCTCGACACCGCAAGGTACAAGAGGAACATGATGAGATGAGATCTAAGTCCTTGGTGCTCTGGATCAACTCTGCTGTTGACATTTCTCCATGACACCATCTCAAGCTATCCAACATCATTTCTCTATGTCCGCTTCAGCCTCGTCTGCCTTTAATCATTCCATTCATCACGGTGTTCTCTAACGCCATTCTTCTCATCACATGACCAAAGAATGCTGTTTGTGTTTTGTTATCTCATATTACAAAATATTGTCAAGACAGCAAAGTGTCAGTAGTAGATATCCCATAAGACATTCTGATGATTTTAAAAGGTAAAGGTAGTCCCATAGCCTTTGGGTGTAGGGTATCAGGCCTTCATAAATATTAGGTAATGATGTAATGAGATATGATGGCCAGTTTCATTCATCACTTCTTCTTCCTTCCTGCTAATTTCCATTAAATTATCTGGCACCCATGTTGTGAGTCTGTCAGATCCAGATGTATGCAGTTTGGCCAAAATTCCTAATTCTGCCTGATAGAACCTGGACAATTTTGAGCAGTGTGTCATGGATGGCAACAGGTGGAAGATACTCTCACGGAGATTACCTCAGCCAAACAAATACTCAGAGGTCTCATGTCATGGATGGTACAGGTAGAAGATCTCATGGAGATTACCTCAGCCAAACAAATACTCAGAGGTCTCATGCCATGGATGGTACAGGTAGAAGATCTCATGGAGATTACCTCAGCCAAACAAATACTCAGAGGTCTCATGCCATGGATGGTACAGGCAGAAGATCTCTTGGAGATTACCTCAGCCAAACAATACTCAGAGGTCTCATGTCATGGATGGTACAGGTAGAAGATCTCATGGAGATTACCTCAGCCAAACAAATATTCAGTGGGCTCATGTCATGGTTGGCACAGGCAGAAGATGCTATCAGAGAGATTACCTAAGCCTGACAAATGCTCATCAGGCTCATTAGCGTAGTTGATTGAGAACTACGCTAATAATTTCATGAGCTCTGTCAGATGAGGGTGCGATGCTACATTCATCATCTTGTAAAGAGAGTTAAAGACTGATCACCTATTTCTCCGTGCACTCACACCTACACAATGTTATGGCCCTATTACATCACAGACCCATAGATGTTTCTTTTCAGGACAAAACAAACACAAATACTTAGTGGGCAAGAATGGATTGACTGTGGTAGAAACAAGGAGAAGCTTTCACCAGGTCATCATAACACAGGGCAGAGAATATATATATATATATATATATATATATATATATATATATATATATATATATATATATATATATATATATATATATATATATATATATATTCTCAGAACTCTATTAGCAGCCATAAAAATCAATAAGAATCAAAGTTTTTAGGACATTTCAGTGTATAAAGAAGAGCGTCAGACAAGGTTGTGTAATGTCTACTAATTTGTTCTCTTTGTACAATGAACATATAATGAGATCTACAAAAAATATCCCAATTAAAGTTAATGATGATTTTGGGGTGGGGAAGTGCAGAAATAAAGATATCTAGGCACATGGATAAAATCAGATGGAAGATGCATCACAGAGATAAAAAACAGAATAGGACAAGCAAAAACTGCATTCTATCAAATGAAGAGCATTTTATTCAACAAGTTCTTGTTATTGAAAATTAGAAAAAGAATTCTTGCATGTTACATAGAACCAGTTTTAACATACAGCTGTGAACAGGTGAAAAAAATCCCAAGAAGTCTTGGAGATGTGGTTTTCTAGAAGAATATTGAAAATTCATTTGGCAGTCAAAATGTGCAATCTGGACATTCTGAGGGAGGCTAAGCTGCAAAGACAACTTATCACAAACAATAGAAAGAGGCAGTCATCATTTTTTGGCTCATTATGAGAAGAAAAAAAATGGATCGTGTTGTGACAACCAGAAAAATGTGTGAAAAGAGATATAGGAAAACAGTGTGAGAAAATTCTGAGCAGTCTTGTGTGATGGCACAGAAGGGAGTCAACACGTGTATTGATCCATGCCGTCAGAGATTGCAGTTTGTGGAGAAGGATGATCGCCCATGCCAGTCAGCTAGGCACTTGATGATGATGATGTTCCTGCAAGAAAGTATTCCTGCAAGAAAAAGTTATCTATGGTATCCACTCATGCCACATCTGTCCATTTTGAACTGCATTAATGAGGACTGACAATCAGGCATGTGATTGCTTTGGAGCACCTGTTATTCACTTACAAGCTTCAGTGATCGCAGACTCTTCCATCCTCAGTATTGTTTGGCTGAGCTAATCTCCATGAGATCTTCTGCCTGTACCATCCATGACATGAGACCTCTGAGTATTGTTTGGCTGAGGTAATCTCTGTGAGATCTTCTGCCGGTACCATCCATGACATGAGACCTCTGAGTATTGTTTGGCTGAGGTAATCTCCGTGAGAGTATCTTCCACCTGTGCCATCCATGACACACTGCTCAAAACTGTCCAGGTTCTATCAGGTAGAATTAGGAATTTTGGCCAAACTGCATACATCTGGATCTGACAGTCTCACAACATGGGTGCCAGATAATTTAATGGAAATTTTATATATATATATATATATATATATATATATATATATATATATATATATATATAAAATTGCTTTACCCTTTTCCTCAAAAAACCACACTGCTCATCACTAATTTCTGGTTTAATCTTGTCTTATTCTTCTCAAAATTATTCTCAGTAATAGCTTTGTCATGTGACTCATAAGAATTATTATGCGATTCTCTTCGCATTCTAAATTGCCTGGTTTCATTTCACAGCAATGTGTATAAGATCATTTCACTTGTATATGAGAGTACTTCAGCATTTGCCACACTGTCCTTCTTAAAGATGCCAAGTTTAAAACACATTCGTTGTAAGTAGCAGATTCTTGGTCTTTTTTCTTGTTGAGTATAAGTTGTCCAGATCTTATTCCTATGTAAGAAAAACTGATGACACAAGCTGTATCCAGCACAGATTGAGTTTTCACTGTAAGTGTAGTATTTCTGAACTCACTTCTGACTTGTGAAAATGGCTGCAGCTCTGATAATGTGGCTTGTTGATTTCATCACCCAGGGTAATTCTCTGCTAAATTGCGTGCTGTTTTTAAACTACTCAAATGCCACTTTCAAATAACATTATAATTTGTTTTTCATTATGGTACTGGCCGTCATTTTGTTGTTATAAATTCAGATAATACCGTATGTTTTTATTTAAAGGAAAAATCAGTAGGTGTGTTTAGCTCTAAGGCTGCAGGTGGTGGCAGTGGTCAATCTATATCTGTACTTAAAATGTCCAGAACATCCATACGCAACTCAAGACTTGCCTCAAAGGTTAATTCACAGCAGCATTCCCAGTTGTATATTCCTTTCATGTTGTTTGCCACTCTTTCATGTGGCTTTTCTGTTGTCAGACTTTATCTTTTGAAATGTTATATATGCTGTTTTATTTCTCATTGTTTCAAAATTGAGGTTGATTGAATTGTTTGTTTTTCCCTGTTAAATGCTTATATTATCATATGCTGTGTCGTGTGCTACAGTCTCCATGGCTAAGGGCTTGCGGACGCGATTCGTGAGCTCGCTTACCTGTGTTCGAAACACAGCTGTGACCGATTTGGTAGCAGACTGTGTCACGCTGGGTTTTAACGTGTTGATATGGGAGCTGGTCATTCAGAAATGAATGGCATTGGGTGGAACTGCGGTAAAGCTGTGAAAATGTAAACAATATAAAATGACACAAAGTAGTGCAGCTTTACATAGCAGAATTACGACGCATACAGGACGTTGTGGCGATTAGCCTTCATCAGCAAAAAACACTTTCACAAAACAACATATAGTCAAGGAGATCTCCTGTGACTACATCAAAACGTGATGACAGGACGAGAAGGACAAAAAGATGAAAAAATGAAAGCAATGAAGAGAAAATGAAAATTGGAAAAATGTTCATACTTACTTCAGAATTATGAGCTGTGTATAACCCCGAATATCACCGATGTCTTCTTTTTATACCCAACCGAGGGAGTGGGATGTAGAATGATGATGGGGTGGTGGGTGTAACAGTTCAGTGAGCACATTGAAAGAAGGGGGGGGGGCGGAGGCAGGAAGGTAGGACAGCAACCTGTGATAGTAGTCTGAGACTGGTATCTGAGCAATCCCAGTGGATGTACTAACAAAGCATGAGTGGGTGCCAGTGAATGGGTTGGCCCTGGTGGACGAATATTAAAGAGCAATGCAGTGTGCACCCAAGTATGAGGGTGATACTAACCAAACTCAATCTGGGTGGACTGATATGTGTGAGCGCACATACATAATCTACACCGCTCAACAGACATTCATACTATAGTGTACATGGACATGTGCAAGGTATATATGAGAAGAGAGAGAGAGAGAGGTTGGTATAGTTACTGCGATATGCCACATGGGGTATGCAGACACATGATATGGGTTGGCACAGAGAAGCTATTTTTGGGAGAGAGAGAGAGAGGTTGGTATCGTTCCTGTGATGTGCCACATGGGGTATGCAGAGTAGGTCGGTCTACAAATATGAGGCTTCACTCATACTGTTCCCTATGAAATAGGGTCAGTAAGGTTGATTGTTATACCACGCATTTTAAGATCACATCACCCAATGCTTGTGTTATTGGGGTTGTATAAGATTATCATTTCCACCCACTTAGTTCAGCTAGCTTCATCATTTCCACCCATTTAGTTCAGCTAGCTTCATCATTTCCACCCATTTAGTTCAGCTAGCTTCATCATTTCCATCCACTTAGTTCAACTAGCTTCATCATTTTCACCCTTCATTTCACAGATGACAGCTTCACAAATGTTACACAATTTTACTGTTGATGTTGTTGTAGGAAGTGTTTCTGATGTTGGACATGGTGTTTGGTATTGTAGTGTGCGTTCCTGTTATTGGACATGGTATTTGGTATTGTGCTGGCTCCGAGGTGAAGGGATTATGGATGTGGTTCGGGATCCCACATACCCACGTTCAAAACACAGCTGTGCATGATTTGGCAGCAGACCGCATTGCTTTGGTGTTTTTACAAAACGGTATGGGTGCCGGTCATTCTTCAGAAAGCAATGGCAAACCACTGAATGTAAACTTGCCAAGACAACACAACAGCAAAAAATGCTGGTGTTGACCGCAACATCCTGTTAAGGATATGCAGCTAACTTTATTTAGTATTGCAGTGTGTGTTCCTGTTATTCTGAATATTGAAGAAGGTTGGCTAATAAAGACGATAATACAAAGAAAATTGAAATATTTTGGTCACTTGAAACGTCACGAAAGTTTTGAAAGAACAATAATGGAGGGGTATATGTCTGGTAAGAGAGGAAGAGGAGGGCCAAACAGAAGATGGGTGCAGGATGTGGCCGATGATCTTCAGATGGGTGTATCAGAGCGGGACATCTTGCTTATGGCCGAGAAGTTTTTCCAGAAGGTTGTTATGGGAGTGAGGTTCTGCTGAATGAATGAATTGGACATAGTGTTTGGTGTTGTAAGGTATGTCGCTGTTATTAGACATGGTGTTTGGTATTGTAAGGTATGTCCCTGTTATTGGACATAGTGTTTGGTGTTGTAAGGTATGTCGCTGTTATTGGACATGGTGTTTGGTATTGTAAGGTATGTCCCTGTTATTGGACATGGTGTTTGGTATTGTAAGGTATGTCCCTGTTATTGGACATGGTGTTTGGTATTGTAAGGTATGTCCCTGTTATTGGACATGGTGTTTGGTATTGTAAGGTATGTCCCTGTTATTGTACATGGTGTTTGGTATTGTAAGGTATGTTGCTATTATTGGACATGGTGTTTGGTATTGTAAGGTATGTTCCTGTTATTGGACATGGTGTTTGGTATTGTAAGGCATGTCGCTGTTATTGTACATGGTGTTTGGTATTGTAAGGTATGTTCCTGTTATTGTACATGGTGTTTGGTATTGTAAGGTATGTTCCTGTTATTGGACATGATGTTTGGTATTGTAAGGTATGTCCCTGTTATTGTACATGGTGTTTGGTATTGTAAGGTATGTTGCTATTATTGGACATGGTGTTTGGTATTGTAAGGTATGTTCCTGTTATTGTACATGATGTTTGGTATTGTAAGGTATGTCCCTGTTATTGTACATGGTGTTTGGTATTGTAAGGTATGTTGCTATTATTGGACATGGTGTTTGGTATTGTAAGGTATGTTCCTGTTATTGGACATGGTGTTTGGTATTGTAAAGTGTGTCCCTGTTATTGGACATGGTGTTTGGTATTGTAAGGCATGTTGCTGATATTGGACATGGTGTTTGGTATTTTAGTAAGTGCCCCTGATAATGACTATAACCAAGGAAGAAAAACAACAAAGGTTCATCTAAAAGAACACTCCCTGAAACAAGTAAAGAGCTTCTAGTACCTAGGAAGTATAATATAATCAATTGGCAAATCAGAGGTCAAGATTGAAAATAGATGCAAATTCAAACCAACTCATTGGACAAATGAATGACACTTTCTGACACTTCTCGTTTCTTATCTTTTTGTTTTGTAATATGTGTTAGAATATGCCACTTACAATAAAATGCTACTTTCTTGAACACTTTTGCACAATGCATGGTGTAGTCATTGTTCTTGTTCAACGCACAGAGAACTCATACAAGTAGACTGTGGTCACCCAAACCTTTATTTACCTGCAAAAATAAGTTGATTGTTCACAAGTGACAAAGAAAATTATGTGATTAGGTTGAAATCTAGTTAATTCTGGTTCTGATATTCACATTGTGTCATGGGCTGCACTGTGTTGTCATGCTGATTCTTTCTGATATCTCAAAATCACCTGTACCTCTGAGCTTAGATTGACAGTTTTTTAATCACAAAATCATGTTTTCTGTGTAATCATGACATGGTCTTGTCAAATAGATTGCAGATTGAAACACTGAAAGACCATCTGCAGTCTTTTGGCAGCAGCTTTATGAATATTTTACTAATCCATTGTTTGTTTTGACTGCTGCAGCCCTTTTGATGATTCTGCAGCATTTTTTGTTTTATTTTTGCTAATCTTGTTTTTTTCTTTAGGATGGAGGATAAAGAAAATTAATGATTATATATTCAAACTATTCTTTTCTTTTCTGTTTATCCCCAGGTGAAAATGTGAGCTTGATGGTGACTGTATTATCAACCACCGATTTCCCTTGTTAATTGATATAACATCTGCTAGTGTTTATGATTCCCAAAGTATTTGTCAGCAGAAGTGGCTGTGCTTTTCTGACAGACATGTTGCTTATCCTCTGATTTACTGCCCGGTGATATTTTACATTTGTGCAGTTTTAACATTCAGCATGTGAGAAGTGGACACTTGACCCTTACTTTATCAGATGCAGTCACTAACTGCAAATGTTGACCTTGCACTACATCACATAAACAACAATTGTTCAAGTGTCTTCTGCAGGTCCATTTGTGAGAATAATGTTTTTTGTTTTTTTTGGTGAAGGATTTTGAATTGTGGATTGTGCTGATGTGTTAAAACATTTCATTAATAACATGTCTTCATATTCTTGTTTTCTGATATATAAACTTAGTATAGTAGAGAAATCTATGAGATTGGCATATTGAGGCACATTCAACTTATGCTGATCTTGCAGTTTAACAGAGGTGCTGCTGGCTAAAGGGGTAGCATATCAGTTTTATACATCAATGAAAACAGGTTCTAGACCTTGCTAAGGCCAGATATTTGTACCCATTGAAGGTGAAATACAAATCCTGGCAAACTGCTATGCATCAGCAGAGGCGCCATAATTGCATTTTTTAACATGGTATTCCAGAATAGATTTAATTCATAGAATATGAACAATGTAATGGAGGTGGTTACATTAACTAGCTACATTAAACAATCCATAGACAGCAAGGGATAAGTTTGGCCAGTTGTATATTTTTTGCACATCTTCACTTTCTCATTGTTGTGATCCTAATTCTGCGTATGGAGAAAATTGCTTCTGTGTACCGGAGTACAAATCAGTACACAAATCCCTTATCTTTTAACAGAACACTTATTCTGCCAGTAATTGGCATCATTATGGAATGCTGTCAATACTTGTGTGAAAACATTTTAATATTTCATTAGCTGTTATCTGAAGATCAGTTCAGAGCTTGCTGGCATGGCCAAGGATAGCCCCAGGATAAAAGCAGCAAACTGCCTGGGTGTAACTGTAATGATGGCTGCACATGTGTATGATGGTTCTATCACATGTGTTCTAATATCAGATGTGTCAACTGCAGCATTCTCCAGGTGCAGTCGTTCATATTGTTGCTGTTCTTTTACACAAACTGTTACTGCTGATGACATTTACTTTACATCAATTCTGATTTTTAAATACATGTTGAGAACATATGCCATTTATTTTCATGAAACTGTTATATAGTAGCAAGTTGGTGATTGATGAAGGCTTATGGACTGACATATTCTGTCTGTGTAAATTGTCGTTTGTACTAATGTGGCTGATTCAGTTTAAGATCATCCATCTATTTGGCCATTTTTTGTTAGCATAATTTTTTGGGGGCCATTTATTGATAGCATAATCTTTCTTTCTTTTCTTTTTTTTTTTTTTTGGGGGGGGGGGGGGGGGGGGGGGGGGGGGGGGGTGTGTGTGTGTGTGTGTGTTTATTTTAAAACGTGTCTATTTTGCCAGTTTTTGTTTTTACATTTATAACCCTTTGGATGTTTTTTTTTCTGTTTTTTGACAGTGCCACAGGAAAGATGACCATTCTACCTTATTGTAGTTTTACCACATTTGTCTGGACTTACTCAGCCTTTTTTAAAATTAAGATGTCCTCCATGTCCAGGTATGCAGTAAACAATCATTATCATGTGACCTTCCAAGTGGCATAGGCATTCAACAATCTCCACAAATCTTGGTCCATGATTGTCTACAAGTAAACAATAGAATGGTCACGTCTAGTAGACAATCAAATTAGTTCAAAATTCAGATTTAACACATTCACATTGTAAGTTTTACATTTCATTACTTACCCATCGGTGTGTCATCCAATTATGTTTTAAAATTAATGCAGTGTTTTAAATGAGTTTTGCAGTTAATATAATTAAATCCAAGAAAACATAACTGGAACAGTGCCACTGGTTTGTCTTCACTACTGTTGACATGCAGCCAGTAGTTGTGTCTTCACATTATTCAGTCATGCAGATATGTAAGGATGCAGTCAACTATATTGTTTGGGTTGTGTCACAGTTGTTGCTGTATTGAGTCATGCATGTGTAAGGATGCAGTCAACTATATTGTTTGGGTTCTGTCACAGTTGTTGCTGTATATTCAGGGGACAAATTTTGTTTCTGATTAAGATGGTCAGTTTTTAAAATGTATGATGTAATAAACAGATAGCACCTCATATATTTTATATAGATATATATATATATATATATACTTTGGCTATTTTGCAACAGTCTGCTGTTGAAACTGCCACGTTTTGTGATAACACCATGTTTGTTTCATGTTACATTGAAATGGTACCACATTAAGATACCTCAACTACATTGAAACTTTACGTTCACAAGATCTAATACAGTAATATCTAATAAACTAAGATACATGGCTACACACATGGAAGTGCCGATTTTACTCCTTATCTTCAGCATTCCATTCGTTATTGTGTGAGATGCTCATGTGTCCACTGACAGGCCAATGTTTTTTTGTGAATCTGACCCCCCATGCACAGTTCCCATCACCGTAGCTGTAGCACAAACTGTGCGCGTAGATGTATGTGAAAGTGTGTTCTACAAATGTATATCTATACAGAATTATATTCAAGCACAAGCAATAAAATACATGCTGTTTTAAGGGTGACAAATGCATTTGTTTCATTCTTATACGCTTGGCTAAATTGCATGTCTTTTTACAAATATTGATGTGTGAAGTATGAACTGTATCTGCTTCTTCTTCTTCTTTTAACAAAAAATTATTTTTGCTACTTTGTTTTTTCCAACTTTGTTTTTTTCCAATTGAGTGTCTTCTAAATCTATTACACAAGTTTTGAGCTCTCCCCCCCCCCCCCCCCTCTCTCTCTCTCTCTCTCTCTCTCTCTCTCTCTCTCTCTCTCTCTCTCTCTCTCTCTCTCTCTCTCTCTCTCTCTCTCTCTCTCTCTCTCTCTCTCAATAAAGTTTGTTTGTTCTGTCTTTCTCTCTCTTCTGTCTCTTTCATACCTCCCCCCTCTTCCCTTCTCCCTGTCTGTCTCTCCTTCCTACCCCCCTTTACCTTCGTATCCACACATACAATATGTCCTCTAATCTGTCCTCCACACTGCATTGATGAGCCTGCAACATCTGACAGTCATTAGTTCTAGCTTGTGAAGTCACGGACCTGACTTCAAACCATTCACAAATAGATCCCTGGCTTCATTCTAATGTCAGGGAAGGCACGGCAGTGTAGAGTGTATGTGGTCACATGACCATCCACAGTGCTTCCTCAGACAATATACCCACCTTATCAATGTTTGTGTACCCCAGCATAACCCGTACAGTGTTTCCATGACCTCGTACCCCAGCAGGACCCATACAGTGTTTCCATGATCTTGTACACCATCAGGACCCGCCCGTACAGTGTTTCCATGACCTCGTTCCCCAGCAGGACCCATACAGTGTTTCCATGATCTTGTACACCATCAGGACCCGCCTGTAGTGTTTCCATGACCTCTTCCCCAGCATGACTCATAGTGTTTCCATGACCTTATACCCCATTATGACCCAAAAAAGTGTTTCCATGACCTCATACTCCAGCAGGACACATACAGTGTTTCCATGATCTTGTACACCATCAGGACCCGCCTGTAGTGTTTCCATGACCTCTTCCCCAGCATGACTCATAGTGTTTCCATGACCTTATACCCCATTATGACCCAAAAAAGTGTTTCCATGACCTCATACCCCAGGAGGACCCATACAGTGTTTCCATGACCTTGTACCCCAGCAGGACTTGTACAGTGTTTCCATGTAAATCCCTTATACGGTGCAAACAGCAATTAAGGAGGATTGGTGTGGGACTGCCTTCCCCATCTCATACAACACTTTAGCTGCTAAATCCAGCCAGCCACGAGCAAGTCTCAACAAAAGGAAAGGAAAACAACACAGCCCAGCAAGATGATGCAGAGAAAGCTGTCAGAAGTCTGAACTGCCATTGAGTATGTGACTTCCTTTCACCAAAGTAAATCTCCATATTGGCACCTGGATTATTATAGCTATGTATGAATTGTGAAGGATAGCATCTATGGTAAGGTAGGAGATATGAAGTATTATCAGATAAGCATTTTGAAATTATGCAAAACAAGCTGGAAGGAACCAGGCAAAAAGTTGAGCTGTGATAACCTTCACATTCTGTAGAGCCTTGTTTCGATGGCAAAGCTATAAATATATAGATTTGAGTAGATCATTAGGAAGGTGCTGACTATCATACATGTTATTTAGCAATGTGATTATTTTGATCCTGAAGTTTCCTAGGGCCTACATTTTCTTCTTTGTAATGTCTGGTATGCATACCTTTCTTCATGTAATATAATGCACCCTCAATGTCTGCAACAAGTATTAGTGGACCTTCATTATTGTTTTGAACATTTGTATGTGGCCTTCTATCATCTATGTTTCTGTCTATCTGTTAATTATGTTATCTTGCCTCATTAATATTGTTCCATCCTTTGATTTTAAACAACCAGGTGTAGTTTATGCTTTCCTCCTGTTAAGATATTTTTCTGTTGGTAAATGGAATGTGAATCTTTCTGTGATTTGTCCCAATTTCTGTTGCATTTCTGATTCAGCAAGATTTCTTTAGCCTCTCTCCACTTGTTTACTATTTTTGTGTATTTTTCCGTATCATGTTTTTCCTTTCTTCTGTCACCACCATATGCAGAATTTCATTTGTCATTAATTTCTCTGTTAGCATGTCTCTGTATTGGAGGGATTGCTTTCTTGTGATGCCTGTTGTATTGATTCACGTGACTTACCTCACTGTTCATCAATCAAATGTACTATCTCCATGGAATTATATCTGTTTTCCACAGTAAGACTAGATTTCCATATTTGATTGTCTGTGTTACGTAATGATAGATCTACTTGATATTCTGTGAGGTCTACTGTATAGTTTTCAGTTTGTATCTCATCATTCCTTTACATGAAATGGGATGACTAAGACAGTCTACTCCTGGTACAGTTTTTGCACCTTCTAAACACATAATGAAAATTCACATTTAGTGAACAAGTGGTCAAACAGTTCAGACTGGAGAGCATTTCTTAAAGTGCACCAACAGTGACATTAAGGAACAATTATTGGTCTGCTGAAATTCTTGTGAATGTTAAACATTGTGATATCAAGCAAGAATGCAAAGTCATGTCCATTTTATTAAGGAAAAACTACTGCAGATTAAGTACTGAAAGTGTTTATAAGAAGAAGAAGAATGATAAGAAAGAAAAATTATGTCAAAGAAAAACACCAGTCTTACAGACATCTTTAAAATGCTGGCAATACTAGGTCAAACAAATGGTTGCAAGAGACAGACCAAATGAACAAAAATGCATACAAAATATTCAGATGCTGCACTGCACCAAATGAACAAAAATGCATACAAAATATTCAGATGCTGCACTGCTCATTCCCCAGGTGTTACCAGGGCCCACAAGGAAAGCAAAGAATAGTAACACTGCAACTGACCACACAAGTCATAGGAGGCGATTAGGGAGGGAAGGCTTGCAAGTGACTACCTTATCCCATAGAAAAGCTCAGCTTCCAAATCCAATGAATCATAAACAAGTCTCAAGGGGGGAAAAGCAAACAACTCAGCCAACAGTATGAAAGGAGGCTCTTCTAGAAGAAGTATGGCAGGATGCAGAGACCACTGTCAGGAGTCTGGGTTGCCCAACTCTCGCCTTCCACACAGGAACTTCTCCAGAGTTGGCACCTGCAATGTTGCAGCTGTGTATGAATAGGCAAGGACAGCACAAATGATAAGGGACATTAAATAGTATAATGTTAGCTATTTAGGATTAGGCACAGCACGTTGAAAGGCAGCAAAGAAGTTTATAAGCACAAAATAAACAGTACTGTTATTAGGCTACACACAGGAAAACGCCCCTTATGGTGAAACAGTTGCCCTATCTAAAGAGACAGAAAGCACTAATAAAGTGGGAAACAGTTATATCATAATAACAATATTTGGAACCACAGGGAACAAAAAAGAAAATATGAAAGTGTTCCAGTCATGTGCATCAAAAATGATGTAGATTAATCAGTTACGTAAGAACGTTCAGAGGGATTTAGGTAAACCAAGAAATTGCAATAGAAAAATGTTGATGAATGACCTAAATGCCCTATAGGATCGGACAACATGAGTTATGAAGAGATCCTGGGGAACCCTAGCTTGACGTTAGTTGCATATCCTTTACAGGACGTAGCACTCAACTCCAGCATTTTTTGGCTATTTGTGATTCCTGGACAAGTTTACGTTCAGTAGTTTGCCAGTTTCTCTGGCCGAGGGGTTACAACACTTTCTCCGTAATCCCGTTTATCATGCAGAGTCTCGTAGCGGGTGAGAACTGGGAGCGGTTCTACCCCCGCTGGTGACTTGCGGGATAACTGAGCCGGCCGCTCAGAAAGCAATGGCAAACTACTGAGCGTAATCTTGCCAAGAAATCAACAGACAACTGAAAGATGCTGCTGTTGACAGCGATGTCCTGTAAAGGATATGCGAATTTAAAAAATAAAAAAAATGTTTGCCATTGCTTTCTGAACGACCGACACTTATAACCCCTTCACCAAAGAGCTGACAAACAACTTGGGGTCATGAACACAAATTGAGAATTATTCACCAACCTTTGGGCAGTGAATCAAAATGTCATCAGAGGAAAGTGTTTTCCCGTATAAAAGAAATTACTAAGTAATATGGGTATCATCAGACCACAATGCAGAAAATCAAAGGATCATATCTGTATCAACGAGAAATGTTATTTATCCGCACATGATGTACAGCTTTTCAGAGATGCAAATGTAGATTCAGTCACTATCTGCTGATCAGTAAAATTCAGTTGAAATTCAAGAGATGCATAACATCTTATAAACATGGAAATCAGTGCAAAGTAGGATATCTCAAATCAAGAAACTAAGGAAATATGGATGGCCAGTCTCTGATAAACACCGCATTATGCAACAGAGGTGAGTACGGAAGACTGTTGGCAGCAGGATACATTCATTTGAAATGAATCATGTACAGTAGTCGATGCGAGGAAAATGGAACAAACACATAAAGCATAAATAGCGTATAAAACTCTAAAATAAAAAAAAAATAGAAGGGAAGAAAAGAAAACGGTAGACTTAAACATTAACAAACCAGGAACTGCTAATACCAGAGCCCTAAAAGAAAATGATTGATTGAAAATAACAAAGAAGCAGAAAGCGAATACTGACAGATACAAGACTATATTACTTCAATTTTAATTCACCGCAACAGACGTCACGAGGCTATATTTAGCTTTAGCAGCTATATATAGCGTAGTTAGCAGCTATATATAGCACTGGCGGGGGATCTCCGTTCAATTAAAGTTTTTTCAGTGCGTGTCATGGCGCGACATGGCACGAAAAAGGAGCGACGAACGGTAACACAGTGTGTCTAACCCTAACCCTAACCCTAACCGGAACGGGCCCTTTTCAGGGTCACAAATTAGCACACAATAACAGCCCCTAAGTGTGCACAAGAGTATACAACCACTGAAATATTCAGGTCAACTCACACACATAACTAAACCATTTGCTGCACACCGACAACGTTATTCTGGTCAAGGTCATGCACACCGAGACACAGCGCGAATAAGGGGACTCCAGGATATGACGTGTGCCCTGGAATTCCCTTTGTTTGCGGTGAATTAAAATTGAAGTACCCTATATTTAGCTGACCTATCAGGAAGGCAGAAGCAAATGGTAACCCCAGGCCATTACAGTGCCACAAGGAAATTAACATAAAAATAAATTCAGCGAAGTGGACTGATCAAAAATAGTATTGGGGAAGTTCTCACCAACTCTACAGATCAAATGAACAAATAGGCTGAATAGAATACTTTTAGGGACTTCTGAATGGACCAATCCCAAATGATCCGCCTGGCATCCAGCCTGCAGAAGTGCAGCTGGATATCAACTGTGGGAGGCTATCTAATGAAGAAATTAAAAAAACTATCAAACACCTGAAGGATGGGACTGCTGCTGGTCCAGATCTGATCCTAGCAGACACTATTACAGTCAATATAAACATCTCAGCTGATTTACTGCACATATTATTTAATAGCCTGGGAGACTGAATAAATACCAGCAGACTGGAGAGAATGATATCTGGTGATACCGCCAAAGAAAGGGGACTCGTTGGGGTGCGAAAATTATAGAGGAATAATGTCAGTTTCTGTGAAATATTAAACAAAGTCATCCTGGAGAGATGAATAGTTGCCACTGACAAACAACGTGAGGCTGAACAGACCAGCTTCGGATGAAACACATGCTGCACTGACCAGATAACCACATTACGCATAATAATAGAAAAAGACATTGCAATCAATTTGCCACTTTACATTGAAGGTGGAATATGGAAAGGCCTTTGACAGCTCATCTCTCATCTCATCATGTTCCTCTTGTACCTTGCGGTGTCGAGGTGAAGTATAAACTTCGTGAGAGTGCCCGGTTATGGGCTTCGTATATCGACATTCCCATGGATTCTGTTATTCCCTCCGTCCAACGTTTACGTGGTCGGCCTCTTCCTCTGTTTCCATCTGGTCTGTACATCATTGCTTGTTGTGGCATGCTGTTGACTGGTAGCCTACTTGCATGGCCAAACCATTTGACTTGCCGCTTTCTAATAAAATCTAGAGCAGCTTTAACCCCCACTTTAGTCCTGATTTCTTCATTTCTGATCTTATCTTTGACAGCATTTAGAGGTAATTCACCTGGAAACTGATGGGTCACTATGGGAGTCCACAGATCATTAGCTTAATAAAGGCAACATAAAGAGCTATGAGATGCTGAGTTCTTGGTGAGGGAAAACTGTCAGACAATCTGATATCAGAATATGTGTGAGATCAATCAATCAATCAGATAGGGATAGAGATACCTTATGTCGACTTTATTAATCTGCCCTATTTTAGACTATTGTAAAGATAGTACCTACAACCAGAAAAGGAATGCAGTGCACTCTTACAGAGTAGCTTGATGATCTGCAGTTCGCGACGACCTCTCTCTCTCTCTCTCTCTCTCTCTCTCTCTCTCTCTCTCTCTCTCTCTCTCTCTCTCTCTCTCTCGCCCCATACACGAAACTGGGTCTAAAAAAATCACAAGCGAAAGGCAAAGATAACGAGAAACATTCACACAAATAATATCCCAATCTACCTTGTCAAAGCCTCGCTTCAAGAGATTTTGCAATAAGAATACTAACTAAATGCAAGAGGAGCTTTCATAAAACTACGAAAATTGTGGAAGTCGAAAGAATGAAATCAAGTACTAAACTAAGAATATTTACGGCTAACGTCGCATCAGTACTTCTGTATGGAAAACAAAACGGAGAACAACCAATTAGGCATTTATTAATAAACCACACACACACACATTAACTGATGCTGCGCAGAATACGACTAAAGCAGTGGTTCTCAACCTTTTTTGGCCCGTGCCCCCCTTCACCATATTTTCAGAACGTCATCCCCCCCCCCCTTCCTATCAAAAATTTGGCCCGTGCCCCCCTTCACCATATTTTCAGAACATCATTCCCCCCTTCTTATCAAAAATTTGGCCCGTGCCTCCCCTCACCGTATTTTCAGAACGTCATGCCCCCCTTTCATATTTCCTATCTAAAAATCCCCCCACCCCTACACAGTATACGTAAAAATGGAAGGTAAATTTAATAGCATATACTAAAATAAGTCTAGACATCCACATAAAACATGATTTGTGGGTCTACTTACTTTATAAAATGAATTTTAGAAGGATGAGACATACATAACTGTAAAGTATGAAGGGAAAAACAATATCAAGTAATCGGTTCTTGTATTAACGCGATCTTGAAATGGTCTTCATTCCTCCCCCCCCCCTCAGGGGGGGGGGGGGGAGAGGAATTCCCCACCGGTTGAGAACCACTGGACTAAAGTCACTAATGCGGCGCTTGTGGAGAGATCTAAACACACTCTAACCAATCAAGAGGTGCGTGGAAAGGCACTGGTTGGTACACGCATGGAGAAAGCCAGTTAGAGGTATAACTGGAAGGTCCTTTATGTGGTGCCCACGGAGCGAACGACAGACATGTTGGGGAACCTAAAAACACACATAGTTGAGATGTACAGACATGAAGCAAATGGGGAGGGTGGAGGGGGGGGGGGCATGGAGAGAGCTGCAGTGTAAGGCAAGCGATGGGAGGGCTTGGCCTGAGTTGGGTGAGTGCCTTTGCTCTGTTGTGAGATAGAAGGTAGAAGACGGGATGATACCGTGACCTATTACCAATAGTGAACATACACCGTTGTTGGTTACTGCATGACTGACTACACGCACTCAATATTTCTGTCAACGGTGCCAATGGTGGGCTGCAGAGCTCACGGAGAAACGGGCGGGTAAGACAGTTTGTTGACAACAATATGTGCACACAACGTCGTGCAAAATACTGGATCCTTTTTGCCAACAGTGACCTAGAAATCACATTAGTGATGAAAAAGTTGAACAACGGATTTTGTCTCTTTTTCGTATTTTCCTATATTCATTTGTGACTTTTATTTTCAAGTGTTCATCCATCTCTCCCCCCCCCCCCTCCCACTCTCTCTCTCTCTCTCCCCCCCCCCCCCCCCATTTCCCCTTATCTTTTACTTGTGCCTCTTCATTTTAACAGGAATTTCCCACGTGTTAAATCTCTCTCTCTCTCTCTCTCTCTCTCTCTCTCTCTCTCTCTCTCTCTCTCTCTCTCTCTCTCTCTCTCTCTCTCTCCGCCCCTCCCTCTCTTGTTAACTAAACGGTGTGTACGGTGTATTGTATTATGTTTATTATCACCAGAAACAGTTCCTAAATTTTGTTTCTTACGCAAAACTTCACATTTTCCTGAAGATATGTTCACGACACAAACACAACACCACCCCTCCCTGTTTTAAAACCATTCCTTGTACATGTATTTCTTATCTTTGCACGCTCCCATGTTCAGTTTACATCTGATATATATGTTCAATGACTACAACATTTCCAGTATACATCTGATATATATGTTCAATGACTTCAACATTTCCAGTATACATCTGATATATATATGTTCAATGACTTCAACATTTCCAGTATACATCTGACATATATGTTCAATGACTTCAACATTTCCAGTATACATTTTAAATATATTTTCAGTGACTTGAACATTTCCAGTATGCTTCTGATATATATTTTCAATGACTTCAACATTTTCTTTACAGGGCAATAAATGCAAGTAGTTATTGGCTGTCTGTGATTGACTAGGCAATTTTACGTTCGATGGTTTATCATTGCTTCCTGAGCGACCGACGCCTGATACCATCGAAATTAACGCAAAGCGATCTGCTTCTGTTTCACTACACCCAAGGCACAGGCATGGAAATACAACACGACATTTGATGGTGAAATCTGACATGTTGTATTTCATATGGGGAATTACTGGTATGTTTCACTTCCCCCATTCCACAGACGTGGAAATACAACACGACATTTAATGGTGACATCTGACATGTTGTATTTCATATGGGGAATTATTGGTATGTTTCACTGCCCCCAAGGCACAGACGTGGAAATACAACACGACATTTGATGGTGACATCTGACATGTTGTATTTCATATGGGGAATTATTGGTATGTTTCACTGCCCCCAAGGCACAGACGTGGAAATACAACACGACATGTGTCTTTGACGGTGACATTTGATATGTTGTATTTGATATAGGGAATTACTGGTATGTTAGACGTCAGAATAATAAGAATCTGTGTCGACAATAAACTAAAATTGTAAGTCTTTCCTTAAGTTTAGAACTTTTCAACATAAACAAGAGTCGGGTTATGTATCAGTATCATAGGCATGCCCAAAAGGCACATTTGTAGGTACACAGATAACGTCACAGTTGAGTTGAGTCAAGAACCGATATCACAGCACTCGGGCCCTTCCCATATATGCTCCATCGAAGACATAGGCTGACGCATTTTTTACAAATCCTTTCTATTCTTTATTTGAAAATTAACTTTCCAATCTAACCAGATAACACCAGACTGATTCAATTTTATAAACCCTGTCCTTTCCTTTATTTGTAAGTTAACACGTCAGTCTGACCAGATAACACCAGATTGACAAGTTACCTCGCTAATAAAGAATAGAACAGGATTTGTAAAACATGATTTTAAATCGTGTGAGATTAATAAATTATCAAGAATACGGGATTTTGTGATCCTGTCACTTTCAGTCAGTGTAGCGGAAAGAGGTGACCATCATGCGGTCGTACACAACTTCACTTCACTCAATCAGAATTAGAATTCTCATGTGTTAACATTAATAGATTTACGAAGTAAAACATGTACGCATACATCTGTTGAAACCAGATGTCCTGGCTACATGCTCACAGAACATGCTCGTCCGTGTTTACCAGTCGTCCATGTGTTGCACAGAGCGCCAACTAACAGCCAAGACCTAGGCTGTCTCTGACAGTCTCCTGCTGCATATGACAACTATGATGCTGCCCCATGTAGCCACATTAAACCAGGACGTGTAGCAACGTGTCCGCAACGTTCATTTGGGATTTCATAGACGAGCATCAGACATTACTGGAGCATGTACGATTTCACAGTCTTGAATTGTCGTAAACAGCCTCTCCATACTCAAACAATAGGATGTCAAAATAACGTTTTTCCTTTGTGTATCTACACACAGAAGGAACAAACATTATGTTGCACGATTTGTTGCCTGACACATTTTGCTGCATCTGGTCAGGTGCATACTTCAGAGTTATATATAATTTGAATTGAATACATGAATAATACTAAAGCTGAAACAATTGGAGCATCTGTTATCCACAGTAATTTCAAACCTAACACGAACTCTCTGTTTGCACAAAACCGGTCGGAACTGCCTAATTGCAAACGCCTCGCTATATTTGAGCAATTGATTATTGTTCGTCGAATGCAGTTTAGCGTTTAGAGGGCTTACCCACTGAGGGATGCACTTGCGGCCGATTTGGCAGCAGGCTGCCTTGCGTTAATTTGCATACAGTGGATTGCGTGTCAGTAGATCATAAAGCAATGGCAAACTATTGAACGTAAACTTGCCAAAAAATCACAACAAACAGCTTAAAAAATGCTGGCGTTGCCTGCGACGTCATGTAAAGGATACGCAACTAGATGTTTGTATATGTGTGTATATATATATATATATATATATATATATATATATATATATATATATATATATATATATATATATATATATATGCTTGTGCTCATGCTTACACACACACATGCTTGCGCTCATGCTTACACACACACACACACACACACACACACACATATATATATATATATATATATATGTGTGTGTGTGTGTGTGTGTGTGTGTGTGTCTGTGTGTGTAAGCAGCACGAGCGCAAGCATGTATGTGTTATATATGTATGTATATTTTTTTTCCCCGCATATCCTTTACAGGACATATATGTCAACAGCAGCATCTTTCAGCTGTCTGTTGATTTTTTTGGCAAGATTACGCTCAGTAGTTTGCCATTGCTTTCTGAGCGGCCGGCTCAGTTATCCCGCAAGTCACCAGCGGGGGTCGAACCGCTTCCAGCTCTCGTCCGCTACGAGACTGCGTGATAAACGGGATTACGGAGAAAGTGTTGTAACCTCTCGGCCAGAGAGACCGGCATGTATGTATATATATGTCTATTAATTTGTTTGGGTAGCCACGAGCTTTCATACACACACATCCACCCACCCACCCACCCACCCACCCACCCACCCACCACACACACACACACACACACACACACACACACACACACACACACACACTGAAATACTGTACACATTGTCTTACAGAGAAAACACAACTTTAATCATAGCTTAGGGTAATCCAAGAACCAGTGAACGTGGTCGAGCAGATTCGCTCTCTTCAAACGTTACTCATCCTGCTTCCCCCATAACTCGACTGCTTACACCGCGCAGTCTGGGCAAGGTTGTGAACAGGAGAGAGCGTGCGCGATCAATACCCTACCACCAATAGCATTAACATGAACGTGAGCGCTGCAGTCATGCATCCCCCAGTGGGTCAGCCCATTTCTTGAGCACGGGGAGGGAGGCTTGATCTATTTCACTTTGCGTCTCAGCTGGCGCTTCCAGCCCGGGGTGTTGAGCCAGAGAGGTCAGCAAAATTGTCGGCAAAAATCTCGATGGCAGTGTGCCTGTTTGACGCGTGTGCTCGCGAATCGCGACTTTAGGATACTACTTATGAAAACATCAGATTGAAAGCAATATTTTGTGAATTTAACAGACGATTAAACTTGGCACCATACCGGAAATTGTAGACGAGATCTTTGAATTGTGGTGGCTTTAAGAAGCAGGTCTTCCGTCGACCAGACAAATGCCCTGAGCACCCCTGCTAAACACACGATCCGCGGTGAGTAGACGCTACCATCGACTGTGTGTGTGAGAGAGAGAGAGAGAGGGAGTAAGAGAGGGTGAGAGAGAACTTTACAAGAACAATGACGCACGCCTGGAAGCAAAAATGGAGGATCTTCAATGCATATATTTTTGTCCAGAATGTCTGTAAGTTTTCTAATCGTGATGTTATATAGTATTTTCATGGTATCTGTGTGTACAAGTACAACTGCATAAAATTGTTGGTGACGTTATCATATTTTCCATGATAATATCACTGATATGATCAGTTCAGCCTTTGTATGATTTTGTTAAAACGTAAATGTGTGTAACATCATATAATACTGTGTATTACAGGCACATAGACACACGTCTCTGGCACATTCATATGTTCTTTGACAACATCCTCTTCTTTGTGTCTGGCGAATGGGTTGCTGAGACATTACGAAATACAGAATGGTATAGTTCAACCGCTGAAGCAGACGTATTAAATAAATATGTAACGGGGCCAGATATTATTTGTACATTTTTGCATATTTATTCGTGGATCTTTTTACAAATCTCTCTCTCTCTCTCTCTCTCTCTCTCTCTCTCTCTCTCTCTCTCTCTCTCTCTCTCTCTCTCTCTCTCTCTCTCTCTCTCTCCCTCCCCCCTGTCTCTGTTATAGCTCTCTCTTACTTTTCTAGCTCTCTCTTACACGTGTCCATGTAAATTTATGCTGTTGTATGTGTGTGTGTGTGTGTGTGTGTGTGTGTGTGTGTGTGTGTGTGTGTGTGTGTGTTCACATGTGTGTCAGCATAAGTATACATGTACACTCAGCTAATTTTACTATAACCAGGTACCCATGTGTTTAATGAGAATAAACTCCTTATCTCTGCAATACCATACAATGTGATGTCACTACTACACTGTGATGTCAGTACTACACTGTGATGTCACAACTACAATGTGATGTCACTACTACATTGTGATGTCACTACTACACTGTGATGTCACTACTACATTGTGATGTCACTACTACACTGTAATGTCACTACTACACTGTAATGTCACTACTACACTGCTGCGAGAGCAGCAAATTAAAAGAGGGGTGGCCAAACAAGAACATTACGCAGGAAGCCAAACAAGATTGATAAACCAACACAGAACTGGCGTCGTTAGCCGCTACACGCTGCGGGATTTGCTGAGGAGGGGATCCGAGCACTTATGGACTGAATGGTTCGATGTGCAACGAGGATGATCTGTCGACTGACTAACTAACTAACTAACTACTACACTGTAATGTCACTACTATATATTGATGTATCTGACACACTGTGATGTCACTACTACACTGTAATGTCACTGCTACACTGTGATGTATCTGACACACTGTGATGTCACTACTACATTAAGATGTCACTGCTACACTGTGATGTATCTGACACACTATGGTTTCACTACTACACTGTGATGTGACTACTACACTGTGATGTCACTACTACACTGTAATGTCACTACTACACTGTGATGTCACTACTACACTGTGATGTCACTACTACACTTTGATATATCTGACACACTGTGATGTATCTGACACACTATGGTTTCACTACTACACTGTGATGTGACTACTACACTGTGATGTCACTACTACACTGTGATGTCACTACTACACTGTGATGTCACTACTACACTGTGATGTCACTACTATATATTGATGTATCTGACATACTGTGATGTCACTACAACACTGTGATGTCACTACTATATATTGATGTATCTGACACACTGTAATGTCACTACTACACTGTGATGTCACTACTATATATTGATGTATCTGACATACTGTGATGTCACTACAACACTGTGATGTCACTACTACACTGTGATGTCACTACTATACTGTGATGTCACTACTACACACAGATGTCACTACTACACTGTGATGTCACTACTACACTGTGATGTGTCTGCCCCACTGTGATGTCACTACTACACAGAGATGTCACTACCACACTGTGATGTCACTACTACACTCCATTGTCACTATTACACTGTGATGTCACTACTACACTGTGATGTCACTATTACACTGTGATGTCACTACTACACTGTGATGTCACTACTACACTGTGATGTCACTACTACACTTTGACATGTCTGCCCCACTGTGATGTCACTACTACACTGTGATGTCACTACTACACTGTGGTGTCACTACTACATTGTGATGTCACTACTACACTGTGATGTCACTACTACACTTTGACATGTCTGTCCCACTGTGATGTCACTACTACACTGTGATGTCACAACTACACTGTGATGTCACTACTACACTTTGATGTGTCTACCACAATGTGATGTCACTACTACGCTCTGATGTCACTACTACACTAAGATGTCACTGCTAGACTGTGATGTATCTGACACACTTTGATGTCACTACTACACTGCGATGTCACTACTACACTGTAATGTCACTACTACACTGTGATGTCACTACTACACTGTGATGTCACTACTACACTGTGATGTCACTACTACACTTTAACATTTCTGTCCCACTGTAACGTCACTACTACACTTTGGCATGTCTGCCCCACTGTGATGTCACTACTACACTGTGATGTCACTACTATACTGTGATGTCACTACTACATTGTGATGTCACTACTACACTGTGATGTCACTACTACACTGTGATGTCACTACTACACTGTGATGTCACTACTACACTGTGATGTCACTACTATATATTGATGTATCTGACATACTGTGATGTCACTACAACACTGTGATGTCACTACTATATATTGATGTATCTGACACACTGTAATGTCACTACTACACTGTGATGTCACTACTACACTTTGATATATCTGACACACTGTGATGTCACTACTACACTGTGATGTCACTACTATACTGTGATGTCACTACTACATTGTGATGTCACTACTACACTGTGATGTCACTACTATACTGTGATGTCACTACTACACTGTGATGTCACTACTACACTGTGATGTCACTACTACACTTTGATGTGTCTGCCCCACTGTGATGTCACTACTACACTTTGATATATCTGACACACTGTGATGTCACTACTACACTGTGATGTCACTACTACACTGTGATGTCACTACTACACTGTGATGTCACTACTACACTGTGATGTCACTACTACACTTTGATATATCTGACACACTGTGATGTCACTACTACACTGTGATGTCACTACTACACTGTGATGTCACTACTACACTTTGATATATCTGTCACACTGTGATGTCACTACTACACTGTGATGTCACTACTACACTTTGATATATCTGACACACTGTGATGTCACTACTACACTGTGATGTCACTACTACACTTTGATATATCTGACACACTGTGATGTCACTACTACACTGTGATGTCACTACTACACTGTGATGTCACTACTACACTTTGATATATCTGTCACACTGTGATGTCACTACTACACTGTGATGTCACTACTACACTGTGATGTCACTACTACACTGTGATGTCACTACTACACTGTGATGTCACTACTACACTTTGATATATCTGACACACTGTGATGTCACTACTACACTGTGATGTCACTACTACACTTTGACATGTCTGTCCCACTGTGATGTCACTACTACACTGTGATGTCACTACTACACTGTGATGTCACTACTACACTTTGATGTGTCTACCACAATGTGATGTCACTACTACGCTCTGATGTCACTACTACATTGTACTGTCACTACTAAACTGTGATGTCTCTACTACACTCTGATGTCACTACTACACTGTGATGTCACTGCTAGACTGTGATGTATCTGACACACTTTTATGTCACTACTACACTGCGATGTCACTACTACACTGTAATGTCACTACTACACTGTGATGTCACTACTACACTGTGATGTCACTACTACACTTTGATATATCTGTCACACTGTAATGTCACTACTACACTGTGATGTCACTACTACACTGTGATGTCACTACTACACTGTGATGTCACTACTACACTGTGATGTCACTACTACACTGTGACGTCACTACTACACTTTGGCATGTCTGCCCAACTGTGATGTCACTACTACACTGTGATGTCACTACTATACTTTGACATGTCTGCCCCACTGTGATGTCACTACTACACTGTGATGTCACTACTACACTGTGATGTCACTACTACATTGTGATGTCACTACTACACTGTGATGTCACTACTACACTGTGATGTCACTACTACACTTTGATGTGTCTGCCCCACTGTGATGTCACTACTACACTTTGATATATCTGACACACTGTAATGTCACTACTACACTGTGATGTCACTACTACACTGTGATGTCACTACTACACTGTGATGTCACTACTACACTGTGATGTCACTACTACACTGTGACGTCACTACTACGCTCTGATGTCACTACTACATTGTACTGTCACTACTAAACTGTGATGTCTCTACTACACTCTGATGTCACTACTACACTGTGATGTCACTGCTAGACTGTGATGTATCTGACACACTTTTATGTCACTACTACACTGCGATGTCACTACTACACTGTAATGTCACTACTACACTGTGATGTCACTACTACACTGTGATGTCACTACTACACTTTGATATATCTGTCACACTGTAATGTCACTACTACACTGTGATGTCACTACTACACTGTGATGTCACTACTACACTGTGATGTCACTACTACACTGTGATGTCACTACTACACTGTGACGTCACTACTACACTTTGGCATGTCTGCCCAACTGTGATGTCACTACTACACTGTGATGTCACTACTATACTTTGACATGTCTGCCCCACTGTGATGTCACTACTACACTGTGATGTCACTACTACACTGTGATGTCACTACTACACTGTGATGTCACTACTACACTGTGATGTCACTACTACACTGTGACGTCACTACTACACTTTGGCATGTCTGCCCAACTGTGATGTCACTACTACACTGTGATGTCACTACTATACTTTACACTTGTGATGTCATACTACTACACTGTTGATTACTATCTGCACACTTTGATGTCACTACTACACTGTGATGTCCCTACTACAGCTTGTGATGTCATACTACACTGTGAATGTCACTACTACACTTTGATATATCTGCCACACTGTGATTGTCACTACTACCATTGTGATGTCACTACTACACACTGTGAGTCCACTACTACACTTTGATATATCTGACACACTGTGATGTCACTACTAATTGTGATGTCACTACTACACTGTGATGTCACTACTACACTTTGATATATCTGACACACTGTGATGTCACTACTTCATTGTGATGTCACTACTACACTGTGATGTCACTACTACACTTTGATATATCTGACACACTGTGATGTCACTACTACATTGTGATGTCACTACTACACTGTGATGTCACTACTACACTTTGATATATCTGCCCCACTGTGATGTCACTACTACACTGTGATGTCACTACTACACTGTGATGTCACTACTACACTGTGATGTCACTACTACAACTGTGATGTCACTACTACACTGTGATGTCACTACTACACTGTGATGTCACTACTACACTGTGATGTCACTACTACACTGTTATGTCACTACTACACTGTGATGTCACTACTACACTTTGATATATCTTGCCCCACTGTGATGTCACTACTACACTGTGATGTCACTACTACACTGTGATGTCACTACTACACTGTGATGTCACTACTACACTGTGATGTCACTACTACACTGTGATGTCACTACTACACTGTGATGTCACTACTACACTGTGATGTCACTACTACACTTTGATATATCTGCCCCACTGTGATGTCACTACTACACTGTGATGTCACTACTACACTGTGATGTCACTACTACACTGTGATGTCACTACTACACTGTGATGTCACTACTACACTGTGATGTCACTACTACACTGTGATGTCACTACTACACTGTGATGTCACTACTACACTGTGATGTCACTACTACACTGTGATGTCACTACTACACTTTGATATATCTGCCCCACTGTGATGTCACTACTACACTGTGATGTCACTACTACACTGTGATGTCACTACTACACTGTGATGTCACTACTACACTGTGATGTCACTACTACACTGTGATGTCACTACTACACTGTGATGTCACTACTACACTGTGATGTCACTACTACACTGTGATGTCACTACTACACTTTGATATATCTGACACACTGTGATGTCACTACTACACTGTGATGTCACTACTACACTGTGATGTCACTACTACACTGTGATGTCACTACTACACTGTGATGTCACTACTACACTGTGATGTCACTACTACACTTTGATATATCTGACACACTGTGATGTCACTACTATACTGTGATGTCACTACTACACTTTGACGTGGCTGTCCTACTGTGATATCACTACTACACTTTGACGTGTCTGGCGTTGTGGTATCTCTGCTACATTCTGATGTCTCTGCTACTATTTTATGTGTCTGTGCCCTGCAATATGTCTGTACACTGTTGTGTGTCTCTACCCTGTGATGTGTTTGCTGCATTCTAATGTGTATTCTACACTGTTTTGTGAATGTCAGTTACACTGCAACGTTTCTACTACATTGTGATGTATCTTCTATACTCTGATGTATCTGCTACACAAAGATGGGTTTGCCATATTGTGATGTTTCTGCTGCTCAGTAATGTCTCTGTCACACTGTGATATCTATGTTACACTGTGATGTTAATGCTACAATGATGTGTCTCCCACATTGTGATGTCTCTGTTACACTGTGATGTGTTTCCCATACTGTGATGTCTCTCTTACACCATGATGTCTCTGTTACACTGTGATGTCTCTGTTACACTGTGATGTTTCTGTTACACTGTGATGTCTCTGTTACACTGTGATGTGTTTCCCATACTGTGATGTCTCTCTTACACCATAATGTTTCTGTTACACTGTGATGTCTCTCTTACACCATAATGTCTCTGTTACACTGTGATGTCTCTGTTACACTGTGATGTCTCTGTTACACCTGATGTCTCTGTTACACTGTGATGTCTCTGTTATATTGTGATGTCTCTGTTACACTGTGATGTCTCTGTTACACTGTGATGTCTCTGTTACACTGTGATGTCTCTGTTACACTGTGATGTCTCTGTTATATTGTGATGTCTCTGTTATATTGTGATGTCTCTGTTATATTGTGATGTCTCTGTTACACTGTGATGTCTCTGTTACACTGTGATGTCTCTGTTACACCTGATGTCTCTGTTACACTGTGATGTCTCTGTTACACTGTGATGTCTCTGTTACACTGTGATTGTCTCTGGTTACACCTGATTGTCTCTGATTTACACTGGTGATGTCTCTGTACATCTGTGATGGTCTCTGTTACACCTGATGTCTCTGTTACACTGTGATGTCTCTGTTACACTGTGATGTCTCTGTTACACCTGATGTCTCTGTTACACCTGATGTCTCTGTTATATTGTGATGTCTCTGTTATATTGTGATGTCTCTGTTATATTGTGATGTCTCTGTTATATTGTGATGTCTCTGTTACACTGTGATGTCTCTGTTACACTGTGATGTCTCTGTTACACCTGATGTCTCTGTTACACTGTGATGTCTCTGTTACACTGTGATGTCTCTGTTATATTGTGATGTCTCTGTTACACTGTGATGTCTCTGTTACACTGTGATGTCTCTGTTACACTGTGATGTCTCTGTTACACTGTGATGTCTCTGTTACACTGTGATGTCTCTGTTACACTGTGATGTCTCTGTTATATTGTGATGTCTCTGTTACACTGTGATGTCTCTGTTATATTGTGATGTCTCTGTTATATTGTGATGTCTCTGTTATATTGTGATGTCTCTGTTACACTGTGATGTCTCTGTTATATTGTGATGTCTCTGTTATATTGTGATGTCTCTGTTATATTGTGATGTCTCTGTTATATTGTGATGTCTCTGTTATATTGTGATGTCTCTGTTATATTGTGATGTCTCTGTTATATTGTGATGTCTCTGTTATATTGTGATGTCTCTGTTATATTGTGATGTCTCTGTTACACTGTGATGTCTCTGTTATATTGTGATGTCTCTGTTATATTGTGATGTCTCTGTTACACTGTGATGTCTCTGTTATATTGTGATGTCTCTGTTACACTGTGATGTCTCTGTTACACTGTGATGTCTCTGTTATATTGTGATGTCTCTGTTATATTGTGATGTCTCTGTTATATTGTGATGTCTGTTACACTGTGATGTCTCTGTTACACTGTGATGTCTCTGTTACACTGTGATGTCTCTGTTATATTGTGATGTCTCTGTTATATTGTGATGTCTCTGTTACACTGTGATGTCTCTGTTATATTGTGATGTCTCTGTTATATTGTGATGTCTCTGTTACACTGTGATGTCTCTGTTATATTGTGATGTCTCTGTTATATTGTGATGTCTCTGTTACACTGTGATGTCTCTGTTACACTGTGATGTCTCTGTTACACTGTGATGTCTCTGTTATATTGTGATGTCTCTGTGTATTGTGATGTTCTCTGTTACACTGTGATGTCTCTGTACAACTGTGATGTCTCTGTATACCTTGATGAAGTCTCTGTTATACTTGTGATGTCGCTGTTATATTGTGATGTCTGCTGTTATAGTTGTGATGTCTCGTTATATTGTGATGGCTCTTGTTAGCAGTCGATGTGAATGGTCCTCTGTTACACTTGTGATGTCCTCTGTTATATTGTGATGTCGCTGTTATATTGTGATGGTCTCTGTTAGCTAGCTGTGATGTCTCTGTACGACTTGTGATGTCTCTGTTGAGCACTGTGATGGCTCTGTTAAATAAATATTGTGATGTCTCTGTTATATTAGTGATGTCTCTGTTAGCTAAAATGAGTTGAGTGTGCTCTGTTATATTGTGATGTCTCTGTTATATTGTGATGTCTCTGTTACACTGTGATGTCTCTGTTACACTGTGATGTCTCTGTTACACTGTGATGTCTCTGTTACACTGTGATGTCTCTGTTATATTGTGATGTCTCTGTTACACTGTGATGTCTCTGTTATATTGTGATGTCTCTGTTATATTGTGATGTCTCTGTTATATTGTGATGTCTCTGTTACACTGTGATGTCTCTGTTATATTGTGATGTCTCTGTTATATTGTGATGTCTCTGTTACACTGTGATGTCTCTGTTATATTGTGATGTCTCTGTTATATTGTGATGTCTCTGTTATATTGTGATGTCTCTGTTATATTGTGATGTCTCTGTTATATTGTGATGTCTCTGTTACACTGTGATGTCTCTGTTACACTGTGATGTCTCTGTTACACTGTGATGTCTCTGTTACACTGTGATGTCTCTGTTACACTGTGATGTCTCTGTT
>JACEFZ010021371.1:672500-925000 GCA_014155875.1 Cepaea nemoralis
CGGTTGACATTCAGTGTCCCTGTATAATTGAAATTGTTGGAATGCAGATAATCAATCAGAGCTTTCGAAGTGTAGAATCTGTCAGCAAAGATGTGATGGCCAGCTCCGAGAACATTCAGTAGTGTGGCAAACACTTTCACTGCATGAGCAGTTGTGGGATCTAAATCCGGACTGTATTCGGTGTTTCTTCCATAGTAAATTTTTAAATTCACCACATAGCCAGTCGCAGAATCACAAAGGCCAAATGTTTTGATGTGGTACTTGTGAGGCTTTGTTGCATTGTATTGTCTGTGCTGAAATCTGCCCTTCCACCCAATAATCATTTCATCAATGGACACATTTTCAAATGGGTAAAATGCTTCCTGGAATTTCTTCAGAATCATGTCAACAAGAGGATCGATTTTTTTTGCACCTGCTGCCTCTGGTTCACATACGTGAAACATGGTGTGATAAATAGATTCAAATCGATTCCTGGGAAACATAGTGGCATACCAAGGAGTATATAAATGTGCACTTGTACTCTAATAGTCTTTGATACATGGTCTTGGATCAAGTCCCATAGCAATAATGACAGACGTAAACTTCAGCCATTCGTGCTTCGTGAGTGGGGTCCAGGATAACAGACTAGAATGTTTTCTTTTAGGAGTGTTCTGCATCAACATCTTTTCTGCTTATTCGTTTACATTTTTAATTAAACAATCCACTATGTCATCATCAAAAAACACTTTGAGAAAATCCATAGGTGTTTGAAGTTGATAAAGTTTAGAGTTGACATGAGATCTTCGAGGACAAAACTCAAACTTTGGTTTTGTTTCCCCTTCTGACACATCTTGCCATGTCGATGATGATGGATGGGTGAGGTGCATCACGCTCTACAGAAGCTTGTAAATTCGAGTTTTTTCCTCCAGTTTTATTCTCATTTTGTACTGTTTGCTTTCCTTTGCGCTGAGAAGTAATTGTGACATCCTGACATTCATTGTCAGACGGACATTCATTGTCAGACACCTCAGCTGATGATGAACTATCACAGGTTTCTTTATCACCATGTGCTAAAACTTTATAGACTCACAAATAAAACTTCTTTCTGAATCTTCACTCAAATCGGAATCACTGTTGTTTAAGACTGTTTCGAACAATAACCTAGCTTGATCTGAAGTCATTCGACGAGGCCGCATACTCGTGGGCGTTTCCATTTGTGGAAAAACCAAAACAAACAACTTAACGCTACTTTAAAACTTAAAAATTCACAAGAATCGATGTTGGCAAATGTTTTACCGCACAATGATGATAAAGATATGTTCCGGCTGTGTAAATTTTCAGTTTACTGTAACTTAAAATTCCGGAATGGAGCAGAAATGTATCAAATATACCACTGATCATTCTGTGTCGATAGAATAACCAATTGCCACCAGCGTCGGTCAATTGTGGTGATGTATCGGCCGCTGGTAGCGAAAGAGTTAAAAGAACTACAAAATGAACCAGCTTGATATTAATAGCATCACCTATCAAGAGATGAATCGTCTACGAAAATATTGAGCTAGTACCATATGCACAATATACCTCAAAACATGAATATAGGTCCTTTAACTCTACTTATTTGTGTCATATACACAGCAGAAATCACAGTACCCACAGACACACACATAGTCTCTGATACTGTTAGAATCTGCTATTCCCACAATAATCGCAGCAATAAATTGTGTAAACTTTTGTTTGTGGCTTGTGTTTAAATTCAATATGGGAATTTAGAAGAAAGACATTTTACATATATTCAAACCCAGTTACTATATGTAAGCTTATTATGGTCTATACCATAGTGTGATATTTTGCAGCACCAAAAGTGCCATTTTCGGATTTACAGTAGTAGAGCTAAAACAAACATTCTTTAGCCAACAACAGTCAACAAGTAATGCCCATGTTGTTTTTGTCAAGACAATTAGAGTATTCTCACAAATGTATTATCATTAGCCTGGCGATATGTTATTGTAAGGCAGATTGCAATGTACTGGAATGTAAGAAAGGCGCCATCCTGTTTTCCTCATGGGGACAGAAATATGATTTAACGCATTCAAGAATATGAAGTGTTAAGAGCCAGTTGTGTATTAGCTTGTTGGGTATATTTTTTTCTTGGTGTCACTCTGTTAACAACAGGTAATATTGAATGCCATAATCTGTACATTCAGAGACAGTAAATGTCTTTAAAAATATTAGTGAGTTCCATCACCTGAAGTGACATATTCTGACAAGAGATATAACGATTAGTTGGGTAATAAAATAGCTGGATTGTCTTACTTTGCTTATCCTAGGATGATGAGAAGATTTACCAAGCTGGTCTTTCTTTGCCATTACCTAAATATTTCTTTTATATGTGTTAAAATATGCATGCCTCTTATATGATATATATTTTTGTCTATGGGAATTATATGTGAATGCATGTATACTGACCATGCCATTAACTGTATGCAGCACCATAACCCACAGATGGTGCCCGTCCTGATCAGAGAGATACCGATAATATAGACCAATGAGTAATTAAAGGTACTACTGAGTATGAGGTTATGTGCACTAAAGGTTACTTATGTTAAGTAACACAAAGCATAATTACTCTCTGATGTATACTGACATCAATGGAACAGTGTGATTGAATCTATATCTGCTTGTCGTTCACAATATGAATTGGAAACAAATAGGTATATTAAGCTCCTGCGAGAAGGAACGTACTAAACATCAACACGTTGCACATACCTTACAAGGAGATCCATCGTATCACGAAATACAGGTGAAAATCCGAAATCAGAAGCACTCAATAAATATATAAAATGAATAATAAAATAAAATAACATAAAATACACACAAACACGTACAATACGACACACATGACGGCCGACGTTTTGATTCTCAGAATTTTTGTCAAGGACAGGACACCACAGATAGCTAACACAACAAAATACGGCAAACAAAGAAAAAAATACAGCTACTCCGATGCCATGTGGGGCAGAAAAGGTGGCTTTGCCAGCTGCAAAGGCGCTTGTTGGCTGCAGAGTTACAAGTGGGTCACCAGATAGGATTTAAGTGGCCAAAAATATGTGAAGTCTGCTATGAAAATATAGGGGTGTGGGGACAGTTAGGTATAGATATGGGGGGGGGGGGGGAGAGGACAGCATAGTAATAGATAGTGTAAACAATGGGGGAAGATGGCACAGTTATACCGTAGCATCCACAACAGTATTGATACCTGCTGGATGGATGCATCCCAGATTGTTGATTAGCTGGCATTTAATTTTGAGCCTAACAGAGCCATTGGAATAGCAGGGTTTTAATGCGGTGACACATACATCGACTCCATTATGGTTGGAGGAATTGAAATGGTTGGGGACAGGTTTGTCAGCGCCCTGATTGATGTCTTTGAGGTGTTCTCTAAAACGGTCAGCAAGACGTTTGCCCGTTTGGCCAATGTATTTCATGTCACATCGCTTGCAGATGATGACATAAATCAGATTGCGGGATGTACAAGTGAAAGAATCTTTCAAGGTAAAGGTGCCAAGGGGAAATGCAATCTCTGGTGTCTGAACAACGTATGGGCATGTCAGACAGTTCTTACGATGGCATTCAAAAGTGCCCACAGATGAAGTAACCGTGGGGAGGCGACTATGCACAAAGTGGTCTCTGTGGCCCTGGTTACGGCGAAAAATTACCCTAGGGCCATTGGAGAATACCTCACGAGTGGTTGGATCAGATTCCAAGATAGACCAGTGTCTCAGGAAAATGTGCTTGATGGCATAGGCATGTGGATGGAAGGTGAGGATGAGCTTGGGTTCATGTTCGGAGGTCGCGTTTGTTTGACGAGGGACATTTCCCGCAAGACTTGGGTTATGCAACAGAAAGCTGTGGACAAGACAAAACCCAAAGTATTTCAAGATCCTCGACGGTGCTACAGAGTTCATGCACTGAGCTGAGTTTCTCCAGACTCAGGTTTGAGTTAGGAGGAGAACGGAGCACTTATGGGCTGCACCCGTGTGCCGCGATGTTGATCCATCGACTAAACTAAACTAAAGGGTTGAGACATGTCTTGTAGACATACTGGAGGGATGTCTATGTCATGTGGGACATTGATCACGCCCTTTCATGTAAGTGACAATACATGCAGCAGACAAAAGTCTGGCTGACTTATCCCTATTCTTTCATTCAGTAGCATGTCCTTTGCAGAACCTCACTGCCATAACAACCATCCAGAAAACTGCTCGATCACAAGCAAGATGTCCCGTGCCCGATACACCCATCTGGAGATCATCCACCACATTCTGCACCCATCTGCTTTTTGGCCTTCCTGTTACTCTCTTTCCAGGCATATACCCCTCCATTATTGTTCTCTCCAAATTTTCATGACGTTTCAAGTGACCAAAATATATCAATTTTCTTTGTTTTATTGTCTTTAATAGCCAACCCTCTTCATATATTCACTTTACCCTAAGTTATGACTTGCGCACTTCTATCGGCATTTTCACATTCGCTTCAAACTTGGACAAAAAAATTTACAAGTTCGCATTTGGTTCAAAATCCCGGACGAGCCCCCACGTTCGCACTTGTCAGAGTCTTGCGTAGAGCAAGATAAGTAGCTCGTTTTCTGGCAAGTGTGAAGCAATATCAAACTATCAAATCACACGAAGTGAATATCCGAAAGTATTATTCACAAGCTTTATTTACGCGCTGCATTTATTATCGCACAAACATCGCGCAATGACAATCCATAGCAATCATTACGGCATGAACAATATCACTACAATACATAATAATACATGCAAGCAATAAATATCTCACAAGTCAAACTATTCAAGCGTTCGAACCAGTCTCCCACTGTCGTACAGGCTAGCTCTCAATGCAGATTCAAACCTCACTCGCAGACTCATGCGACCTGTCCATTCAAACACCTAAGCCCGTCTGCCAGTCCTGGCGTTCTACACGCCAGTCGGCGCTCACGTCAGCTGATGTGACCCCTGCAAGGTTCACGGGGTGTACTGTTGACCAGCGGTCATTTAAGCTTCGCTCAATTGCTGTGCTTGGCTGCTTATACGGGCGGCGTCGAAGGCGCCGCATTCCCTCTGCAGTGTTTAACATCACTCAGGGTTGCGTGTTGTTATGTTGTCTGGCGTTGGTACAGACAACGCGTCGCAACCTCGGATGTGAGACCTTGACAGCTGCTCTCGCAGTCTGGCCATTGTTGTATATTCACAGTCATCACTTGGTTCTCGCAAAAGTCTTACTTCTCGTAGAGCATTCAGAATGTCAGCCTGGTCCATGGCGCGTCCGCCCTCCACAGTAGCCTCACCTGCGAGCTTGTCAACCCGCTCATTTCCTTGTACTCCCGCATGCCCTGGCACGAAGATGAAACTAATCTTTGCCAGCCGAGACCGCTCCAGAGACAGCAACACCTCTCTTCGGATCGACCCCTCCTCTATCCTCTTGATCATGTTCATGAGTCGCTAAGGAAACAAGCCCCAGTGAATGTCTGTGTCTCGAGCCATGTTATTGCTTTACTTACTGCCATGACTTCCATAGTCAGGCTACTTGTGGTTTCAGTGAAAGCACCAGAGTCCTCCTTCACAATTCTCCCTCCGGCCCGAGCTGTAAAGGCCCATGAGCTTCTCACATGTCGGACGACCGACCCATCTGTGTAGATGACCGCGTCACCGTCTAGCGAATTCTCAAAAATCAACGCTTGTACTTCAGCCTCAACAGCAGCCAGATTTTCTTGTCTGCATTTTCTATCTAGTTGGATGCAAACTGAAAAGGATGTGCAGAAGTCTGTTGGCACTTGCACCCACTCCTCGCCAGGTTCTAAGTCCTCAAGTGAACACACCTGTTGAAGAATGTCTTCGGCTTGACCCATCCACGACCGTCCTCTTTTTAACCTGCTGCCCTTCACCTTCCTAATTTCACTATGCAATGGATGTTGTGTGTTTGCGTTAATTCTAAGGTAGGCGCGTGCCCTGCAACCTTGTATTCTCTCTTCAATGGTTGGAAAATCAAGAAGGTAGCGCATCGCCCTGCATTTGTATTTCTGTATCTCTCTTTATTGCCCATCAATGGCAGTATCTGTTGGAGAAATTTTTCTACATGGACCCCATCATACTTAGAAAATGAATTTTTATGGCGACATCATGCCTGATCATTTTTCAAGACTAAATTTTTAAATGTTAATGTTGCATTACTTTGATTATGTTTTTCAATTTGCATATTTACTCATGAATACCACAGCAACATAGGCCTTGCAAAATCGTGTCCTTTGGTACCTCAATGTAGCCTGTATGTCAATTTAGAGATTGAGTGTTGATTGGAGATAGTGAATGTTGTTACCTTGATCAAAGAAATACTCAGGAACCCACTCACTGAACTTCTTGCTACTATAACTTTTTTTTTTTTTACGACTATCTTAGCTACCATATATCACTGCAATCGTGGTAGCGAGACATAACTGCTGATGTCATCTATAATTAGCAATTAATGAGTAAACTTGGTGGCCCTTTTTAATTGCTAATTAGGTCACGGCACATCCTATTGAAAAAGGAAAGTAGCATCACTCTGCATATTAAAATATACATCTTGCAAGACTTCTAAGCTAACATTAATAATACACAGGGTAATTAATGAATTTGTAATTAATAGCAGCCATTTTAATTGCTAATTAGGTTGTGGTGCATCATATCTAAAAATAGATGACATGAGCAGTTAGGGCTCGCTGCCCCAATCACAATGATGTATGGTTGCTAAGAAGTTCGTTTAAAAACCAAAAAAGTTATAGTAGTATGAAGCCAAAATCTGATCATTTCAGCTGTCACTCCAATTGGGGGAGCAAAGGAAAGCTGCTCAGAGAGCAGAATCCTGAGAAAATTTTTTCAAGATCCCAGCACTCAAATGTGAATATTTCCGCTTAGAATTGACACACATGCCATGATCCTATATTAGGTCATGGAGTGCTGAAAGTATAGAGTACTGAGCTTCACGCCATTTAGCGTAAAGATAGACTCAGTTCATAGATTCACGCTTTGCAGGAAAAGAGCAAGCGAGTCGCTGGGCAGGGGACAGTGTCTCCTCTAAGCATCATTCAAGTTTGGACCGAGTTCAGGGTCGGACTGATTGAAGCCGAATAATGGTTATGGTAGAACTTCACCTCGCCGCCACTTAGAGTTTCAATGCAGATATTGTTTGCGAGTATTCTATATCAACAGAGTATGAATGCATATGCTGTTTGCAAATATATTAGATCTGTGTTAAGATGATCATGAAGTATTTATCTTTTACGATGATTGTGAAATGTTAAAGTGTTATGCAAAGACGACAATATAATGTATAAAAACTGCATCGATGTTATGTTATGACAGTTAACCCTTTTAGGACAGAACAACATTGGACCAAATGTAGCTTTCCCTCTGAAGAAGGCGGAGTCATTTTTTTGGAGTACAGAAATGATTGAAGTGACAATTTTGAAAATAAAAAAAAAAAATATTAGATCCCTATATATGTATATAAAAGTGTATATATTCTTAAAGAGGATATAGTAAAGTTTATTTCTCTGTATGATTGATGTTGTTTTATGTTTATGCAAATTTGGTGACCTCATTTGTATTTTGTGAAAAATAAAATATTTAATTCAACTATGTATGAATTGGTACTAAATATTTAATAAAATGGTACTCACCTAAAATTTCCTCATTGAATACCTACACCCTTTAGAATAATTTTAAACACTTATGGTTAAAAAAACAACAACCATGAAGTCCCTTTTGACATTTGTAATAGGTGGGCTATCATTTGGTGACATGTGTTTTGGTCCGGACAACGCCATGAATGGATATAGATGAACACGATCCTCTTTATTCCCAATACACAAAACTATGGGGACACGAGGTCGAAATCCTCATGGGTACTTTCTGTATCACTACAGTCATTATCTGACAGTCCTGACCTGTCAAAAAAGCTACCATCAGAGCTAGTCAATGCTAGCACATCTTCGGGTTCAAAGCTGGCCATTTTAAAAATAAAAAAATCCATGAAAAACTGGGTTACTTCGCAAAGAAAGTACAAAATAATATCCACTTGTTTGAATCACGCTAATCAAACAGCCATTTGCAAGCTAAAATGGCTGAGGATTGCAAGGAAGCATTTGATTGGTCTGTACTTTTAAAAGCAAACAAATCAAAGCAGTTCTTACAACGGGGCCGAAGGAATCGGCCGATTCGGGTTTTTCGCTACGACCATGTGATGACTTCATGGCCAATTTTTCGGCCGGGCGGGAGTAAAAGAATTAATCATGGAGTGGTGTCAGTCGTCATACAATGTGTATACAAAGATTAACATTCAATAAGCCATACAAGATAAACCCTTGACAATTGAAGTGAAAGTAAAAGATAACATAGTCAGTCTCAAACATGCAACCAGTCTTGGAGAATGTGACAATGGGAAGCTCAAGCAACTAAAGGGTCATGTCAACTACTATACTATGTCATCTTGATGCGATGTCAACCATTAAACTATCAATCATCGAGGTACAGTTGGATTTGGTTTTACAAGGCCTATCTATCTGTGGTGGTCTCATAAGTAAATACCCAATTTGAAAAACATGATCGATATACCTAAACTGTCCAGCATCTTCTCTCTTAGTCTCTCTACTTTTCCAACTTTCCCGTTGTCACAATGTATTCCAGCATTCCATTTCTCATGCCAAGAACAAAGAATGTGAATTTTATTTTCTACTGATGCGAGCAACCAGCTGTGACTTTACTTCTTTCATCTTCTATCTGTTGTGTGTATGTGTATATATAAAATTGATGGAATTGCTGCTGAATTTATAAAGGCGGGTGGCCATGCATTACATCTAAAGCTATACAAACTAATAATAATAATCTGGAGGACAGAAAAACTACCCCATGACTGGAAAGAGTCATTATTGATACCTATCTTTAAGAAAGGAGACAAGTTCCAATGTGAAAATTATAGAGGAATATCACTTCTGTCCACAAGCTATAAGATACTATCCGCAGTATTACTAAATAGACTAAAACCATATTCAGAAGACATATTAGGTGACTACCAGGCGGGTTTTAGACAAAACAGATCAACAATAGATCAGATATTTATCTTACGACAAATAGCCGAGAAAAATTGGGAATATAAAAGAGATCTCCATAACATTTTTGTGGATTTTAAAAAGGTTCATGATAGTGTCCATAGGAATAGCCTACGGAATGCTATGCAGGAATTTGGAATACCAAGGAAGTTAATCAACATGACCAGACTATGCATGGAAGATACTTATAATATAGTAACATATAAAGGCAGGAAATCAGACCCTTTCCAAATAACATCTGGCTTGAAACAGGGTAATGCACTATTGCTGTTCCTTTTCAATCTGGCTCTAGAGAAAGTTGTAAGGAAAGTAAAGGAGGAATGTGCTATTGGAGGAACATCCAGACTGCTTGGTTATGCAGATGATATAGATATTATAGGGGGAAATGAACAAAAGACATCGGAAATATTGACTCACTTAAAGGAAAAAGCTCAACAAATGGGGCTGGTTATTAACCAAGATAAGACAGAATATATGGTAATTTCAAGAAAAGGAATGGCTAAAAACTCTGGCCACATACAAATAGATAATATGACCATTAAAAGAACGGAAACATACAAATACCTGGGTACAATCTTCAACTGCTCCAACATAATAAGGGAAGAAATACAAGCTAGAATCAACTCTGGAAATAAGATATACTAGCTTGTATTTCTCGTAACACCAAGATCACAATATACAAAACACTGATCAGACCAGTTGTGCTGTATGGCTCTGAAACCTGGAGTACAACTAAAGGAGACGAAGCCTTGTTACAAACCTTTGAGAACAAAGTCTTAAGACGCATCTTTGGGTCCATTAGGGATGCACAAAGTGGAGAGTGGAAAAGAAGCAGCCACAAAGACATTTATGATCTGTTTTAAGTCCCGGCTAATCACTGGTATCATGAAGGCTAATAGACTGCAATGGCTGGGGCATATAGAAAGAATGGAAGATAATAGGGAAACAAAACTCGCTTACACTCAGGACATAAATGACCATAGACCCCGAGGTAGACCAAGAAGACGGTGGAGAGATAATACATATACAGACCTACAAGCACTCGGAATCAACGAAAGACAAGAGAAGGTCCACCAGAGAGACGAATTGTATCTGTAGCAAAGAACCTCAATGGCTCGGAATGCTGAAGAAGAAGAAGAAGACGATATATTTATACACACACACACACACATATATATATATATATATATATATATATATATATAGGATATATATATATATATATATATATATATTTATAGATCCTTATATATAAGGATGATTGTTTATAATAAGCAATCATCCTTCAACTTCAGCTGAACCTTGCCTAGGCTTTTTATTAAGAAATGTATTTCTGTTATCTGCCAGATGTTCTGCATCTGTCTTTTTAAGAAATGTATTTCTGTTATCTGCCAGATGTTCTGCATCTGTTGCAGACAAGTGTAAATTAGTCATTCTTTAACTAAAACTACCATTAACACATCTACTTGCCTACTAACAACATTATCATACTACTCTTCCCCTGGAGAATCTCCGCTTCCATGGTAACACCTTTCTTCAGTTATCATTTCCAGGCAGTCACTTCATTTCTTTTTATATGCCCCAAAAAAGAATATTTATTATTTCATACTCCTCAATTTTATTTGACTTGACTTAACAACCAATCTTCTTCAATACTAATTATACTTAGCAGCCAACACTCAACAGTCAACACTATGGTCTCGAGTTGGCGACGTTAGGAGATAGTAGTGATAGTCACGGTGATCACTATCTAATTATCTTGACAGAAAAGTAAAGCAGCGTTAGACTACCTACCTACTTTGTAAAGTTTACAGGTAGGTAGTCTACCGCTGCTTTACTACTTAACTAGTACTTTACAGTAATTTTAGTTAAACCTACTCCTACTCCTACCTTCTTTCTTTTTATTTTCTCCATAAAACTAGAGTATATAGTAATCAAAAGTAAAGTAGTAAACTAAATCAAAAGTATAATAAATAAATAGTTACCAACCTTGATGTCCTCCAACGACAGGTGGAACGTGAGAAACAGACATTCCCAAAGTGTGAGACCTTGTCCGACAGTTGCCGTCACCTCGTACACACAAGTAAACATCCAGCAGCAGACCTCCCTTACGACGTACGAAATCTCGCCCACAGAGACAGCGACAAGCCTATGCTCTTAAGCCTCATTGCCAGATACATCACTCAACTGTAAGCCAAGTAACATGTACATTATACGAGCGACATTAAATTTGAAGATTATTTTCATTTTATAACTATTATTTTACATAACAATTTATTATAATCTAAAATTATCTTTAACACAAATATATGCTATATTAGTGAAACTACAATATTTATTACATACATGGCTGATTATTTTATTAAAACTAATTTGGTACCATCTTATGTTACATAATAAAAACATAATAAAACTTAAATGACTCAGATATAAATACAAGAAATACAAAAGCAGTGATTTTATAAAGATATATACTGTTCTGGGGGGAAAGTAGATGGAATTTCATAAAAGACCAGTATTAGCCAGTGTGTGTGTGTGTATATATATATTATATATATATATATTTATAAAACAAAGTGTATGTATGTAAATATATATGTATATATGTATGTCCTTTATTTGTTCGCGAACGGCACATCCGATTGAGATGAAATTTTCTACACGCCTTCCTTTCATTCCAGAGCTGTCAACTGTCATAGTTTTTTTTTCTTCTTCCTCCTCCTCCCTTCTCCCCCTCCCAAAATACGTACGTAAATATATGATGATGATGATGAAAGAATCCCCGAACCAAAACGCTAGGGAAAGGGAAGAAAATGACGTGACTACACAGAATCGTCACACGGCAATCATCATCATCAAGTGCAAGTGCCGTGCCGGCTGGCGTAGGCGTTCATGGCTCTCCGTAGATCTCAGTCTTTGGTTTTTTGGATCAACTCTGCTGCTGATATTCCTCCATGCCACGGCAATATCAATAACAATTCATCTTTTTATGTGTAAGGAAGTTATCTACAGTCGTGTAGAAGGGAAGAACTAGACGAGTATGAATTCGGAATGGCGAACTCTCTCCCCCTCTCTTCTCCTCCCTCTACCTCCTCCCTCCACCCTTCTCCTCTTCCTCCTCCCTCTCATCCCTCTCCCTCCTCCTTCTCCCTCTTCCTTCTCCCTCTTCCTCTCCCCTCCTCCTCCCTCCTACTCCCTCCGCCTCCTCCCCCCTCCTCCCTCATCTTCCCTCCTCCTCCCTCTCCCTCCTCATCCCTCCTCCTGCCTCCCTCCTCCTCCTCCTGCCTCCTTCTCCCTCATCATCCTCCCTCCTCCTTCTCCCTTCTTCTCTCTTCCTCCTCCTACCTCCTCCCTCCTCCTCCTCCCTCCACCCTACTCCTCCCTTCTCCTCCTCTTCCTCCTCCCTTTCCTTCCTCCTCCTCCTCCCTCTACCTCTTTCCTCCTCCCTCCTCCTCCCTTTCCTTCCTCCCCTCCTTCCTCTCCCTCCTTCCTCCTCCTCCTTCCTTCTTCTCCCTCTGCCTCCTCCCTCCTCCTCTCCCTTCCTCCTCCCTCCTCCTCCTTCTCCTCCTCCCTCCTTCTCCCTTTTTCTCCTCCTCTCCCCTCCTCCTCGTCCTACCCTCTTCCTCTTCCCCTCCTCCCTCTCCCTCCTCCATCCTCCTCCTCCCTCTTCCTCCTCCTCCCTCTTCCTCCTCCTTCCTCTTCCTCCTCCTTCCTCCTCCTTCCTCCTCCTCCCTCTTCCTCCCTCTCCCTCCTCCATCCTCCTCCTTCTTCCTCCTCCTTCCTCCTCCTCCCTCCTCCTCCCTCTTCCTCCTCCTCCTACCTCCTCCCTCCTCCTCCTCCTCTCTCATCCTCCATCCTCCCTTTTCCTCCCTCCTCCTCCTCCCTCTACCTCCTCCCTCCTCCTCTCCACTCTTCCTCCTACCCTCTTCCTCTTTCCCTCCCCCTCCTCCCTATCCCTCCTTCTCCCTCCTCCTCCTTCTTCCTCCCTCCTCCTCCTCCCTCCTCCCCCTCCTCCTTCCTCCTCCTCCCTCTCCTCCTCCTCACTCCTCCTCCTCCCTCCTCCTCCTCCCTCTTCCTCCTCCCTCCTCCTCCCTTCACATTCCTCCTCCTCCCTCTTCCTCCTCCTCCCTCCTCCTCATCCCTCCTCCTCCCTTCTCCTCCTCCCTCCTCCTCCTCCCTCTACCTCCTCCTCCCTTCACATTCCTCTTCCTCCCTCTTCCTCCTCCTCCCTCCTCCTCCTCATCCCTCCTTCTCCCTCCTCCTCCTTCTTCCTCCCTCCTCCTCCCTCCTCCTTCCTCCTCTTCCCTCTCCTCCTCCTCACTCCTCCTCCTCCCTCCTCCTCCTCCCTCTACCTCCTCCCTCCTCCTCCCTTCACATTCCTCCTCCTCCCTCTTCCTTCCTCCTCCCTCCTCCTCCTCCCTCCTCCTCCCTCCTCCTCATCACTCCTCCTCCCTCCTCCTCCTTCTTCCTCCCTCCTCCACCCTCCTCCCCCTCCTCCTTCCTCCTCCTCCCTCTCCGCCTCCTCCCTCCTCCTCCTCTCTCCTCCTCCTCCCTCCTCCTCCCTCTACCTCCTCCTCCTCCTCCCTCTACCTCCTCCCCCCTCCTCCCTTCACATTCCTCCTCCTCCCTCTTCCTCCTCCTCCCTCCTCCTCTCTCCGCCTCCCTCCTCCCTCCTCCTCCTCCTCCCTCCTCCCCCTCCTCCCTCCTCCCCCTCCTCCTTCCTCCTCCTCCCTCTCCTCCTCCTCACTCCTCCCTCCTCCTCCCTCTACCTCCTCCCTCCTCCTCCTTCACATTCCTCCTCCTCCCTCTTCCTCCTCCTCCCTCCTCCCCCTTCCTCCTCCTCCCTCTCCTCCTCCTCACTCCTCCCTCCTCCTCCCTCTACCTCCTCCCTCCTCCTCCCTTCACATTCCTCCTCCTCCCTCTTCCTCCTCCTCCCTCCTCCTCCCTTCTCCTCCTCCCTCCTCCTCCTCCCTCTACCTCCTCCTCCCTTCACATTCCTCCTCCTCCCTCTTCCTCCTCCCTCCTCCTCCTCATCACTCCTTCTCCCTCCTCCACCTTCTTCCTCCCTCCTCATCCTCCCTCCTCCTCTCTCCGCCTCCCTCCTCCCTCCTCCTCCTCCTCCCTCCTCCCCCTCCTCCTTCCTCCTCCTCCCTCTCCTCCTCCTCACTCCTCCCTCCTCCTCCCTCTACCTCCTCCCTCCTCCTCCCTTCACATTCCTCCTCCTCCCTCTTCCTCCTCCTCCCTCCTCCCCCTCCTCCTTCCTCCTCCTCCCTCTCCTCCTCCCTCCCTCCTCCTCCCTCTACCTCCTCCCTCCTCCTCCCTTCACATTCCTCCTCCTCCCTCTTCCTCCTCCTCCCTCCTCCTCCTCCCTCCTCCTCCCTTCTCCTCCTCCCTCCTCCTCCTCCCTCTACCTCCTCCTCCCTTCACATTCCTCCTCCTCCCTCTTCCTCCTCCCTCCTCCTCCTCATCACTCCTTCTCCCTCCTCCACCTTCTTCCTCCCTCCTCCTCCTCCCTCCTCCCCCTCCTCCTTCCTCCTCCTCCCTCTCCTCCTCCTCACTCCTCCTCCTCCCTCCTCCTCCTCCCTCTACCTCCTCCCTCCTCCTCCCTTCACATTCCTCCTCCTCCCTTCACATTCCTCCTCCCTCCTCCTCATCCCTCCTCCCCCCTCCTCCTCCTCCCTCCTCCTCCTCCCTCCTCCTCATCACTCCTCCTCCCTCCTCCTCCTTCTTCCTCCCTCCTCCTCCCTCCTCCCCCTCCTCCTTCCTCCTCCTCCCTCTCCGCCTCCTCCCTCCTCCTCCTCCCTCCTCCTCCTCCCTCCTCCTCCCTCTACCTCCTCCTCCTCCCTCTACCTCCTCCCCCTTCCTCCCTTCACATTCCTCCTCCTCCCTCTTCCTCCTCCTCCCTCCTCCTCTCTCCGCCTCCCTCCTCCTCCCTCTAACTCCTCCCTCCTCCTCCCTTCACATTCCTCCTCCTCCCTACTCCTCCTCCCCTTCCCTCCTCCTCCCCCTCCTTCTCCTCCTTCTCCCTCCTCCTTCTCCCTCTTCCTCCTCCCTCTTCCTTCTCCCTCCGCCTCCTCCCTCCTCCTACTCTCTCCTCCTCCTCCCTCCTCCTCCCTCTCCTCCTGCTCCCTTCTCCTCCTGCGTTCTCCTCCTCCCTCCTTCTCCCTCCTCCTCCCTCTTCCTCCTCCCTCCTCCTCGCCTCCTCCTCCACCCTACTCCTCCCTCCTCCTCCTAATCCCTCCTCCTCCCTCCTATTCCTCCCTACTCCTCCTGTCTCCTCCCTCCTCCTCCCTCCTCTTCCCTCCTCCACCTCCCTCTTCCTCCTCCCTCCTACATTTACCCAAGACAGACAGACAGTCAGACAGATAGTCGGGAACGGGATCTTATATGACTACTTATATAATTTAAATGAGATGCTCTCCACCATGGGCTGGGCCGGGTCAGACAGACAGATAGATAGATAGGCAGACAGACAGACATACAGACAGACAGACAGACAGACAGACAGACAGACAGACAGACAGACAGTCGGGAACGGGAACTTATATGACTACTTATATGAATTAAATGAGATGCTCCCCATCAGGGTCTGGGCGAAGACGGGCCGGGTCAGACAGACAGACAGACAGACAGACAGACAGACAGACAGACAGACAGATAGTCGGTAACGGGAACGAGAACTTATATGACTACTTATATGAATTAAATGAGATGCTCCCCACCAGGGTCTGGGCGAAGCCGGGCCGGGTCAGCTAGTATATATATATATACTAGCTGACCCGGCCCGGCTTCGCCCAGGCCCTGGCGGAGATCTATCTGTCTGTCTGTCTGTCTGTCTGTCTGTCTGTCTGTCTATCTGTCTGTCTGTCTGTCTGACCCGGCCCGGCTTCACCCAGTCCCTGGTGGGGAGCATCTCATTTATTTAATTCATGTAAGTAGTCATATAAGCTCCCGTTCCCGACTATCTGTCTGTCTGTCTATCTGTCTGTCCGACCCGGCCCGACTTCGCCCAGGCCCTGGTGGGGAGCATCTCATTTAATTCATATAAGTAGTCATATAAGCTCCCGTTCCCTATCTATCTATCTATCTATCTATCTATCTATCTATCTATCTATCTATATATCTCTCTATCTATCTATCTATATATCTATCTATCTCTCTCTCTCTCTCTCTCTCTCTCTCTCTCTCTCTCTCTCTCTCTCTCTCTCTATCTATCTATCTATGTTCGGCTCGTTCCCGTTAAAAATATAGATAGAATAGAAGAATAGATAGATTGATAGTAGAAAATATGATTTGAAGAGATCTATCAAAAGTAAACTTACCAAGATATCACGAACAGCCAATAAATGGTGGGCGGTGGGTTGACTGCAGATTACTGCAAACGATATGCAACTAACTTTCTCTCACAAAAAAATTACTTTTTTTTAAACTAACGAAAATCGCAGGCCCGTCCTACATTCTGCCCTTCTTCTCTATGTCCTCTCATACATTCTTTCATTCAACATCTCTTGACAACAAAAAAGTACCCAATGTGGGTGTAACGCGCCATACATATGAGAATGATAAAAAATAATTAATGTGCTGTTGCTGAAAAATAAAACAATGAGTTAGAAAATTTTCACTATTTAAATAGATGCATTATTTTTATAAAAACTATGAAAATGCCTTAAAGATTATAACACTATTTATTATAACCCATATGCCTGTAAATAACTGTAGACAAAGAGTTTATAAATCTTTGAAAACAATGCAACAATCTATATATAAAATAATAGCAATGTTATTAAAAGTTATGCCCCTTGAAAAAACTTTTCTTATGTTAAGTCCCCTTGCTATATAGAAATGATAATGTAAATTTAAATTATTAGATTTTAGTAGGTAAATAGTTTTTATTAAGTACAAAACTATGACAGTCGGTTGCAAGAGAATGAAAAGAAGACGTGTAGAAAATTTCATCTCAATCGGATGGACCGTTCGCGAACGCATAAAGAACAGACCCACATACATACATACACTGTGTTTTATATATATATATATATATATATATATATATATATATATATATATATATATATATATATATATATATATATATATATATATATATATATATATACTAGTATATGACTCAGATATAAATACAAAAAATACAAAAGCAGTGCTAAGCGAAACGCAACTTGGATTTAGGAAAAACAAAGGATGCACAGATGCCATTTTTGCTCTTAGACAACTTATAGAAATATCAATCGAATTCAATGAAACACTCTACTTAGCCTTTGTCGACCAAGAAAAGGCATTCGATAGGGTAGATAGAAACAAGCTGTGGGAAATCCTTAAACAATATGGAGTGAGTAGGCCTACACATCTAACAAACCTATGTAGAAGGTTATACAACTACAGTGAATGCATAGTGAGAGCAACTGGAGGACACTCAGAACCCTTCACCGTAAGATCTGGAGTTCGACAAGGTTGTGTCCTGTCCCCTCTCTTGTTCATAACATATATAGACAACATATGTAAAGAAACCAGCCAAGCAGATACAGCAAGAATACCGCATGACGAGAACACAGAAGAAGAACCATCTGAAAATCTAACCATTAGAGAACTACTGTTTGCGGACGACCAAGCACTAATAGCAAGATCAGAAGCTGAATTACAAGACCACATGAATAGTCTAAGCGAAATGTACAGGGAACATAACATGAAAATTAGCACAAGCAAAACAGAGGTAATGACTATAACTAAAGAAGAACAAACAACAACAATTCACCTAAACGAACATCCCTTGAAACAAGTAAAGAGTTTCAAGTACCTAGGAAGTATAACATCATCAAATGGCAGATCAGAAGACGAGATCGAAAATAGGTGCAATAAGGCAAATCAACTCATTGGACAAATGGGCACCAATATTAAAGAACAAACATGTATCAATAACTACTAAGAAAGCACTTTACAACACAATCTTCCTGCCAACTCTATGCTAGTTAGTTAGTTAGTCGCAGTTCCAACTTCACAGCAACGGGTTGTCCCCATTATGCTCCGTTCCTGTGCCAGTGAATATCACACAAAACGCTCCCCACTGCCCAAGGTGAAAAGTGGAAAAGACAGGAGTCTCGACAAACAACAGTCCGCACAGATACACTGTGCATAATGCCGCCGCCAGAATGTCAACACAATAGTCCCCCACGAAATCCAGAGTTCATCTCTGATGGAATCAGCAGTCATTTTCCTATCTGTATGTTTCCTAGATTTTCACCCACACAGTCCACGAAATACAGTTCATTGTCGATGGTAGTGGCAGTCAACCAGAAGCCCAGCAGCCACGCATTTCTGCATAAGGCAAAAACCGGTCAACTCTGGGACATAGCCATCTGCCATCGCTCCGAACATGCAGTCACGTTCCAAACAACCTCGGGCAGATTCAAAAGCATTCCACACGAAACTCACAGCTCACAGTGTCGCGCCACGAACTCACTCAGTAGCAGGGTGACGGAACAATCAAGCCTCCTTAGTCGCCTCTTACGACATGCGTGGTAGGCTACAGTGTTGCTATTCTTTGCTTCCCTTATTTATTTATTTTTTTAGGGTTATTAATGGGAACCAGAATGTCATGTTCAGCGATTGATACAACGTAGATTGTCAGTGATGCTATTTGTCATAGGTATTAAGCTAATTGTATATGTATATAAATGATGATATCATTTAATTTTGTAAGGGGGGGGGGGGGAATAATGCCACATATCAGTCACTGACACACAGCAGACAGAGAAAGGCTGAAGGGATTTTTCCTAAAAGATGCACCGAATGGTACAATTGTAAAATGCTCAGGGAAACTAAGGAGATGCGTCAGACGTCAACAAACAACATTACGCTGTGATACCGTCTTGGGAATCGGACGTGTGTGTATTCTGTGGAGCGAATTGGATGCTCGTATGCAAGTGTAACTGATATTCAAGTGGACGACAGGAGGAGTCATTTGCTGGGACCGAACACCTGTGGACTTAGAACCGAGATGAAGATACTTAGAATCTAACGACACGGATCAAAATAACAGAGGAATGGAAACAGGATGGGCGCTGAGGTGAAGGTTAGAGACAGATAAGCATGACAACTCTATGCTACCAATGCCAAACCTGGACAATGACAGAAAAAGAGAAAAGAAACATCACAACAACAGAAATGAGGTTCCTGAGAAGAATACTCAACGTATCAAGAAGAGATAATATCAGAAAGGAAGAAATCAGGACTAAAGTGGGGGTTAAAGCAGCACTAGATTTTATTAGAAAGCAGCAAGTCAAATGGTTTGGCCATGCAAGTAGGTTACCAGTCAACAGCATGCCACAACAAGCAATGATGTACAGACCAGATGGAAACAGAGGAAGAGGCCGACCACGTAAACGTTGGACGGAGGGAATAGCAGAATCCATGGGAATGTCGATATATGAAGCCCATAATCGGGCACTCTCACGAAGTTTATACTTCACCTCGACACCGCAAGGTACAAGAGGGACACGATGAGATGAGATGAGACAAAAGTAGTGATTATATAAAGATATATACTACTCTTTGTTATAGGCCGTTCTGGGGGGAAAGTAGGCGGAATTTAATAAAAGACCAGTATTAGCATTTACAACTGTGTGGTAAATGAGCTTCATTATACATATACTATATCATAATTATTAGCCGGCTCCTTAGCTAAGGCCTTACGGACGCGATTCGTGATCCCGCTTTTGAGATCTGCTCACAACCGTCTCCACATGGTCCTTAAAGGACAGGCTCCTGTCAAATGTGATTCCCAGATACTTCAATTTTTTCTCTCTGTTGACGCTTCTGCCATCTATCGTGAGACATGGGGCATCATCTCTCACAATCCTGTTGTCCAGAGAGCACCACAAAACAGCTGCCTTTTCCGGGTGGATAACAGCACTTATTTCAGTGCACCAGTCAATCACTTTGTCTACTGTCACCTATAGCTCCTGAGCTGTTTGATCCCTATTTCTCCCCTGCCTATATGCAAGAATATCATCTGCAAATGTTAGTATCCTTCCAACCCCTGGTGCTTCTAGGTTTGCAATCCTGCTCGTATACACATTAAAGAGCACCGGTGAGATTGCAGGTCCCTGTGGCATTCCCGGGGTTAAAATATGTGGCTCTGAGGTCCATGCACCCAGACGGAGAGCAACCCGACGAGAATGCAGGGCGGCTACTATCGAGTTCACCAACCAGGGATTGACCCCCTTCTCCATCAGTGCGGTCATCAAAATATCATAGTGAACTCTATTGTACGCATCCTCGAGATCAAGCGCTGCCGCCATCGTTTCCTGTCTACTCTGGAACCCCTCATAAACGTCAAAGGCAAAAGTGGCTGCATTTGATCAGGTATCTTTTCCTGGCCTGTAGCTCCCCAGGCCTCTTGGAAGAAGCTTTCCCCCTTCCAAACAATCCTGCAGCTTAACAGCGACTATCTTCTCTAAAACCTACCCAAATGTATTTTGAAGGGTGATGATCCTAAAGCCGCTAAGCTTTGAACTCTATTGTACGCATCCTCGAGATCAAGCGCTGCCGCCATCGTTTCCTGTCTACTCTGGAACCCCTCATAAACGTCAAAGGCAAAAGTGGCTGCATTTGATCAGGTATCTTTTCCTGGCCTGTAGCTCCCCAGGCCTCTTGGAAGAAGCTTTCCCCCTTCCAAACAATCCTGCAGCTTAACAGCGACTATCTTCTCTAAAACCTACCCAAATGTATTTTGAAGGGTGATGATCCTAAAGCCGCTAAGCTTTGAATGATCCTTGAATGGTTTGGGAGAGGGATGAGATAGCTATGTAACCAATCCTGCGGTACTGATGCTGTCCTAATGCTCTGATTAAAGCAGTCGGCCATCTGTTGAAAAGTTGAATATATTTAAGTTGTTACATGCATATTGTTGGTAGAATGTTGATAAGTTATATTGAACACATACACAATACAGTCCAGACGAAGAACAGTACAGACTATACATTAAGATATATCGGGTTGAATAGCATGACATAATGAAAGAATGAGCATATTATGTGATTTTATATTTATTTCAGGTTTAATTAAGGCTATTATTATTAATTAATTACTGGTTCATAGATTGTTTATAATTATTAAGATTATGATAGTCCTAGCTCGCCGTGAATAACTTGTTTACCGTCAACACATAAAGCGACAATGATGACGTCACATATGGCATTCCTTACTGCACGAGGCGATTATAGCCAGAGCTACATTGATATTCAACACGATGACCGTTATAACCGTCACGTCAAAGGGAAGGAAACTGATACGATTTTTTTTATGTCAACAGCTACTACGGCAGAAAGCCTCACCTATATACTTAACAAGGACTGATGACATAGCAGGTGGAAAAACTGAGGATATAGTTACAAGAAAAACTATTATTGACGGATTGGTACCTGTTGATCATACACGTTCCCTCACTCGGATTTTATAGCTTTGGGTGTCGACGCTTGTCGGTTCGGCAAATGAGGGACTACTAGGCTATAGGTAGTTAGCACAGCCCTCCCATAGGCAGTGCTACACGACGTATACCGTTGGGTGTAGATAGGGGTGCGTGCCCGTCGTATTATAATAATTTTTTTTAATGAGATTTTGTGTGTGATTGATAGGGGACCATACCGCCGTATTAGCACAACTTGTGGCTCATTATGTCTGCACTGCTACTTGTCAGATTAAAGTAATTAACGAAAGTTAAAAATGATTGCATCATTTTCAAAGGGGAGGGGGCATACTGCTAAGTAGCAAGTGTGACATAATGACGTAAATGGAAAAGACCAGAAAATCCCAAAGCCAAAACGCAAATGCATCAAGGCGTATAACGTAGTAACACAAGAGCGTCATAGGCAACTGTCAACAACAACCAAAACAGACAGGGCTTGGGAGCTTCTTCAAGGCGGCAGTTCATGTGATTTGGAGAACAATCGGTCGGCTAAATATTGGCTTGATATCGTATTAGTGTATCGTATTCGAGCGGAGATGGCTTGCGAAATATCATTAGTCTTATTTATAATAATAATACTGCCCGTCCTGGTCATAACAGGCACAGTATATTGTTATTTGTTATTATTATGATTGCGACAAGCCTGTGCGCTGCGAAATTAAATGGCATAGTAACTGTCAAAATGCACCAGGGTGGTCTCAGTCATTTAGTTCGGTTTAGCTTCTGAAACCTGCATTTCACGACTGTTGTTTACGAGCTGTGTTTGGTTATCAAATTACATTATTAGAATTATTATGATAGACCCCTGGATGTCGTTTGGCAATCGGCCTACCATCATTTATGCAGACCACATCGGAGTCCACCATGGCATCAGCAAGGGCAATTCCCTGTCAGTTTTCTCCACTACTGTCCCAATCTCTGTTCCTCGCATTGAAGTCTCCACATATGAGTAGCCTATCACCTGGTAATTCCTCCAATTCCTTAAGCCAGTCCCATTGTTCCTTTCTGACAAAACAGTCCACTGTGGCATATACATTTATGATGTTCCAACTTAGGCCGGCTCCCTGGCCGAGGGGTTAGCAGCTTTCTCCGTTTACCCCGAATACTCTCGTGGTTGACGTGAGCGCATGAGAATTAGAAGTGGTTCAAGTCCGGCCAGTGACTTATGAGAGTATGGAGTCGGTCGCTCGGAAAGTCGTGGCGTGCTGATGAGCGTAATCTAGCCTAGGAATCACCATACAGCTGAAAGATGCTGATGTTGACCGCAATATCCTAAAACAGGATGGAAACGCGGGAAAAAAATATTAGGCCACGAATCTCTATTTGTATACCCTCTTGCACTGTGGTTCCAATGTCTCAAGTCAAGTGCCACATGCTTCACTCCTTTCTTCACCAGCAGACCTTGCCCTTGTCTCTTCTGCCCAGTGGGGTTTATATAACTGACGTATACAGGACAATGGAATTTGTCTGTATTTAACTCCTGGAACATTGAGGACATCAAAATCATATATTAGCCTCTCCAATACAGGACCTCTCTGCCTGGCACTACGACAGTTCCAGTATCCCACTCTTACATGGTTGAAACCTAGTCTCTCCACTTTTCCTCTTGTTCTCCTGGCGCCTGCCCTCCTATTTCTATGCCTTCCTCTCACACCATTTCCTCGCCTTCTCCTCCTCACTCTCTCTTCGCTAGCCTCTGAAAAATGTGCCAAGCGCAGAGCACGTGCTTCGTAGCTCCGACGACGATTCCCGTGTTTAATTAAATCCATAAGCAAAGTTTGAATATTGCAGGATGAAGTATAAATCTTTAACTCGAGAAATAAGAAAGAACACAAGAAAGGACACAAATCAATATATACAAGATTGCTGTACCAGAATAGAGCAATATGATGAGACTGGAAGAGATTACGAAATGTTCAAAGAAATGAAGTTATTGACAAGAAATGTCCAACCTTAATTGAATGTTATCTGTGACAAGATGGGAAATACCTTAACAGAATCTAGAAACATTCTAGAAAGATGGCAGGAGTATTGCAATGGAATGTAAGATATGAGTGACAGTGAGGATATGAATGAGATACATGAGCCAACGACAGCAGAGACAGAACCTGAACCCTCATTAGATGAAATTGCATGGGCAATAAAGATCCTGAAGCATGGTAAATCACCTGGATGTGATGAGATACCAGCTGAGCTAATTAAAGCGGGAGGAGAAGAAAGCATACAAATCTATCACGCAATATGTAAAAATATATGGAAATATGGTATATGGCCAAAAGATTGGAAGAGAACTATCTTCATTCCAATACCAAAAAAGGGCAACCTGAAATTATGCACCAACTGTAGAACTGTTGCCCTAATTGATTGATTGATTGATTGATTGATCTAGGAATCGACATCACAGCATTCGGGGCATTCCCATAAGCGCTCCGTCCCCATCCTCAGCAGCCAGCGAAGAGTTCCAACACCAATAGTACCAGTAGCAATCTGAATATATGTCCGTCTCGCCTTTCCTCTGAGCGTTGAGCGTCGGCCAGATCCCCTCGTCACCCCTCGCTGTCTCATTCTTACCAGACCATGTTGATCCATTTGCTCCTCCGAGGTGTACACGTGCTCTCACAAGGCCACAACCACGTCTGCCTTGTCATGTATCAATACTCCACCAAGTTCTGCAGAGCCAGCCAATCTGTCCGCCTGTTCATTTCCCAGCACACCGGCATGCCCCGGAGAAAATATCCAGGCGATGCTTGTCACCCGTGACCTCCGAAGCGAAGCAAGCCACTCCGCACGGAGCCTGCCCGTCATCACCCTCGTCAGCATGCTCTCTGAGTCAGTTACAATCACGATGTGTGTGTGTGTGTGTGTCGTATTCTCCATCCAGCAGAGAGCCGCAGTGACTGCCTCCACCTCCATTCTTAAACTGGATGTTTTGGTATCATATGCCAGGCTCTCCTGTACCAAACGTCGACCATTAGCTTTGGCTTTGAATCCCCAGCCACTTCTGTCACCTCTTGACACCGAACCATCTGTGTAGATGATCACATCACCCGAGTGAGCATTGTCCTGAATTAGTTGCTGGATTTCCACTTCTGTGGCCCCTGCTGGCCACTCCCTGCACTCCCGGCTTAATGTGATTATAACTCTGCACAAGTCTGACTGCTCCGCTGGCACTCTGACCCACTCCTATCCACGCCTAATGTTCTCCAAGGGGCACACCTTAATGTTCTCCAAGAGGCACACCTGTCTGAGCCATCCATGATTTCCCTCTTATCAGTCGCTGACCCTTAACTGCGTCCAGCACCTCATGCAGTGGGTGGTCTGGGTCTGCAGCTACTCTGAGGTATGCCTTCTCCTGCATCACCTTGAGCCTACTAGCAACAGTCGGTAGACCAAGGATGTAACGCATACACACTACTGGGGTGTCTCTGGTGCATCCCATAATGACCCGCATAGCTTCGTTCTGCATGGGCTCTAACTTCACCAGCTGACTCTCTGAGACAGTGAGCAGTCCTAATCCATAATCAATTACTGAGAGGATCAAGTGCTGGTATAGTGTGAAAAGCATTCTCTGCTCTGTGTTCATTGCAGCCATAGTTTTAAGTGCACTGATCAGTCATGTAAGTAAAATTCTACTAAAAATCAGAATGGGAAGACTTCGTAAGAAAATGGAAGAAGAAATTAAAGTGGTTCAAGCTGGATTTAGACAAGGAAGAGGAACAAGAGATCACATTCTCAATATGCGTTTAATAATAGAGAAGTGCAGAGAATTTAATGTAATAATGTAAACCTATTCTCATGTTTTGTTGATTATTCAAAGGCATTTGACTGTGTACAACATCAGAAACTTAGGGAAATCATGAGGAATATGGGTTTTCCACCACATGTAATACAACTCATAAGAATGCTCTATCTAGAGTCTAGACCAACAAGCAGCGGTTAGAATCGATGGCAAGACATCAGATTTGTTTGACATCAAGCAAGGAGTCCGTCAAGGATGTGTGCTGTCCCCCTATTTGTTTAACCTGTACGCCGAAAATATAATGAGAAATGTAAGAGATGGTATAAATAGGGAGCTATATGATGCCCTAAATATCGATGGTCATGACATACCAGAGAATCGGTATGCTGATGATACAGTATTGTTATCCACAACACAATGGTATAGAAAACCTAATAACCTCAACCCATTGAATAGTGAAAATCACAACGTGTATCTTAACATAGCAAAAACAAAGATAATGCATACAGATAAAACAACTATGGAGAAAGAAATATATATTAATGAGGAAAAATTGGAGGTGGTGGAAAATTTTGAATATCTTGGGTCATTGATTACCAACAATGGTGACACAATTAAAGAAATTAAACGACGACTATCAATTGCTCCTCAAAGACTAAAACAACTGAATAAATTATGGAATGGGACAGACAGAACTACAAAAATTAGATTTTTAAGAGCATGCATCTTTCCCATTGCAATATACGCCTGTGAGACCTGGACACTTACTAAACAAGCTGAGCAGCGCATAAATGCCTTTGAATATAAATGTTATAGACGAATTTTAAGAATATATTGGGTAAAGAAAAGAACAAATGCATCAATAATTCAAGAGCTGAATATTGAAGAAGGTTGGCTATTAAAAACGATAAAACAAAGAAAATTGAAATATTTTGGTCACTTGAAAAGTCACGAAAGTTTGGAGAGAACAATAATGAAGGGGTATAAGACTGAGAAGAGAGGAAGAGGAAGGCCAAAGAGAAGATGGGTGCAGGATGTGTCGGATGATCTCCAGAGGGGTGTATCGGACGCGGGACATCTTGCTTATGATCGAGAGGTTTTCCGGAAGATTGTTATGGGAGCGAGGTTCTGCAAAGGACATGCTACTGAATGAATGAATGAATGAATGAATGAATGAATGAATGAATGAAAGCTAAAACAAAAATTAACAGCGACACCGTCAGAGAGCTCCTGTTTGCTGATGATTGCGCTCTATATGCCAACTCAGAGGCAGACATGCAACACAATGTTTCAGCTTTCTCACATGCCTGTGTCAACTTTGGGCTCAATATCAACTTGAAGAAGACTATAGTTATGTACCAGTCAGCTCCAGGGAATAATCACACTGTGCAGAATATCAAAGTGAATGGTCATAGACTAAGTGTTGTGGACAAATTCACCTATCTTGGCAGCACTGTGTCACAAGCTGCCACAATTGATGACGACGTGAATGCAAGAATCTCTAAGGCCAGCCCGGCCTTTGGTACACTGTACAAGAATGTATATGACAGAAATGGAATAAACCTGCAAACAAAGCTGAAAGTCTACAAAGCAGTTGTATTATCCACGCTGCTACATGCTTGTGAAACCCGAACTGTTTGTCAGCGACACGCTAGGAAATTAAACCACTTCCGCACAGTCTGCCTTAGGAAGCTACTGAAGATTAAATGGCAAGACAAGATCCCAGACACTGAAGTCCTAGAAAGAGCGTCCATGCCCAGTATCCACACTCTACTAATGAAGAATCATATTCGCTGGGTTGGTCACTTAACTCGCATGCCAGATCACAGGCACCCTAAACGAATTTTTCACGGTGAGTTGCGTTGTGGTAAACGCTCCTTAGGCGGCCAGAGGAAACGCTTTAAAGACAATCTGAAAATCTCACTGAATGCTTTTGCAATTCATCATGACACTTGGGAGACTGTAGCTAGGGACAGAAATTCGTGGCGTGCATCATTACGCAAGGGTGCAGCCACGTGTAAGGCAACCAGGACTGCAAGAGCTGTGAAGAAAAGGCAGGACAGAAAAACCACTGCAGTAAATCCTCCTCCAGAAACGTCAAGCATTCTTTGTCCCTATTGTCAAAGAACATTTCGAGCCAAAATAGGCCTTATCAGCCATCTTAGAACTCACGGCTCCATACTTTCAACCCCACTGGATGAAATGAATGGTTATCATCATTCTTGATGGACAAACAACACAATAATACATAAAATTATATTTTTTTATTGTTCTCAGTTGTTAGTGTAGTCTTTACAAGTTTAATTTATGCATACATTGTTACTGTTACATCCCACGAGGTAATATAATGTCTGGAAGTGCAGATAAACTATCGTGCAGACCCCTGTCTCTAGAAGCCTGGAAATAATCTTCTTTTTATTCTATCCCTTTCTTGTGAGTTTGGGGAGGTGAGAAGCTTTCTATTTTTTCTGACTCCTTGTCTTTTCTTTGGCCCAAACGTGGTCAGCGTTGAGCACTCTTCCTCAGATCACCGAACAAAAAGTTGTAGTCATCTACTACTTCTTGTTCTTTTTCCTTCTCGGCTTCATGTAAATATTCTTCAACCATCTAGTGCTCTCCTAATTTATTGTGGTCTGAGTATTTTAACACTATCTGCTTCACAGTTTGATATCTTGAACTGGTTCAGAATGAAGGAATACGGATTGTCTTGGGCTATAAACAGGGAATCCCGTCAGAATGACGAGATGTCTTGCACTGGCACAGGTCAATGTCTACACGGAAGTCATTAATGATGACAGATATCTAATCTTAAAGATATGCCAATGAAAAGAGATCAGCTATGGATGGTGCACTCAACAACAACAACAACAAAACTTTATTTTGAAAGGGTTAAGGATTGGGCACGCAAGCCCGTCTAACATTCTGCCCTTTTCTCAGAAGATATCAGATAGGTTATCTCACTCAAACAGATAATGTAGTGGGGGTGAGGACAGGACTGAAATGACAGTGGTAGACATAAGAACAATCAATCAATCAATAAGGTGCCGTCTTCGCAATGAAGGTTGGCTGCAATGATCTCCAACACTGTCTGTCTCTCGCCTTGACTGTACATTTTGTCAGGCTGATGTTCTTCCATCTCTTGATGTTATCCTCCCACTTGTATCGTTGTCTACCTCTTGTTCGCTTGTCCTCAACTTTGCCTTCCAGTATGGTTTTATAAGAGTATCATGTCTTTTATAGTGGCCAAAATATTTCACTTGTCTCCACTTTATTTCTTTCATCAACTCTCTCTTCATTCCCAGTTTTTCTAGGACCTCTGCATTTGATTGTTTTTGTTTCCATGAAATACGACCTATTCGTCTGTATATCCACATCTCCAGGGCTTCTATGCGACTTTCTAGTTGCTTGTTCAATGTCCAGGATTCCTCGCCATACAGTAGCGTTGAATATACGTTGCATTTGACAATTCTCATATTTAATTATATCTATCTAGATGTTAATACTGATTTCATGCCGTTGAAAGCATATTTGGCCATTCCTATTCTCTTTTTGATTTCCATTTCACTTCTGCCATCACCTGTTATTATATGTTCAAGATAAGAGAAACTTATTACTTATTCTAGTATCTGCCCGTTTACTGCGATGTTCATTGATGACCTTTCCTTTTCTCTGCTAATTATCATACTTTTTGTTTTTTGGATGTTAATATCTAAGCCACATTCTGCACTGTGCCTGTTTACTTCTTCCACTAGATAGAGACACAAGAACAGCTTCCACTAGATCAGGTCATCATCACATTGCACAGTGTAGAAAGGGGTGTAACGGGTTGACGTAAGATCAGGTCATCATCACATTGCACAGTGTAGAAATGTGTGTAATGTGTTGACGTGATTGCTGGCACCACAGATGATAATGAAAATGCCGGCAGAATGAAGCCTACAGATCTACAACTTCATGTATGAATGTGGAGGTGGCTGCGAACACTGCAGTCGTGAAGTGGCTAACATTCACTCCAGTTAGTTACCAGAGCAAACTTAGTGTCTGATTTCCAGTCTTTTCAACCAGGCCAGAAGTGGCATGAGTGTGTAACAAGCATAGTCACTTCTCTCTTACAAAGACTTTCATAGATATTCTGTCGGGTATGCTGGTGTTCAAATAACTAGTGAGCAGATTTGTTAGTTTCAAGAGCGCCAGTTGTTGGAACACTCACGATGGACAAGGCAGGCACTATGAAGACCGTGAATGACTGCTATTTAAAGATACAATAACAGATGAAACATATATTTAAGGATGCATGCGTCCGAATTTAAGTGTGGTTCCAACAAGGGATGACGTATGAGGGGACGGATCCATCTTGCATTTCTGCATCATTAAGCTGCTTGATGTTGCCCATTATACGCATTGTTCTTGCTGCCTCGTAATGCATAATTTATTATATCTCTTTCATATACAAGGTTTAAACACCATTTGCCCTGTGTAGTATTCTGACGAATACTTTTAGTGTTTGATGAGCATTTCTTTTACATTTATACGTCTAAGTGATATACGTTTAATGGATTCATGCACTTCCTCCTAGTCAGTGTTTAGTATTGAGACTACTGAATCATGAATGCTCGGTGTTTGAAAGTTTACTATTTCTGGTCATCTGTCCATGTAAACTTTGGTAAGATTTTCTAATCCATGAGTCACACAGTTTTCCCATACTTGTTACGTTGACCTAAGTCTGGAATATTTTATTGCATTTCTTCCACCTGATCATCTTCTTTTTTTCTCCCTCTTTTTGTTGTTGTTGTTGTTGTTTTGTTTGGTATGTGGCCCGTTCCCTTGTACGTTTGGCAACTTATTTGCTTTATCCTTTGATATCTAGATCTTTGCAACCCGCTTAATACACCACCGTGGTTGGGCAGCTATTTTGCGTGTCTGTTGTCTGCCCATTTGGTGTAAGATGGACAGAGAATCGGGGTCTTTATTGACTGCATAATATATCATAGTATACATGGACTTAACTTTTCTGACTCAGTGCCCCTTTGGGATGAGCACAACAATAACACGTGATCCCTCTTCTGTGCTCCCAGAACATTCCAGCTTCAAGAGAGGTCATTAGTAGCCTACTGGCAATTAAAGCTAAATCTCTTGTTCCATCTGAGTCCCCTATTCTAGTTGCTATAATATTGTGGAGCGACCATTATTTAAAAACACAAGGTTGGTGCTGAACAATGTCTGGCTAAATGCAGTAGCAGTATATTTCTTTCAAGATTTCCAGACTCTTTTGATCGAGTATTGAAGTCTACAGCTGTAAGACATTGTCCATCAGAATCAGCCATCGCTAATATAAATTCTCATTTGCACTCACTAGGACATGTGGTCCACATGTGCTTAGTTCCCAATTCAATAGACACAACTGTGTCCTGTATTTCAACGCCATCACTATTACTTGCACTTGTCTCTATCATTGGGCGATGAAGAACATGATTTACATAATTTGCCAAAGTCCCAATAATAATTGGCCCACAAGGACTGGCGTAGCAATGATAGCTAGGATATTTAAAACTTATCACATCCTTTACATTAGTTTCTGAATTACAAGGATGTCGAAGCTACATACCAATTTCTGAAGTATGTATGCTATCTACTTTGCGCTTCGACATTTCCAAAAGCTAGCGCGAATTATAAAATAAAGTCCTGTCCAGAAATGAATGCTTTCATTCACGATCAATTATTTTGAAAACTGTCTGTTGCATCGTTATGACATTTTTCCTGCCGCCTTATATTTACCTCCCCCCAAGGAATATGTCTTTTATAGGTCAAAAATCAACTTAAATCATGGAAAGCGTCGTATTTCTATGATGTTTTGGTGAAAAACTAGTGATTTCTCGCTAACAAACTTGTTTTACAGTAATGCCCCGTTCCACTACCTACGCGACGCTCTTGTCATAAGGCCAATCCCATGTCCCACGCGAAAATTAACCATTCAACGCTAATGTTTCCGTGTACAGACGTAATAGTAATACATTTAATAATGTGCACCTCATCTCTGAACGGGACGCAGAGGTATTTCCAAGGCACCAGGGCTGGGTTCTATACTGGCCAAGACCTATTGACGCGTCCTCGCCGAGCGTCCTGGGCAACAGGTCCCTTTGGGGTCCTGGCTAAAGTTAGTAGGATCGTTGATTCCTCCGAAGTCGGAGAGTGTCTGCCTGCACGGCGAGGAACCACCAGTCTGCACACCAATAAGCCAGTCATGGGACAACGGATACTCACGCAAACATCAGGTCCTGTATGACATCACACTGATGTTGGACAGCAGGATGTCTTCATCCGACATATAGGACTTCGCTCTGGAGATCACAGCCAGCGAACACAAGCAAGCAAGCATCTCTGAACCGTAAATTGTATACCGCATATAAACAAACTTTGAATTCTGCTAAACAATCTCCAGAACAAAAATTTTCTTGTTGGGTGGACATAATAATAAGGTTATATGCTAAATCTCATCATTTCCCCTCAGTTGATTACTGAGATATGGAATTTTAATTTTGTATTGGGGCAGACAAACGTAAACAGACTCTAATCTTCTGTTTTCTTTCCTACCGTTTCTTCTGCTGAGGGTGTCGATATGCTAGAGCACGATGACCATGGCTTTCACGTAGATTCTATATACAATGTTACTGTACATTAATAGTCGTTCAGAAAGCAATGGCAAACTACTGAACGTAACACTTGCATAGTACATCAACAGCAGCTGAAAAATGCTGGTGTTGACTGCAACGTCCCGTAAGGGATACGCAACACATAAAAAAAAAAGAAGTTAATTAAATAACACCGTCCACCTGATTGCACCAGGTAAAAGAGGGGGGGGGGGGGGGGGGGGAGAGAGAGTTGGTTCCAGTCAGGCCTGGCTCCCCCTGACCAATGTACGATACATCCAATGTTCATGGCTTCATCCATTAAGTGTCTCGGCACATTGGTTTACCTGAGTTGAGTTGAGTTGAGTTGAGTCAAGAACCAACATCACTGCACTCAGAATATTCCCATACGTGCTCCGTCCCCTCGTTCAACAGCCAGCGAAGAGTCATACTGCTAATCGTACCCACTGCTATATGATTAAAAGTTATCCTGGTCTTCCCTCTCAGTTTTGAAATTTCTCCAGAACCCCTGCCGATCCCCCGCAATCTCATTCTTTCCACATATGGGTTCTCAATCTGTTCCTCCGCCTTCTCCACCTGGTTCCACAAGCGCACGACCACCTTCCCCTTGTCCATAGGCAAAATTCCACCAAGAGGTGCATTCCCTGCTAGCCTATCAGCCTGTTCATTCCCCCGTACACCCGCATGGCCAGGGCAAAATATCCATACAATTCTCACGATCTGTCACTTCTGAAGCGACGAAAGCCATTCCACACGAAACATTCCTTTCTTCACCTTGCTAAGCATACTCTTTGAATCCGTAATGAATACAACGTGTGTTGCAGTAGTCTCCTCTAGCCACCGGAATGCCGCTGTTACTGCCTCCACCTCCATTCTCATGCTGGAGGTCGTAGTCTCATATGTCAGACTCTCCTTTTTCAAGACTCGCCCATTAGCCTTTGCAATAAAGCCCCAGCCACTGCGTCTGTTTCTCACCACTGACCCATCAGTGTAGATGACTATGTCACCTTGATGTGTGTTGCTCTGGATCAGACGTTGTACTTCAAACTCAGTGCAGCCCGCTGCCCATTCTCTGCACTCACGACCCAGTGTTACTATTACATTGTACCAGTCCGTCATGTCATCCGGAGCTTCAACCCACTCTCTTTCACGATTGATGGTCTCTAGATCACACACCTGACTTATAAAAAGTTCTGCCTGTGCCATCCAGGACCTGCCTCGTCTTAGTCTATGACCCTTAACCATATCCATTGCTGCATGCAGCGGGTGATTCCTGTCTGCGGCAACTGTCAGGTACCATTTGGCCTGAAGGACCCTATGCCTATCCGTCATTGTTGGTAGCGCCAGGATATGCCTCATGCATATAATTGGCGTGTCCTTTGTGCACCCCAGGATTAACCGCATGGCGGCATTCTGTTTGCACTCCAACCTTTCAAACTGGCTCTTTGATACTGTCAGCAGTCCCAAACCATACTCAATGAAATAATTATTAACTGCTGCAAGAGCCTGTACAGCATCCTCTGATCTACCCCGGTTGCTGCCATAGCCCTCAATGCATTAAGTCCCCTACCAGCCTTCACCACCAAAGCCTCCACATGATCCTTAAAAGACAAACACCTGTCAAAGGTGATACCCAAGTACTTCAACTAACTCTCTCGACTAAGAGGACATCCATTCAACATAATACCTGGGACGTCTACCTTGACTATCCGGTTATCCAAGGATACCACACAATCGATGCCTTGTCTGGGATTATAATGGCCCCTGCGTCCCTGCAACACTCCGCCACCCTGTCAACCGCCACCTGTAAGTCTTTCGCCAGACTGGCCCTGTCTATGCCCTGTCTGTACACCAGCACATCATCTGCAAATGTCAAGATTCTACCCACACCTGGTGTCTCAATAGCTGCGATTTTGCTGGTGTATATGTCAGAAGTCGGGGTGCCCCGCCGGCTAGATGAAAGTATTATTCACTGGCGAGCAACCCCAAATAGTCAGAAACTGACTAGAGACAAAATCTATATGGCTGAACTATAGATTAAGCCCTGAATATCCAACGTACAGCTCCAAGTGGCTCGTAATAAAATGAAATGAACTGTGCTGAATATTCGCCAAGGAATAGGAAAGAGAAGGTTAGCTAAGATAGATTTTTAAGTCTAAATTTACGTCATTGACAACTATCTCAGTACAGGTTTTTCTCCCTGACTGCTCCCTTCCTTGGTGTCTAAGTGAACCCCCACCAATGTACACACACAACACGTATGCACAATTGGAATTACAAATATAACGTTAGAACTATGAGTTATAATACTACAACATTTATTTACTAATCATATCCGATTTCAAGATGAGGATGATGAAATCATATAACATGATAGTGATGACAAACATTACATAACTTGTTACTTGAACTATCTGGATCTGTGGTCCAGATCCCCACTCTCCAGTAGACACAATAAAACAGCTTGCCGGTATTCTGACTACTCCTGTCAGTCCTGACACTACCTAGTCGTCACTCGTTCTTGAGATCTATAACATAGGTGCTCCTTGTGAGAGCTGTTCAGAGATTTTTTTCATTTCTAACATGACCAGAGCTAACAGCCTATTTAACTAGTATTCCTTCAGTACTGTTCTAATAAAAATCTTTCACACATTCCTACCAGGCAGACTCATTATCTCCCAGGGATTCAAGTCATCAATTCTTCCTTTATCTCCCCCTAGCGTTAATTGCAATTATCACTGCAAACTGGCCATCACACCTTGCTCCTCTCTGTCTGGTACAAAGTCCCCAGGCCCAGTGTTAATTGCCTTATCAGATCTGTATTCACACATTCCTGAGTCTGCCAGTCAGAGTGGACGGGGCTTGTTTACTGCCTTAGGGCTATTATCTCCACCTTTCTACAGGTAATTGCCTTTATTCACCCAATGACCCAGTTCATGGTTGATTCAGCCAGGGTCTACCTGGGCAAGAAGGTGCCAATGTGTCGGTGTGGTGTCATAGCCCGTCTGGGTCAGCAGTTTTCTAAGGTGTAGACTAATTTAAATTATCTAGTTGTGTCCGTCTCAAGTAGCCCATTTTACTTGCCATCTGCAAGCTTACGTCATGGCTAGAGGCTTGTTGTGAATAATCTTACCTCAGGACTAGATAGCCGTGGAGTAGCGTGATTAATTCATTCTTTCTCAATTTGGTCTCTCAAATTTGGAGACCGAGAAAATATTCTGGGATGTTAAGGCGGCATTTCATGACAGAGCTTCCCCCTTTAAAAAAAGTTTCTGCCAGAAATATTTTGTCAACGCACGCCGTACATCCCAGAATAATGCCTAAGCACTCTCCGTTCTGTATCTGCCTAAAGGTTTCCAATATTCCTTGTGGCAGTGGGTTGTCCTGCATCTGCATAAAGACGTCCCATTTCCATAATCCAAGGATACTCTGGATAGGTCCTTGTACCTGGTTTTCGGCCGGGATTCCATGCAATAGCTTGGTAAAATCCGATAATTGTCAGGAGGTTGTATTTTTACCCCTCTGGGAAAGATCACAATCAATGGGATTCTTCTACGCTTCTGGGCAATTGTTTTACACCATTCACTCACGTGATTTAATCCTTTCAGCCGAGGATGTTCCCGTAGTGAAGTCTTGCATAAGCTGGCCACGGCAAAGCTTGTCTCTGTGATTTTCCTCCATCCTTTATAGATCCTTAACTGATCCATGAATAACTTCCTTTTAAAAGGAATAGTGTTAAACATAATGTTTCCACGATGTAAGTTCAACTGGCGCTTTCCTCCTTCAAAGTCGGGCGTAACAATCTTCCCTCCTCGGTGTCGCGGTTTCTTCCCCTGATAATCAGGTAACGGGCTGAGTTTCTCTGCATTAGAGTTTCTTGTACAAACCGTGCTAGAAATTGGAAATTTAGTATGCCAAGTTGTCCAGCCTTGAGAAATAACATAGTTATTCAAAGGCGATAAAGTGGAGTTACTTTTGAATAAAGTATCCACAAATAGCTGATCTATTCCTATCAAATCGACCTGACTGAAGGGTAGATTTAGTCCTAAGAGTGTTGATTCCAAACCACTCTTGACTTCTGTTACTTCAGGTTCCTGTCGCTGGAATACCCTGATTATTTCAACTATAGCGATGCTAGCCGTTCCTACCTCCATCTGGTGTGAAGAGTTTTCTTTGCTAGTAACTACAGACAATGTTGTCTGCTTAAAATCAGAATCCATATTCTGGCTCCTAACAATTCCCTGTGTTTCCTGAGTCTCCGAACTGGTATACTTCGTGATAACAACTGGAAATGTTGCCTTGTCTGGATGTTCCTCTCTGGTCAAGCTTTCATGGGCTAAGTCCAGTTGAGGTAAATCCTGTGGTGGGCTTGTGTCTAAGCAAACCATCACATTAGGTAAATGATTTGAACTGAGATCTAGTGTCTTTTCCTGAGCTGCAGCCTCAAAGATCACAAGGGGTTCTGGATCGTCCTTCATCCCTATCTTAGTCAAATGTAATCCCACTTCTTGCTTGCCTGAGCTGAAGGGAATAATAAGGTCGGTTCCCTCTCCATCTTCGACCTCTTTAAAAGATGTACTCAGGTCCTCTTCTTCTTGAGTTTCACCCCTCGTTGAAGTAAAATGAGATTCCTGGGAGTCTTGTACTGGCAAACCGTAGTGCAAACAGTTGTCCTCTGGGTAACTGTTAATACTTAAATTATCTGAACTGATAATTAGTGATTCTTCCCGCGTTGCAGTAATGAAATTCACCTGGGATTCCGTTTCTTCCTTCCTCCCTATTTCAGTCAGATGTAATTCCACTTCGTGATTCTGTGAACAGAAGGGAATGTGAGAATCGGCTAGGTCTCTGCCTGCGACCTCATTAAAGGTTGTCTTCAGTTCCTCTTTCTCTCGAGATTCATTTCTCGTAGCAGTCAAGTGGTTTTCCTGAAGGTCCTCTACTGTTAAACCAGTTAGACCACAATTTCCGTGGTGCAAACAGTTATCACGTTTGTGACTGTTTGAAGTGCCATTGGCACGTTTTTTCTTCCCTCTTTTCCGTTTAGGATTGGGTCGAATGAGAACCTGTAGTTCCCGGTCCACTACCTCTGATTCTGCAGTGGGTGGCAAAGATGTCCCTTCCTTCCTGGTTGGGTGAGCATCCGTATCTCCTACTTTATGTTCTGCTAGAAAGGTTAGCTTCTCCGCATTGACTGCTTCAATATGCGTTTTCTCCATCTTTACTCCTTCAGTTTTGCTATGCTCTTGTGCTTCAAAGAACTCATCATTTTCTTTAAACATAATTTCTTCTTCTTGGTCCCACCATTCTAACTCTGCTATGATATATGTTTCTAGTTGCTCCCCCTTTAAGCCTTCTCTTATGCCCCACCCTCTCGCGGTCTCTGAGAAATCTGCGCATGCCTTCATGTCCTCTTCGAGATTCCGGTAACGTAAGACCATAATTGCTAATGACTATATTCGGGTAAGCTCCTATGTATATATCAAACATCAGATATAAGCTAGAACGACAAGAGTTAACTACTGACAGTCTACGCTATCCAATGTGTATAGTTTAGCCTCAGCAGTGAAAGACAACTGAAAATAATATTTAAGTAGTACCTGGCGACAGCAGTGAAGTAAGCGTGAGAGATATACTACACAGTAATCAACAGTAATATTTACCTAAATAAACATTAAAATGCACTGCATACATGTCAAAATGAACATGGCATATATTAGCATAAAATTGCAAATCAGTCAAGCAGTTAAATCATCAAACACATCAATGTAACTATGATTAAAGTGTCCAATTATCAATAAATGATTAATGATAACACTAAATGATAGATAATGGTAGTTTTCTCATAAGTTCTTATCTGTTATACTTTTGAAAAGTAATATTTATACTCTGTAACTTCCTCAACTAGAAGTAGCTACATTTGATGATAGTCTATTTTGATGATTGAAGATTACAAGAGTTAACTTTGAAAAATCGTTTGTATAGGGTCTAGTAGAATCACTATGCTTACTAGAATCCTGGTTCAGGATCCCGGACGAGCACCCAATCTGTCAGAAGTCGGGGTGCCCCACCGGCTAGTTGAAAGTATTATTCACTGGCGAGCAACCCCAAATAGTCAGAAACTGACTAGGGACAAAATCTATATGGCTGAACTATAGATTAAGCCCTGAATATCCAACGTACAGCTCCAAGTGGCTCGTAATAAAATGAAATGAACTGTGCTGAATATTCGCCAAGGAATAGGAAAGAGAAGGTTAGCTAAGATAGATTTTTAAGTCTAAATTTACGTCATTGACAACTATCTCAGTACAGGTTTTTCTCCCTGACTGCTCCCTTCCTTGGTGTCTAAGTGAACCCCCACCAATGTACACACACAACACGTATGCACAATTGGAATTACAAATATAACGATAGAACTATGAGTTATAATACTACAACATTTATTTACTAATCATATCCGATTTCAAGATGAGGATGATGAAATCATATAACATGATAGTGATGACAAACATTACATAACTTGTTACTTGAACTATCTGGATCTGTGGTCCAGATCCCCACTCTCCAGTAGACACAATAAAACTGTATTCCTTTCAGCCGACTACTCCTGTCAGTCCTGACACTACCTAGTCGTCACTCGTTCTTGAGGTCTATAACATAGGTGCTCCTTGTGAGAGCTGTTCAGAGATTTTTTCATTTCTAACATGACCAGAGCTAACAGCCTATTTAACTAGTATCCCAAAGCAATTAACATTCCTTCAGTACTGTTCTAATAAAAATCGTTCACACATTCCTACCAGGCAGACTCATTACCTCCCAGGGATTCAAGTCATCAATTCTTCCTTTATCTCCCCCTAGCGTTAATTGCAATTATCACTGCAAACTGGCCATCACACCTTGCTCCTCTCTGTCTGGTACAAAGTCCCCAGGCTCAGTGTTAATTGCCTTATCAGATCTGTTTTCACACATTCCTGAGTCTGCCAGTCAGAGTGGACGGGGCTTGTTTACTGCCTTAGGGCTATTATCTCCACCTTTCTACAGGTAATTGCCTTTATTCACCCAATGGCCCAGTTCATGGTTGATTCAGCCAGGGTCTACCTGGGCAAGAAGGTGCCAATGTGTCGGTGTGGTGTCATAGCCCGTCTGGGTCAGCAGTTTTCTAAGGTGTAGACTAATTTAAATTATCTAGTTGTGTCCGTCTCAAGTAGCCCATTTTACTTGCCATCTGCAAGCTTACGTCATGGCTAGAGGCTTGTTGTGAATAATCTTACCTCAGGACTAGATAGCCGTGGAGTAGCGTGATTAATTCATTCTTTCTCAATTTGGCCTCTCAAATTTGGAAACCGAGAAAATATTCTGGGATGTTAAGGTGGCATTTCACGACAGTAGACATTAAAGAGCACTGGGGACAAGGCAGATAGAACCCTGCGGCAACCCAGGTGTAATAGTACAGGGGTCAGAAGTCCAGGAACCCATGCGCAGTGCAACCTTACGCTCATAAAGGACTACCGCAACCCATCTAACAAGGCAAGGGCAGACCCCCATGTCCAACAGTGTGTGTATTAACCGATCATACCTAACCCTGTTATACGCATCCTCCAGGTCAAGAGCTACCGCCACTGTCTCCTGTTTATCATGGAAGCCCTCGTAGACATCAAAATGCAAAAGTTGCAGCATTAGCCCAGGTGTCCTTTCCCGGCCGGTAGCTCCCGAGTTTCCAAATGTTGCTGGAGCCTGCGTGCTACTATTTTTTTTCCGAGGACTTTGCCATACGTGTTTTGCAGGGTTATGATTCAGTATCCATTAAGTCTGGAGTGACCCTCACCTGGCTTTGGGAGGGGGACCAGGTAGCTATGCAGCCAGTTGTGAGATATTTCCGCCGTATTGATGCTTAGGTTGAAACAAAGACTGAAGAGACATCTCCTCCAAGTCCCCATCATTTATGTTCCTCATATGGGAGTACTTCACCCCATCCGGACCTGGCGCTGTGTCTTTAGCCCGCTTCAGTACCCGTCTAATGTCCTCCACTGTAATCTCACAGTCCTCCTTCCTAGTGACCCGTGACAAGGCTTCTCTGACGTTATCTCTAATGGTCCTATCTTGCTGATCCGTCTGTTTTAAAAATCGCCCAAGAAAAGCCTCCCCTTTGTCCTTGTCTGTTATCATAGGTCGGTTGTTATCATCATAAACGGTGCCAAGTGTACCAGACATCACCTGTCTCTTCATCTGCCGGTGCAGCCTCCAGAATTTTCCCAATGTCACATCCCCACCGACTTCATTGATAAACTGTTCCCACTTAATCCATTTTTGTCTCAGCTGCCCGGAGTTTAAAATCCTGCACTTTTACTTTTTTTAAAATACCTTTCAGCCTCTCCCATTTCTGTGTAAACTGAATTGGTTGCTCTCCACACCCTCTGACAATTCCTTATGGCCACCCTCTTTTCCCTCAATGAATTCTCGACCTCTGGTGTCCACCATGGTGGTTGGGTAAAGATTCTTCTTGTTGGTTTGGATCTTCCCTGTGATCTAAGACGCCCCAAGAGCGAAGAGTGGTCGCGATCATAACTGAATGCCCTGCGAGCTCTTATAGTCCTAAGTGTGCTGGACTTAGGTATCAGCACAGAACAGGGGAGGTGGTCACTTCCATGGTCTCCAAGGACGCTCAATTTTATATCTGATTCCGCCTCTTGGGATACAAGCGCCAGGTCGATGGCCGTGTCAGGGTCCCCCGGTCTCATTGCAAGCCTAGTGGGTGTCCCGTCATTTAGACAGACAACATCCGTCTCAAGCAAGGCCTCAGCAAGAGCAGTACCCTGTCTGTTCTCTCCCGACCTGTCCCATTCCTTGTCGCGGGCGTTGAAATCACCACATATCAGATACCTGGTACCTGGGGTGTCCACTGAACCTTCCAGCCAGTCCCAGCTCTCTCTGCTTATGCAAGATTCCCCACTTACATATATATTTATCAGGTTCCAGCTGTATCGGCCGATTTGTATCCGCATTCCCATCACCTCTTTACTCTCCTGACCCCACCCACTCATATCCAGTATTGAATGCTGTAAACCGTCCTTGACCACCAGAGACTGTCCATGTCTTCCCTGCCCAGTTGGGTTGATGTAACATGTATAGCCAGGGCACTTAAAAGAGTTCGTATTCAGTTCTTGTAACATCAGGACATCAAAATCGTAGACCAGTTTCTCCAGTATTGGTCCTCGTTGCTTTGCAATACGGCAATTCCAATACCCAACCCGTACATTTTTGAGTCCCAAACGATCCGTTTTCCTTCTACCCCTTCTGGCTCCAGCCCTCTTCTTCCTTTTCCTTCCTCCCTCTCCCCTATCTCTTCTTCTCCGCTTCATTCTCTCCCAGCTGGCTGTTGTCAAAGGTATCGAGCACAAAGCACGTACTCCGTTGCTTCGGCGATAATTCTTTGTATTATTCATAGTTGGTTAGATATGACGGCAGGATATAATCGGTCACCCTAGTAGAGTGTAGTCATCATGACTTGAGGTGAAGTGATGGGCATCAGAGCATGTATCACTTGCCAAAGGGTTCTGCACATCCATCTCTGGGTCTCTCCACTTGGCGAGTTTAGTAGTTCAGATCCTGTGAGGAACCATTTCCAGCTACTCACGGCATATTCGGGGAAGTATGTCTTGCATGTAATTCTGTAAAGACCAGTAAGGGTGGTCTTGCAATAAGCGTCCATCTTTTCACCTGACGCCCGCTGTAACAAGTGCAAGATAGTCCTCACAAGCATCACGGCATGCTTGAGGCGCCAAGAGGTCCCAAAAGCAGGGAAAGATTGAGCTTGTTAGATCTACTCATCTCATCTCATCATGTTCCTCTTGTACCTTGCGCTGTTGAGGTGAAGTATAAACATTGTAAGAGTGCCCGATTATGGGCTTCATATATCGGTATTCCCATGGACTCTGCTATTCCCTCCGTCCAACGTTTACGTGGTCGGCCTCTTCCTCTGTTTCCATCTGGTCCGTACATCATTGCTTGTTGTGGTATGCTGTTGACTGGTAACCTACTTGCATGGCCAAACCATTTGACTTGCTGCTTTCTAATAAAATCTAGTGCTGCTTTAACCCCCACTTTAGTCCCGATTTCTTCATTTCTGATCTTATCTCTTCTTGATACGTTGAGTATTCTTCTCAGGAATCTCATTTCTGCTGTTGTGATGTTTCTTTCCTCTTTTTCTGTCATTGTCCAGGTTTGGCATTGGTAGCATAGAGTTGGTAGGAAGATTGTGTTGTAAAGTGCTTTCTTAATAGTTATTGATACATATTTGTTCTTTAGTATTGGTGCCATTTGTCCAATGAGATGGTTTGCCTTATTGCACCTATTTTCGATCTCGACTTCTGATCTGCCATCTGATGATATTATTATTATACATACTTCCTAGGTACTTGAAACTCTTACTTGTTTCAAGGGATGTTCGTTTAGGTGAATTGATGTTTGTTCTTCTATAGTTATAGTCATTACCTCTGGTTTGCTTGTGCTAATTTTCATGTTATGTTCCCTACACATTTCGTTTAGACTATTCATGTGGTCTTGTAATTCAGTTTCTGATTTTGCGATTAGTGCTTGGTCGTCCGCAAACAGGAGTTCTCTAATGGTTATATTTTGCAGATGCTTCTTCTTCTGTGTTCTCGTCATGCTGTGTTCTTGTGGTCTCTGTTTGGCTGGTTTCTGTACATATGTTGTCTATATATGTTATGAACAAAAGAGGGAACAGGACACAACCTTGTCGTACTCCAGATCTTATGGTGAAGGGTTCTAAGTGTCCTCCAGTTGCTCTCACTATACTACTAATACTACTATAAACTTCTACATAGGTTTGTTAGATGTGTACTCACTCCATATTGTTTAAGGATTTCCCACAGCTTGTTTGTATCTACTCTATCGAATGTCTTATCTTGGCTAAGTAGAGTGTTTCATTGAATCCGATTGATTTTTCTATAAGTTGTCTAAAAGCAAAAATGGCATCTGTGCATCCTTTGTTTTTCCTAAATCCAAGTTGTGTTATATGGGTTGGCAAAGTGACACGGAAGACAATAAACAGTTATAAAGATCACAGATGGCAGATTTTATGTTTGTTGAGAAACAGCGGCATCGATCATGATGTAAATCACGCTGATGATGGAACTGAATAAATATAAATATAAGTTAAGGCAGTTCCGAAGGTAATGTTAATAACACTGTCATATAACGTTGCCGTTATGATACCCATCTCTCTATTCAACAACAATGGCTGCCACCGAAGGGATAGTCAGCAATATAGATATCAAATACGAGGAAAATAATGTTTCTTCAAAGTCATCTTCTGATGAAAAGATAAAGTTTAAGGATCCTCTTTTAACAGGTCTTGATAAAGAAAGCGATGATGATGGGGTACGTGTTGTCATTGCTTAGCATGATAGGAAAAAGTATGGAAGATGATAATGAAATGAATTCAGAATTATTTCGTTGTTATTTCGTGAATTTCTTCTCTTCTTTCGCCCAAGTTTATCAATTATCAACATATTATTTATGATATTCCCCAAATAATATATTTTGCTATCTCATGAAGCTCCTTCCATGTTCTCCCCATATTATTAATATTAATATTATTCATCTGTCTCTAATTAATTTCACCGTGTTTTTAGGCCTTCCTGTATTCGTGTTATTCAGTGTATTGTATTTAATTTTTATTTTTGCTTGTCCAGTGGGTTCAAGACAAAAAGTCACAAAAGATTTTCTATTACAATTTCTAGTTAATCAATTCAGTGTATGATGAATGTTATGAAAATGAATGTCATATACAGCGCTAGCGTATCTTACTCAACTCTTGATTAACTGGTATTTACTTTATTTGTTTAGTTCTACCCAAGAGCTTCACATTGGTACCCCAACTGATAACTGATAACTGATACTGATAGCTTCACATTGGTGATGATTCTGTCATATATTTTTTGGAAGTGTCTATTCAGACCCAGCTCCGTATAAACTACTCCGTTTATTCAGAGCTGAACTATCACGTGATTTTTCCCGGTCCCGGAAACCCCGGGTGGTCCTGGTCACGTGATTTGCCTAGTCACATGAATTATTGTATGTGACGTCATTGGGACATGAGCGTGGCTATGGTATATACTTTTGTTGATTCAAAATCATATCCTCAGTAGCACAGTGTTTATATCTAGTTGTTGTAGTCCAGTGTGTTAAGTCCGCCTGATAAGCGGGAGCTGTTTGTTCGATTCCCTGCTGGACACTTATTTTTTTTTTTTTTAAATTTTTCAGCAATTAATTGGGTGCAAGCGACTTTTTAATAAAAAAAATATTAGGAACTATGATTATGAACAGATATTTTGTCACTTATATTATCTTATTATATTATATAAAAGTTATCACTTTTTTATGTCTTTCAACACATCTTTCTCATATCTCTGTCTCTCACACTAGCTTCGTTATCTATCTATCTCCTCTCTCTTTTCAACCTGCTTCACATATACCAGGTTTTCCTGCACTTTATGTGCGTAGCATTTCCTTGTTTATTTGTTAATTCATCAGGCCAGTAAGTCGGAAGCCTGGTGTTTGAATTGCCTAATCATGTCTTTCTGAGGCGACGCATATTACTGTCACTACTGTCAGCTTGGACCGGAATTATGAGGAGGACATCAATAGCAGGAAATAGTAGGTCGGTAATGTAAACAAAGATGGAAGCCTGTAAACAGTAAGAGTACAGAAACGCAAGTTAACAATTCTTTAACTCGCATGGGGACACGATTATTTTTATTGGGGATACCAATTTGGAAAATTATTCTTGATATTTAAACAGCTTCGTTTATTCAGACTCCAGCTCCGTATAAACTACTCTGTTTATTCAGACCCAGCTCCGTATAAACTCTCCCTTTTATTTTAGTCTTTCAATTCATTGCAGGCATATGATATAATATAAATAAGTAATGTTTGAATTGTAATTATTGTTTGTTGTATTCGGTTTAGTTGTTCTAAATGTTTTTGATCTGTGCCAGTAACTTTGGAGCTTAATATTAATGATTATGTTTGATGCTAAGTTTCAGTTCTTTTAACTTCCACACATTTCTTAGTGCTGTGAAGGTTCCTCATGCTTTTTTGTGTGTGTTAATTTTACTATCTGTTCCCCTCAACATTGTTTTCATTGATACCTACATATATGTATGATCGTAATTCCACCTCTTGAAGTTAGGTTTCACCAAAGAAGATCGGGTTGTCATTTGCTTTTTTAAATTCTTAATAAGTGTCCTTCCTTGCAGAATGTTTATATCTAGTTGTTGTAGTCCAGTGTGTTTTGTTTGCCTTGCATCTGATTTCATGTGTAGGACAGTAGGAAAGTTTCATCAGTGAAATCCAGATCATGAAGATGCTTTGTTAAAAAAAGTCCATTGCATTCCATTTCTGGCGATGCATATTGTTATTATAATCCAGTTATAGTCAGTAGGTGTAGTCGGTGGTGTCAGTATGTAGGTTATGGTCTTCTACTTTATAACAGTAGGTGGAGGATCTCATTTTTTGGGAGAAAATGGCTACGGTCATTGACCAGTATAGTCACTGCTAAGAAGGAAAGCAATGGCAAACTACCTTCTGTACAGATGCCAAGAAAATAATGGTTTGCAATCTTATAGAAAATAAGAGAAACTGCGTAAATGGGTGCTCCATAGCTCGCCCGCTAGGGATAGTAATGTGCACCAGGTGACTGCAGACCGCCAGCAAGCAACTGAGTGCAAAAGAGTATCAACATTTAAAGTAGGAACTTGGAATGTAAGAACTATAAGTAGGGATGAAAAATTTGATAACTTTAAGAATGAAATAAGAAGACTAAATATTAACATGTTAGGTATATGTGAGACCAGATGGACAGGAATGGGCATTATAATATCAGAGGAATATAACATAATCCATTCTGGTAGAGAGAAAACACAGCGAGGGGTGGCAGTTATAATGGGTACAGAGAGATCAAAATTGATCACAGGATATTGGCCTGTATCAGACAGAGTGTTATTGGTGAAGTTGAGTGGAAGACCTTTTGAGTCAACGTCATACAAGTATATGCACCATCAGCAGACAGCAGTGATGACAGCATCAATGAATTTTATAACAATTTGGAAAATGCCTTCAAGAAATGCAAGAAGTCCGAATTAAATACCATATTGGGTGAATGCCAAAGTTGGAAATCAACAGAACTGATTCATAGTAGGCAAGTATGAACTAGGGGAACAGAATGAAAGAGGTTGCAGACTTGTACAGTGGGCAAAAGAGCATGAGATGATTATTGGAAACACATGGTATCAACATCACCCAAGGAGATTATGGACACGGAGGAGTCCTGAGCATAAGATCAGAAATCAGATTGATTACATTCTCATCAACAGAAGATTTTGAAATGCCTTAAAAGTCGCAAAACCTATACCAAGCTCAGACTGCTATAGTGACCTTAGATTAATCACAAGCAATATACATTTGATCTACAGGCACTGAAGAGTGAGGAGACGAGAGAAAAATTCAACATAGAGGTAAAGAACAGATTTGATGCATTGTCCAATATGGAAATATTGTTTCAAGATGTCAGCGACCAACGGGAAATATAAAAGAAATCAGTCAACCAAGCAGCAGAAACAGCCATCTCAAAAATAAAGATGATAGGACATAAGAAATGGATGACGGAAGACATTTAAAACTCATGGTAATAAGAAGAAATAACAAAAATAACCATGAAAAATATGAAGAGATTCACAGGAAAATTAGAAAACTATGCAAAGAGGTAAAAGAAGCATGAGTTGAGGAAAATTGCAGGGAAGTTAATAACCAACACAACACCTGGAATACCATAATAATGCACAAAAGAATTAATGAACATGACTAACAAAAGAACACACACATCAACGGTTTGCCTAAAAACCAAAGATGCAAAATCAGAAAAAGATAAGATTTTACATGCGTGGTGAGATTATGTGAAAGACATTTATGATGATACAAGAGAAGAACAGTATGATATTCAGGAATAATAATGAAGGACCATCAGTTTTGAAGATGGAAGTTCAGAATGCTCTTAACCATATGAAAACTGGCGAGACCCCGGGTCCAGTGAACATCACAACAGAAATTATCAATGCCATATGAGAATATGGAATAGACCAGCTCACCAGACTTCTGACCGCAATATACGATACTGGAGATAAACCTCCTAATTTATGTAATTTTATATTTATTGCAATCCCGAAGAAATCAGGAGCCTTGGACTGTGATCAACATCAAACAATTAGTAAAATTAACCACGTCATAAAGATTTTGCTAAGAATTATCATGCAAAGAGTTAGGAAGAGAATACAACCCAAAATATGAGAAGAACAGTGTGGGGTTTTGGAGGGCAAGGGTGCAGTAAATGCTGTCCTACAAGAAACAAATGAAATTCGTAAACAGATTAGAGAAATTAGACGTACATATTTAAAATCTTGTCACATTATGAGAAGAAATAAATGGGAGAACTTGGCGACAACTGGCAAGATCGAGGGGAAGAAAACAAGGGGAAGGCAGAGAAGTGAATACCTGGATGGCTTGACCACGTAGCATAGTCGAAACAAGAGCACTGAGCTGATCCACGACTCTGGGGATCGAATGAGATGGCGAAACTTGACCACCCATACTTATCGGCATGCCACATGATGATGATGATAATTTGTAAAGATAATAAAGGTGTTAAAGGTCTTGTCTCACTCTTGTTCTTAGTTTAAATACCTTTGCTAAGTTTTCCCTCATGGAGAACTTTGCATTTCATATTTCTGTGTATTGCCTTTACTAAGTTATTGTTTTTGTGTGGGATCCCACAGGGCCTCATATATTTCCAAAGAGATTCCCTATCAATGTAGTCATAGGCTTTTTCATAGTCCACCTGAACAAGGGGCACAACGGCAAGCAGTGTTGGTGAAGAAGGGCATATAGCACTCATTACTTGACATGAGTCTGTGGAATCAGGATGGAAAGGAGGTTCAGGGGATATATAAAGAAGTTGGAATGTTATCTTGAAATATTTCATGGAGATTTGGACTTTGCTGATGGCATTGCCCTGCTGTTCCACAAGGGAAATCAGATGCTAGATAGTCAGGACACACTTGATGGGAGGTCACAACAGTTGTGTCTGGGAGTTCATGCGAAAAGGTAGGGATGGTGGGAGTGAATCAGGCAAATGGTGAGGCCTCACTTTGAGAGATGGAGTTTTACACCTATTAAGGTGGCAGTGTGGATGGAGATGGAATGGACAGAAATATTGAAATGGGAATACAAGAGGTCAGAAGAGTTTATGTGGTACTAACAGATTTGTGGAAGTTGGGAGAAATTAAATCTGGAATTTTTTGGACATGTTATGAGAAGAAATGGATTGGAGAACTTGGTGACAACTGGCAAGATCGAAGGGAACAGACCAAGGGGAAGACCGAGAAGTAAATACCTGGATGGTTTGGCCACATGGCATGGTCGAGACAGGAACACTGAGCTGATCCACGACTCTGGTGATGGAGTGAAATGGCGAGTCATGACCGCCCACACTTTCTGGCATGGCACATGATTGATTGATTGAACAAATTTAGAATGTTTGTCTCTGATGTTAAGTCACTGCTTCTGTATGAATCAGGGACATGGAGAGCAACTAAATCATTTATTGACTAGTGCCTATGCAGAGTTGAAGGACTGAGTTGGTGTGATGGGGCCTCTGAGGTGGAGCTTAGTAAGAGAACTGGATAGATTACAGAAAGTTATGAGGTGAGGAAAAGATATTAGTGCTGGATGGGACACACATTGAGAAAACCTGATAATGGTGTATAACTGGAGGGTCTTCTCTCAGGAACCCACATGGCAAGTAAAGTAGATGGAGGACTGAAAACATACTGATATGAGAGTTCAAGACGAAGATGAATGGCGTAAGGAAGATATGGAGAGGTCTAAAGGAGATAGCAAATGATAGGACAGTTTGACATGAGTTGATTGGGGGTCTGTCTCTAGTTGGGGATAAAAGGTAGAAATACTGGTTAAGTAAACAAACAATTAATGGACCTTTTCCTATGCCTTGAGTCGTATTCGATATGTAGTTAAGGTAAAAAGTAGCAGACCCTCAAACTGATAAAGATATAATCACTGATTAGGCCAGAAGGTTTGTAAAAAGTGCTTTTAGAATAAAGTGGGAGTGAGAGCATCCAGGCTACCAGAAAAATGATGCATATTGCCTATTCCACTGAAATCACCAAGTAGCAATGTTCAGACTCAACACAGGGCATATCAGGATGAGACACCACTTGTTTAACAGTCTAAAGATAGGAGATACTGATAAATATAACTGGAATTGGTAAAATGATGGGTAAACATTTGCTTCAGAATGTCCAATGTGTGCAGAACGAATACTTATTTTGACCTACACTTTCTTCATTTGAGGGCAAATTGTATGATGTCAGCAATCTCAGGTTGACTACTGCTTTCTTTAAATATATTTAGGCTGATTGCTGAAGGTGCACAGAGAAGAAGAAGAGAGCTTGTTGAGAATACCAAATGGCTTTATGTGGATTTTCTCTCAGTGGGATTTTGTTCAGTCTGTAATTTATAAAACATGTGGCATTCCCGAAGGATGTTCTTGGTTGTCTGTTCTGCCAGTATACATGAGCAAAGGAGCAATAGTACCAGCTTCAGTCATTGTGACTGCTCAGTCTGTCTGTCCTGCTCTGATACAGCTCGATCAAGCAAGGTAGTAATAATAGCTGTCTCATTTTCAGTTCAGTATTTCTAACGGACTTCTGTTCTGTTTGGTTTGTTGTGCCCTTTCTTTAGCTAACAGGTCTTTTCTTTCATTTTGAAGTATGCTGCATGGATAGTATCCACTCTTTTGTTAGTGATGATCTAATTTAGGGTTCTTTTTTACATTGGCTGTTTGTCACTGTTGAGTGGAGCTTCCAGAACTGACTTGGCATTAGTAAGAAAAGCAACCTGCTGGCGGTGGCTTTTTGTGTTATGATATGATGTTTGCAGCAATACTTAGTGTTTGTACTTAGTAAAGTCTTGAGCAGAAATGCCAGTAAGTATGAACAGGTGAATTCATTTGTTTGATCTTTGTAGACCACATAAACACCTGTGCCTACATTCTTTACTGCTCTTGGAAATAGAACTGAGCTACGTTACATTTTTAATACATCATTTCAGATGGAAAGTCTTGATCTTGAGGCATCAGCCAAGTCCGAGGAAGGGTCCATGTCTTGCAGCTCAAGCCTTATAGCCAACTTCCGCCTTGATGATGATTATGATGGTGAAACTCGGGACCTTTTTATTATTGTTGATGATCCTGAAAAACATACTAGTACATTAGAAGCCTACGTTACATTTAGAATCACTACCAAGGTAAGGGAATTCTGATTATTTTTAATAAGTAACATAGACAAATTTAGCAACAAAGTTATGTATTATTGACTTAAAATTACTACTTTTTTGTGCATTTTGTGCGACCCTTTGCTATGAAGTTGGAAACACGACTAACCAACCAACCAACCAACCAACCAACTATTTATCTTCAGCCTGCTGTTATTACAGTGCCCAGATACTTAAATACATTGACTTGTTTAAGATTGGTTCCATGCACTTTGATTTTGAATTTGGGTATATACTTTTTCTTTGTAATAACCATTTCTTCTTTTTTTCTGTTATTCATACTAAGTCCTTTCTGTCACAATCATATCTGTCATTTCTTGTTTCCTTTTCGGTGATCAAAACCATGTCATCAGCATAATTCAGATTGTTTACAAGAATATAATCACAGTCAATATTCCTGGCAAGATTTCATTTATATTTTGATGTACAAAATGAACAGATTGGGTGATAGTACACAACAGTGTCTGAAACCTTGTTTAATGTGTTGAAAAGCTCCCAATTGGTTATCAGATCTTGTGGCTGCTCTTTGTTGCCAATACATGTTCTTTATTCTCATATATTTACCGTCAATGCTTAACATGTCCAACATTCTAATCACCTAGTACATATTGTCCATTAAACTTCCCTTGTTGAGGCATTTAAAAGTCAGCAAGTGAAAAGTCCCTTATCACATGCCTTCAGGCATATTGGGCATATGGTGCTAGACCCATAATTTAACAGACCAATCAACACTAGAGGGTTGATGTGGTCAGTATCACATTGATTGCTTTCATTTCATAAGACATTTTCTGGCACCAATTCTGTGCTGGATTGACCCTAGACCCCAGGTCAATTTTGAAAATACGCCTTGATGTGAAGTCAAACCCATGATCACCGAACTAGCACGTGAGCATCTCGCCACTATGCCATGATGGCTCTCAGTATATGTTTAGATTTACTTGGTATTATGGTGTGTTTTTTTTTTTGTATCAGGAAGAATATAAATTGTTACTGTTCCACCAACATACCTCTGGCTTTGAGGCCATTTTTTGAGTACCTGAAACAGCCAGAGTAATTACCAAGATTGACCTGGAAGAGGGCGAGGCGGGATCTCAGGGTGGTATCTGAGTTCCTTAGAAAATACCTCATATGCTCGGAGACGTGCCTGCCAAGCGAGTCAGGGGCGCTCTAACCCCTCCCTCCAGGTAGGTGGAACCCATTAGCTTTGGACAGCAGTCCATCTAGAAGATGGAAAACTCCAAATATAAACCCCCAAGTTCAAAGTGGACCAGCATGCTGAGGAACTGGATGGCCATGGGTAAACTGGTCGTGAACATTGGACGTCTGGCAGGCGTACGGGGCAGCACCAGGCATATGGACTCCTGCGGGACATCCCCTGCCTCTTCCCTAGCAAGCAGGCAACGCTAGGGTGACCGGTTATTTCCTGCAATATCCAAACTTTGCTTATGGAATTAATTAAACACGGGAATTGCCACCGGAGCTACGAAGCACGTGCTCTGCGCTTGACACATCTTTCAGAGGCTAGCGAAGAGAGAGTTAGGAGGAGAAGACGAGGAAATGGTGTGAGAAGAAGGCATAGAAATAGGAGTTCAGGCGCCAGGAGAACAAGACGGAAAGTGGGGAGACTAGGTTTCAACCATGTAAGAGTGGGATTCTGGAATTGTCGTAATGCCAGGCAGAGAGGTCCTGTATTGGAGAAGCTAATATATGATTTTGATATCCTCATGCTCCAGGAGCTAAATACAGACACATACCATTGCCCTAGGTATGCCAGTTATATAAACCCTACTGGGCAGAAGAGACATGGGCAAGGTCTGCTGGTGAAGGAAGGAGTGAAGCATGTGGTACTCGACTTGAGCCAGTGAAATCACAGTGCAAGAGAGGTCCAGCGTATACAAATGGAGATTGGTGGCTTAAGCTGGAACATCATAAATGTATATGCCACAGTGGACTGTTTTGTCAGAAAGGAACACTGGGACTGGCTTAAGGAATTGGAGGAATTACCAGGTGATAGGCAGAGATTGTGACAGTAGTGGAGAAAACTGACAGGGAATTGCCCTTGCGGATGCCATGGTGGACTCCGATGTGGTCTTCATAAATGATGGTAGGCCAACTAGAATGGCAGTGAGGCCTGGCAATGCAGACACAGCTATTGACTTGGCACTTGTCTCCCAGTCATCAGTCCATGATGTAAAGTGGACTGTTTAGAATGACCATGGGAGTGATCACATGCCATGCTCAGTCCTGATCTCTAAATCCAGGAAAGTTAAGACTGGGAGAGCGTGCAAGACCTTCCAGTATGAGTGGACCGATAGCCTTCTTGGAAACCTCAGACAGGGGGCTTGCAACAGGACTGTGAAAACTTTTTTGCAGCCCCCATGGTGGACCCCAGAAGTAGACTATGCTTGGAAAGCAAAGAGAGCTGCAGTGAAGCAGCTAAGGAAAGTGCGGCAGACACCCCGAAGCTCACGAGAGGAAGTGGACACCGCGGAAAATGTCAGGAAAGACAAGGTGGAGGTTTTCAAGCGCTGTGCTGCAGAGACCAAAAACGCAAAATGGGAATGTTTCATGAAAGAGATTGGAGGTGATAAAACATTGCGAAAATTCTGGAAACTGCACAGACAAATGCAAAGAAAAGATCGGCCTATGACAGTGGGAACAATTTATAGAGATGATGGTGTGCGCGTGACAACAGACAAAGAGAAAGGGGGGAAATTTCTCCAGAGATTTTTAGAGCAGATCAATCATAATGATGCGGGCACCAGGGATGTAATTAGAGAGAAATTATATGGCACCATGATGAATATGCATTATGAAGACATCATACGGGTTAAAGATGATTAGCAAAGGCTAATGGTCAACGTTTGGTGCAGGAGATACCACAACATCTAGCTTAAGAATGGAGGTGGAGGCGGTCAGTGTGGCTTTCTGCTGGATGGAGAATACGATACACACACACACATCATGATTGTAACTGACTCAGAAAGCATGCTGAGGAAGGTGAGGACAGGCAAGCTTCAGGCAGAGTGGCTTGCTTCGCTTCGGAGATGCATGCCCTTTAACCCTCATTGGAGGACATTCCCTGAATAAACTCATGCCAAGACATCTTATCTTGCTCTCTACTGCAGGAGAATCTGGTGTATGATATCTCAATAGTAGGTCAGCATGGCCAAATGGATAACAACGCATGTTTTTAAACATCCAGTGTGCTGATGCCAAGGTAAAGGGTTCAGCCCCTACATCAGATAGTTGGATTAAAATGTTGACCTGTTGTCCTTGAATTGGGGATGTAAATTACAAGTACCTCTGAAGTCACAGTGGGTTTGCCTGATGGCGAGAGACGCTGTTAATAGGGAAAGCTAATCCACATGCAAAATTCAGTCCAGCACATTACTAGAAGTAGTGATTATGGACTATGCTTAAGTTCAAAGTGAGTGAGCGCCAAAATATCTTAACTTTCAGAATGAGAATGGTGGAGGGTGTAACAGCGGCGTCCCAATGGCTGGAGAGTAGTACAGAATAAACATGTATTTGTAATAGACTTGCAAAGAATACTAATCAAGATGCAAACTGGCCTGTTCAGCAGAGAGTGGTTTGCATTGTTGAAAAGATGAAGGTCAGTGGCATATCATAGACTTTGTGCTCAAAGCATGCAGATGTGCTAGGAAATTTCAGGCTAATAGACTGGCTTCCCCTGCTTCTTTGAGTGGTGAGTTCAATTATGACAAGGTGGATGTAGTGATGGCTCTCTGGGATTTAGTGGAGAGTGCAGCAGAGCAAAGTATCCACATCTAGAAAGGCTGATTCATCTGGATGACACTTAGTCATAGGGGAAAATGCATGCGGACGTTCAATCAGGCTCCTACTGGTACCATGAGCACGAGAACTCTTCGTTCTCTTGTAATTCTTGTAATTCTTGAATTCACTTTCATATTTACCTAGGATAATTAACAGATAATGGTAGGTGCGAGGCAGAAATAACACAAAGAAATGGAAGAAATCCATAATTAGGCAAGATTGTTTGAGACTTATTGCAGGCGGTCTTCATTATAAAGATAGAACTAGGTAATGATGGGCATCACAAGATTTCATTTCCTCTGTGAATATATATATATATATATATATATATATATATATATATATATATATATATATATATATATATATATATATATATATATATATATATATATATATATATATATAAGCTGTTGCCTGCTCTGAACATCACGTTGACAACTCTCATTTCTGTACCTTTTTCAGACATCAAGACCTGAATTTGAAAGTAGTGAGTTTAGTGTTCGTCGCCGCTACAATGATTTTTTGTGGATTCGTCAAAGGCTTGAAGAGAAGCATCCTACTCATCTTGTGCCAGTAGGTATTTTAAAACCAGTTTAAATGTATCACTAGAGTAAATAGAGGAACAAAATTATGTCTAGGTCATTTGTGTTTAACAGGAGTTTAAAGACAAAAGGATAGACTTTATTGCACTGAGTTTTATCCCTTACGGCTTGATCTCTTTCTGCTGAATAGCCTCCTGAAAGTGTTGCACAGAGCACACACTATTTAGCCCCATTGACAATCCCCAGGAGTCTGAAAAATGCAATTATAAACCTGAAAGATGGAGTTCAAGAATAAACCCACAACCTTTGGAGCACGAGGCAGGTGGCTTTGGCTTCTTTGCCATGGAGAACCCCAAATCATACGTGTAACACCAGGAAACAAATCTACAAAGGGCATTTTGAATTTAATGACATCAATAACAATTAAACTACTTGTATATACTCTTCACTACCTCCAAGAGTATTTCATAAAGTAATTGACAGTATTATCGGTAAACACACATGTACACTTATGGATAAGAATTCACATATTTAATTGGTAGAATATTAAAACAAGAATACAAAAGGCAAGAGGAGCTTTCATGGCATTAGAAAATTTGTGGAAGTCAAAGGAAATTAAACTAAACTTAGAATTGTTAGCTCCAATGCTAAATCAATATTACTGTGTGTGTCAGAAACATGGAGAACAACTAAAAGATTTACTAATAAATTACAAACATTCACTAATTTATGCCTGCACAAAATAGTGTGATTAATTGGTATGACAGAATCACCCGTGTGTGGCTCATGGAGAGAACTCAACAAATTCCAGTGAGGAAGAGATGCTGGCACTGGATAGGGCGCACATGGAGAAAATCTAAGGACAGTATATCTAGTCTAGACACTCTCTTGTCTGGAACCTACAAACTGAATGAGTTAGTTTACTCGACAGATCAACATCACGACACACGGGTGTAGCCCATAAGTAAGTTAGTTAGTTAGTTAGTTGTGATTCCAACATCACGGCAACGGGTCGTCCCCATATTGCTCTGTTCCTGGCCAGTGAATACCACACAAAATGCTCTTCACTGCCCAATGTGAACAATGGAATAGACAGGAGTATCGGCAAGCCAACAGCCCGCACAGGTATGCATAATGCCGCCTACAGAATGCCAACACAAAAGACCTCCATGAAAAATACAGTTCATCGTCGATGGAAACGGCAGTCACCAGAAAGACTTCATTGACCCGGGTTTTATCCCATATGGTTCGGTCTCTTTCCGCAGGACAACCCGCCGAAAGTGCCGCACAAAGCACAAACTTCGTAGCTCCAGTGGCGACTCCCAGGAATCTCCTGAAAAATGCACTTGTGAGACCGAAAAGGCAAACCAGTCAATCCAGCAACAGCCGGCCGCCATCGTTCCGAACATGCATTTCACACTACAGACAACCGTGAACAGATGTAAAAGCATTCCACGTGAAACTCACAGCTCACAGTGTCGCGCCACGCACTCACTCAGTAGCAGGGCGACGGAACCATATCCTTCTTAGTCGCCTCTTACGACATGCATGGTAGGCAACAGTGTTACTATTCTTTGCTCCCCCGTATGGGCCCCAGCAACACACGTAAGTGCTCTGTTCTACTCCTAACTCAAGCCTGGGTCAGGAAAATCTCAGCTCAGTGCATGAACTCCGTAGCATCGGCAAGGTTCCTAAAATACTTTAGGTAGATTTTTAACTCAAAATTTTGCCCGGGCAGCACCGTTAGGCTACTCTATTTCGATTTCCAACTTCCAAGGGATGTTTTACGTGCGTCACAATACACAGATCTCACTACCCAGAAACCAGGGGAAATTTTGTTACTAGAAGTCCACGTGAAAAAAATCCCGGCCCTCACCGAGGTTTGAATCCGGGACCTCCAGCACTCGAGGCAGACACCATGCCTCGAGACCACTCAGCCTCCTAAGCTGAATGAAATAATGGGAAACCTAAAGACACATGGAATGAGGCATAAAGTAACAAAGAAAGCATTTCAGAAAGATGTAACTATTAACTCTATGCTACCAATGTCAAACCTGGACAATGACAGAAAAAGAGAAAAGAAAAATTCTTCTTCTTCTTCTTCTTCTTCTTCTTCTTCTTCTTCTTCTTCTTCTTCTTCTTCTTCTTCTTCTTCTTCTTCAGCGTTCCGAGCCATTGAGGTTCTTTGCTGCAGATACAATCCGTCTCCATTCGTCTCTCTGGTTGACCTTCTCTTGCCAGTCGTTGATTCCAAGTGCTTGTAGGTCTGTATATATATTATCTCTCCACCATCTTCTTGGTCTACCTCGGGGTCTACGGTCATTTATTTCCAGAGTGTAAGCGAGTTTTGTTTCCCTATTATCTTCCATTCTTTTTATATGCCCCAGCCATTGTAGTCTATTAGCCTTCATGATACCAGTGATTAGCGGGGACTTAAACAGATCATAAATGTCTTTGTAACTTCTTCTTTTCCACTCTCCACTTTGTGTATCCATAATGGGTCCAAAGATGCGTCTTAAATCTTTGTTCTCAAAGGTTTGTAGCAAGGCTTCGTCTGCTTTCGTGGTACTTCAGGCTTCAGAGCCATACAGCACAACTGGTCTGATCAGTGTTTTGTATAAAACCGAATTCGAGGCTCATGTATCTGTTTCGTAACAAAATAGTTTTTACAAAGGTGGGGATGTTAACCCATCGCTTCTTCCCCCAACCTGGAGGACCAGGGTGTTTCACTTTGTCTGTTCTCTACCCTTTGACCTGTCCGGCTTGGGAGGCCCTGCTGGTAGCTATGCTACCGCTGGCATAGCTCTCAGGGTCATTAAGAAACTCAAGCTCCCCCACCATGACAAGGTGGAAACACCATCGGGGGAGAAGAGAAAAATTACAATAACAAAAATGTGATTCCTGAGAAGAATACTCAATGTATTAACCCTTTACAGGGCAGACGCTTGTCCATTTTGTAGCCCTGAACGGGCAAGATTTTTTCAGGTTTGGAAAAAGTTCGGGTCGCGTTAGTAAAAACATCACAAATAAGGTGTTAGTCAACCGATTTTAGTTAAATAAACAACACAATGAAGGGAAAAGCATGCAGAATATTTTACTCACGTGATTGTTGCCGGTAATCCATACATGAACACAAATATTTACGAAATACGGCATGTTGTTTGTGATTTTCCGTCACCTATACGGCAATATACAAACACATTTTCAGAATCATAATCACTTTCTTTAAAGTCCGACTCACGACTGCTAATGCAAAGTAACGCTTTGCACTGATATCTAGCTCCGATTAATAGTCAACTTCGTGCCCTTTAATGTCATTTAAAATGAACCTAGCGAAATCTCGGCTATCACTTGAAGAATCGCCGAAATTCATTTTGAAAAACAGCGTAAAAATCCCGAAAACTATCAAAAATTGTCCTTAAAAGTCCGTTTAAATTGATACTATCGCGTTTACAAATGGCGGCCACGTTGTCAAGCTGTAGGCGAAAGCGAAAGTAGCCGTCGGAAGTGTCGGAAAGCCGAGAGATCGCGATTTTACAATGCATAATAGTATCGGCCGGAATTGGCCGCTACGATCGTTTTCTCGCATCGGCCGGAATCAGACACTATGCCTTGTAAAGGGTTAAGAAGAGAGAAAATCAGAAATGATGAAATTAGGCCTAAAGTGGGAGTTATATCAGCTCTAGATTTCATTAGAAAATAGCAAGTTAAATGGTTCGGCCCTATAACTAGTTTACCAACTAACAGTACACCACAACAAGCAATGATGTACCGACCAAATGGAACCATAAGAGGCCGACCACGTAAACGATTGACAAGTCCATGGAAATCTCGTTATACGAAGCCCATAAACAGGCACTCTCCCACTGTTTATGCTTCACCTTGACACTGCATGGTACAAAAGGAATAAGATGAGATGAGTAAAAATTGTGCTACGCTATACTATTGGCAGTGGTATTATTTTCTTGTGGATGAACACAACTCATAGTCATAATTAAATGGCTTTCCATTTAAAACCTAACAAGAATGTCCAAATAACATGCCTTGATAGGAGTGACACAAGCGTCATTGATCCTGTGATCCAGAAATTAAAATAACTAAATGTTACAATCTTCAAACTACGGACAGGTCACAGCAGGTTGAAATACCACTTGTTTAGTAAACTAAAGATAAGAGATACTGATGAATGTAACCATGGAACTGGTAAAATGATAGCTAAACATTTGTTGCAGAAGTGTCCAAGATATGTAGATCAGAGAAAATTTGTTTGGCCTACAGCTTTTCCATTTGCAGACAAACTCTATGGGGATATCAACAACCTTAAGTAGACTGCTGCTTTCTTTGCATTTATTCATATTGACGTCTCAATGTGAACAAAGACAAAGAAATAATTAGTTTGTCAGATTATTTTGAGGCATCCCTCAGATGCCTCTGGAGTTTGCATCTTTGAAATTCTTGTCACAATGATGGACCACCATACAACCATCCGAGAATACCTCTTGTATGAAATAGAAAGGTGCTGGAAGACAAATATTGCAGACGAGATGTTTACAAGGATAAGCATGTTGTAAAGAAACATTTGTTTCCTGAGCCCTCTCCTTGAGGTAATTTTGTTGCAGACAAATTCTGTCTCAAGTCATACAGAGTGTACTTGGTGGTAGTTTCCCAGTTAAGAAGTAACACATTTACCGACTGGGTATGAATATTTACAAAATAGGGAACTTGAGAGTGGTATATCAGTGGCCTCCCTGATCCTGGAGTAGTGGTTCGGACAACAAGCCTTCTCAGATAAAGGTAAAAAAAAGGGCCTACCTACGTGTATGTTGTGCATGTTAAAAATCTCTTGGTAGTAGGTAGTCGAAAAGAGTTGGCCATATAGGCTGTTGTCAGGCAAAATTTCAGATTAGAAAACCAACTCAGAATTTTTTTTTATTAACTGCATGTGTATTCCTGGTATTACAGCAACCTTCTAGTTATGGGAGAAGCAATGTTACCATAAATAAAACAAATAAACTGAAAACATTTCTATATTTCTTTAATAGACTACCGGCAGTTGGTCATATAAGGACCACTTTTCATGCCATGAAGTGTTGTGGGCATTTGGTGCCAACTGTATATTTGTATAGACCAGTTTGCACACGATATCAAACCTTTACTTTACAGAACATTTTCTTGTACTCAGTTTAGGTTGGGTCAGCCTGGTCATTAAAATAAAAAGTAGCCATGTTGATGGGGATTAAAACACATGACCATCAGGGTGACAGGCAAGCGTTGTGCTACCTCGGTACCCATTCGGCATATGTTAATGTCAAATTATTGATGTGGACATCATATAAACAACCGAAGGTTAATTTGTTTACTTTGTAAAGCAACATTTATACAAAGAATGATGTTGTGAATGTAACGCTTCTGTTTAAAGCAGGTTCATGTTATAAATTGCATCACCACAATTGTATTATTTTATGCACATGTGATTTAACCATAATTTGTGCTGTTATATACAAATAGCCACTTCCAGAGAAGCATAGTTTGAAAAGAATGGACCGTTTCAGCACTGAATTTCTTAAAGTGCGCCAGGCAGCACTACAGAAGTTCCTGACTCGAGTAGCTGACCACCCAGTGTTGTCCTTTGATACTTGCTTCCAGATATTCCTAACAGCAAAGGCATGGGTGGGTGTTTTCTGTGAGATTATGTTTGTGACATCATCATTATCATCAAGTATAATCTGCACATTGAAGAATCATTGTAATAAGTCTAACACCCTCAGTCTGCTTGCTCAAGGTGCAATCACATAGGCTTCTTCCTACCTCATTCTGCATGCTCAAGGTGCAATCGCATAGGCTTCTTCCTACCTCAGTCTGCATGCTCAAGGTGCAATCACATAGGCTTCTTCCTACCTCAGTCTGCATGCTCAAGGTGCAATCGCATAGGCTTCTTCCTACCTCAGTCTGCATGCTCAAGGTGCAATCGCATAGGCTTCTTCCTACCTCAGTCTGCATGCTCAAGGTGCAATCGCATAGGCTTCTTCCTACCTCAGTCTGCATGCTCAAGGTGCAATCACATAGGCTTCTTCCTACCTCAGTCTGCATGCTCAAGGTGCAATCGCATAGGCTTCTTCCTACCTCAGTCTGCATGCTCAAGGTGCAATCGCATAGGCTTCTTCCTACCCTAGTCTGCATGCTCAAGGTGCAATCGCATAGGCTTCTTCCTACCTCAGTCTGCATGCTCAAGGTGCAATCGCATAGGCTTCTTCCTACCTCAGTCTGCATGCTCAAGGTGCAATCGCATAGGCTTCTTCCTACCTCAGTCTGCATGCTCAAGGTGCAATCGCATAGGCTTCTTCCTACCTCAGTCTGCATGCTCAAGGTGCAATCGCATAGGCTTCTTCCTACCTCAGTCTGCATGCTCAAGGTGCAATCGCATAGGCTTCTTCCTACCTCAGTCTGCTTGCTCAAGGTGCAATCGCATAGGCTTCTTCCTACCTCAGTCTGCTTGCTCAAGGTACAATCGCATAGGCTTCTTCCTACCTCAGTCTGCTTGCTCAAGGTGCAATCACATAGGCTTCTTCCTACCTCAGTCTGCTTGCTCAAGGTGCAATCACATAGGCCTCTTCCTACCTCAGTCTGCATGCTCAAGGTGCAATCGCATAGGCCTCTTCCTACCTCAGTCTGCTTGCTCAAGGTGCAATCGCATAGGCCTCTTCCTACCTCAGTCTGCATGCTCAAGGTGCAATCGCATAGGCTTCTTCCTACCTCAGTCTGCATGCTCAAGGTGCAATCGCATAGGCTTCTTCCTACCTCAGTCTGCATGCTCAAGGTGCAGTCGCATAGGCTTCTTCCTACCTCAGTCTGCTTGCTCAAGGTGCAGTCGCATAGGCTTCTTCCTACCTCAGTCTGCATGCTCAAGGTGCAATCACATAGGCCTCTTCCTACCTCAGTCTGCATGCTCAAGGTGCAATCACATAGGCCTCTTCCTACCTCAGTCTGCATGCTCAAGGTGCAATCACATAGGCTTCTTCCTACCTCAGTCTGCTTGCTCAAGGTGCAATCACATAGGCTTCTTCCTACCTCAGTCTGCTTGCTCAAGGTGCAATCGCATAGGCTTCTTCCTACCTCAGTCTGCATGCTCAAGGTGCAATCGCATAGGCTTCTTCCTACCTCAGTCTGCATGCTCAAGGTGCAATCGCATAGGCTTCTTCCTACCTCAGTCTGCATGCTCAAGGTGCAATCACATAGGCTTCTTCCTACCTCAGTCTGCATGCTCAAGGTGCAATCACATAGGCTTCTTCCTACCTCAGTCTGCATGCTCAAGGTGCAATCGCATAGGCTTCTTCCTACCTCAGTCTGCATGCTCAAGGTGCAATCGCATAGGCTTCTTCCTACCTCTGTCTGCATGCTCAAGGTGCAATCGCATAGGCTTCTTCCTACCTCAGTTTGCATGCTCAAGGTGCAATCACATAGGCTTCTTCCTACCTCAGTCTGCTTGCTCAAGGTGCAATCACATAGGCTTCTTCCTACCTCAGTCTGCATGCTCAAGGTGCAATCACATAGGCTTCTTCCTACCTCAGTCTGCATGCTCAAGGTGCAATCACATAGGCTTCTTCCAATCTATCTCTTGATAATGTCCACCCACATGTAACGTTGTCTTCCTCTCGCACGCTCCCCACCACTTTTACTTCCAGAAGATTTTCTAACAAGGTCTCTTAATGTGGCTGAAGTGTTCTAATTGTCCAACCTTGATCTCAGTAAAAAATGTTTTCTTCAGCTCCAGGTTTCGTAATATTTTAGCATGTTTTCTTCTCCTACCATGATATTTTTGGTAATATTTTAGCGTGCTTTCTTCTCCTGCTATATTCTTTGTATTATTTTCAGCATGTTTTCTTATCCTGTCATGATATTCTTTCTATCATCTATATACTCACATTTTGGAAGCTTCAGCTTCAGCCTGACATTGTTTGTTCATTGTTTGTTTTTCTTATGCCAGTAGAGCAAGTCTAGAGGTTAGCAACTTTTCTCCATAATCTTGTATACTCTCATAAATAACGTGACGACGGTGAGAATCAGCAGTGGTTCGAATCGCGTCGGTAACTTACGGGGTATGTGAGCCGGCCGCTCAGAAAGCAATGGCAAACTACTGAGCTCTTGCCAAGAAATCAACAATCAGCTGAAAGATGCTGATGTTGACAGCAATGTCCTGTAAAGGATATGCAAAAAAAAAAAAAAGTAGAGCAGGTACTCTTAACCAACTCACAACAAGCCCTTTGTTGACTTGTCCATCATTGATTGATGTTTGTGGATGTTTTCTGCAGGTTGAGGTAACAACCCTCCGTAGTCACCTCTTATGAGATTTTTTTTGTTTTTAAATGTTGCATATCCCTTGCAGGACGTTGCAGTCAACATCAGCATTTTTCAGCTGCCAGATGAAATCACAATAGAAGTATTAGGAGAATTTGGAGTAGAAATATTAACCATAATGCAACAATTAGTAGAAGCGGTTGTTGTACACAGTAAGCAACTGGGGTTAGAATTAAATTGTAAAAAGACTCAGGTTATGGTCATCACTAGGAAGGAAGAAGTGCCACAATGTAATATACAAGTAAATGGACATATTCTTCAACAAGTGAATCGGTACAATTTTCTTGGAACAGTCATAACATCTGATGGGAGATGCCTTGAAGAGATTAGAACAAGAATCGCCATGGCGAAAGTAGCCTTTAGCAAGATGAAAAACATTCTGACCAATAAAAAGATGTCAATTGAAACGAGAAAAAGAGTGTTGAGGGGATACATAGAGCCTGTTCTTTTGTATGGATGTGAAACTTGGACAATGAGCAGTCAAGCTGAAAAGCATCTGATGGCTGCAGAAATTTGGTTTCTGAGGAAAATGCAAAGAATACCATGGACAGACAGAAAAACCAATGACCAAGTACTACAGGAGACAAATGAACATCGTAAACTGATTGGAGAAATTAGACGTAGACAGTCAACATTTTTTGGACATGTTATGAGAAGAAATGGATTGGAGAACTTAGTGACAGCTGGCAAGATCGAAGGGAACAGACCAAGGGGAAGACCGAGAGGAAAATACCTGGATGGCTTGGCCACATGGCATGGATGAGACAGGAACACTGAGCTGATCCACGACACTGGTGATCGCGTGAAATGGCGAGTCATGACCGCCCACGCTTTCCGGCATGGCACATGATTGATTGATATTAACCAAAATGTTGAATGATATTTACAGCAGTGGATATTTACCCAGTGATATGCTGAAATCTGTATTTACAGCTATACCAAAAAGACCAGTAACAATTAAATGTGAAGATTTTCGTACAATTAACCTCATAAACCATATCGCTAAGCTTCTACTCAGAATCATGAGAAAAACCAGAAATAAAATAAAAATGGAAATTAGTGAAGAACAGTATGGATTTTTGGAGGGAAAGGGCACAAACAACGCAATATTTACATTACGGACACTAATAGAAAGGTCAATAGAGAAACAGAAAGACATATATTTGTGCTTCATAGATTATACTAAGGCATTTGATAAAGTAAAACATGATGAACTGATTAAAATGTTGGAAGAAATCAACATTGATGGGAAAGATTTAAGAATAATAAAGAATATTTACTGGAACCAAGTAACGCAATTAAAATGGGAAATAAAGAGGGTAGTTACAAACAGATAAAGCTAGGAGTACGATGGGTGTGTCTTGTCATCAGATATCTTCTCCCTCTATAGTGAAGTAATAATGAGAGAGATCAAAGAGATGCCAGGAATACTAGTTGGAGGTTATAATATAAACAATATACGCTATGCAGATGACACAGTATTGGTGGCAGATAATTCAACAGACCTACAACAATTGCTGGACATTGTAGTAACAGAGAGTGCAAGGAAAGGACTCTCATTGAATATCAGGAAAACTGTAGAAATGGTGATATCAAAGAAAATGGTGACACCAATAGGTGAAATAGAAATAGAAGGGAAAATTCTTAACCAAGTGGATAATTTTAAAATACCTAGGGGTATTTTAATTAACAACAAAAATGCATCAAACATACAACAAGTTAGAAGCTATAGAGGAGCTGAGTGCCACAGTGACCACTTCCTCGTTGAGGCAAAATTTAAAATAAAACTTAAGAGAGCTTTCTATGCTAAACTATAAAGGTTACACCAACATATAACAGAGAAAAACTACAAGAAATTACAGTCAAAGAGAAATTTGCAGATGAAATAAAATGTAAACTTGAAACTCTGCAAAACCCTTTGGAGGAAAGCGTTGACCAAACTTGGTTGAACATCAAGAATACAATTCAATCTACCGCAGAAGAATGTCTCGGTGTGTTAACCACGCATAGAAAGAACAGATGGTTCAATCAAAAATGTGAAGAAGCAGTCATTAGGAAAAAGAATGCCAGACAGCTATGGCTAAATGACATCAACAACATCCAAAAGGAAGAGCAATATAGAAATGAATGTAAAGAGGCTACAAAAATAGTTCGACAGCAGAAGCGAGAATATATGAGTAATATAATCAAAGATATGGAAACTAATCACCAGAAAAACGAATCCAGAAAGTTGTTTAAAGAACTGAAGTCAATGAAACGAGGGCACCAACACAACACATATGGTTTAAAAGACAAAAATGGGAATATGATAAATACCAATGAGGAAATGTGCAACACATGGAAAGAATACTTTGTTGAATTACTAAATTGTGAAGCTCCAAGTAACACTTTCCCACAGGAAGAGGTTCTAACGTGTGAACCACAAATTGAAGAACCTGCATTTGAAGAAATCCTATATGTAATCACACGACTTAAAAACAATAAGGCAACTGGGGCTGATGGAATTGCTGCTGAATTTATAAAGGCGGGTGGCCATGCATTACATCTAAAGCTATACGAACTAATAATAAAAATCTGGAGGACTGAAGAATTACACCATGACTGGAAAGAGTCATTATTGATACCTATCTTTAAAAAAGGAGACAAGTTCCAGTGTGAAAATTATAGAGGAATATCACTACTGTCCATAAGCTATAAGATACTATCCACAATATTACTAAATAGACTAAAACCATATTCAGAATACATATTAGGTGACTACCAGGCAGGTTTTAGACAAAACAGATCAACAATAGATCAGATATTTATCTTACGACAAATAGCCGAGAAAAATTGGGAATATAAAAGAGATCTCCATAACATTTTTGTGGATTTTAAAAAGGCTTATGATAGTGTCCATAGGAATAGTCTATGGAATGCTATGCAGGAATTTGGAATACCAAGGAAGTTAATCAACATGACCAGACTATGCATGGAAGATACTTATAATATAGTAACATATAAAGGCAGGAAATCAGACCCTTTCCAAATAACATCTGGCTTGAAACAGGGTGATGCACTATCGCCGCTACTCTTCAATCTGGCTCTAGAGAAAGTTGTAAGGAGGGTAAAGGAGGAATGTGATATTGGAGGAACATCCAAGCTGCTTGGTTATGCAGATGATATAGATATTATAGGGGAAAATGAACAAAAGACATTGGAAATATTGACTCACTTAAAGGAAAAAGCCCAACAGATGGGGCTGGTTATCAACCAAGATAAGACAGAATATATGGTAATTTCAAGAGAAGGAATGGCTAAAAACTCTGGCCACATACAAATAGATAATATGACCATTAAAAGAACGGAAACATACAAATACCTGGGTACAATCTTCAACTGCTCCAACATCATAAGGGAAGAAATACAAACTAGAATCAATTCTGGAAATAAGATATACTATGCACTACAACATCTACTAAAATCAAAGGCGCTATCTCGTAACACCAAGATCACAATATACAAAACACTGATCAGACCAGTTGTGCTGTATGGCTCTGAAACCTGGAGTACAATGAAAGGAGACGAAGCCTTGCTACAAACCTTTGAGAACAGAGTGTTAAGACGCATCTTTGGACCCATTAGAGATACACAAAGTGGAGAGTGGAAAAGAAGAAGTAACAAAGACATTTATGATCTGTTTAAGTCCCCGCTAATCACTGGTATCATGAAGGCTAATAGACTACAATGGCTGGGGCATATAGAGAGAATGGAAGATAAGAGAGAAACAAAACTCGCTTACACTCAGAAAATAAATGACCGTAGACCTCGAGGTAGACCAAGGCGGAGAGATAATATATATACAGACCTACAAGCACTTGGAATCAATGACTGGCAAGAGAAGGTCAACCAGAAAGATTAATGGAGACGGATTGTATCTGCAGCAAAGAACCTCAATGGCTCTGAACGCTGAAGAAGAAGAAGAAGGGGTATTTATAACATCAGATGGAGGATGTACTACAGAGATTAAGAGCAGAATAGGGCAAACAAAAGCCACATTTCAGAAAATGAAGAGTTTCTTTATGCAATAAGTCACTGTCACTGAATGTAAGACAGAGTTTTGCTGTATGGCAGTGAATTGTGGAATGTAACTGAACAAATGAGAAAGAAATGAGAAGCAACAGAGATGTGGTTCCTGAGATGAATGTTGCAAATTACTTGGACTGCTAGAGTAACTAACAATGACTGCCTGAAACAGGCTAATGAAACTAGAACATTATATATGAAACAGGAGGTAGAATATCAAGGACAGGAAGATGTAATTTCCTATACTTAGGTGCTCAAAGACAAAGAAGCGCAACACTGACTTTTAATGGGCCAGAGAAGAAAAGGACAATAAGAAGTAGAGAAAGAGCACTGTATATATTCTCCTCAGTTAACAAGAAAAGGTGAAGAATTAGACAGAAGATTCCAGGAGTTCTTAGGGCGGGGGATATACTGTTGTACACCCCATATAGAAGATTACACTGCTGGACTGTAACAGGATCAATGAGTTTACACAAACTACAGACTAAACAAAACAAATTAAGAACAACAAAATTAGGCTTTTATTGACAGAACTGCATGATTCAGTGGCAAACAGGCATCCAGACATGTCACACAACTGACATATACAGAGATGGGAACCTATGTTCCCTCAGTAGATATCACTGCTGCCTAACATCGCTATGGATATGACCGAATACCCATCCCCACAAATCAGCAAGGACATGACAACAAAGGGGCCTCAATGTAAACAACAACAATGGTAACAGCAGCTATGGACTCTCTATTGTTATCATCTCAGGGCTCATGGACAGTCGGTACATACAGAAATGGGAATCTGAAATCCCACAGTTAGAGATAACTAGTACAAACTACTGGGGCGGTCTCTGAATGACAGTGAAACCTCAACCATGTTCAATTGAGTCTAAGGGCACCCTCAATACCCACACAAGACACCCGCATCACATAGGTCGACTGGGACCAGATGCAGCAAAGAGCCATAACATAACGAATAACAAAACTATAACCCTAACAGCAGAGATATAGTGGCGTAAACAGGTATACAAATGGGTATACGAAAGCGGATGTGAGCGGCCTACGACATTAACCAGAGCCGGGGCTCAAGTTTGCTCTACAACAACAACCATGGCCAGGGGTCACTACCAAGAGTGGGCTTACAAATTGCCAGTCGTTTTCATGGATTTCCTCGGTCCTTGTGTGTCGACCACACAAGCCAGTCTTGGTTAAATCTAGAGGCATTTGTGACTCCCTGCTCTGGTCCAGTGACTGGGGAGGGCTGGTTAAAGCCTCCCTATTTTATAATCTACATAAAAACAGCGATCTACATAATCGCTCCTTCGGCCACGGTAGTCTGGTTTTGAGAGACCGGGAAACTGACACGCGCCTCTATTTATCCTTGCTTCCAGAGCGGCTTCCCATCGTACCCCAGGGCACTGCAAGGGATGCTGGTATTGGTAACATCATCATCATCATGTATCGTGCCAGGCGATCACATATACAACAATAAGAAAGCGACAAACAGCTTTCTTTGGTCATGTGATGAGAAGAGAGGCATTGGACAACATCGTGACAACTGGAAAGATCGAGGGGAAGAGAGGCAGAGGCAGACCAAGAGAAATGATGCTGGATGGATTGAGACAGTGGCATGGAGGAATACCATCAGCAGAGTTGATCCAGAACACCAAAGACGGAGATTTGTGGAGAGCCATGAATGCCTACGCCAGCTGGCAGGGCACTTGATGATGATGATGATGATGAGGAGGAGGAAGGTAACTTGCCAACTCATCTCACAGTCTTGGCCTAGAATATATGAAAGCCTAATACTAGTTTTTATCAATCCTTGCTTACAGCAAGTATAAACTCAAATCTGCAAGGGCTGCTGTTTGTTTCTTTTCATAGTTTATCACCCATTTTCTTCTTCTCATATTGTTTATTACTTTCTTACTTTCTCTACTTCAGCTTGACAATGCAAGGGTCTTCACTATTGGTAATTGTCAGTTAATTACATCTTTTATACTCAAACAATCCTCTTACATTTTCTGTTCATCATTTTTATTTTGAAAAACTATATATTATTTTTATGAAGTAGGACCTTTCATTCCTTATCCCGTGAATGCATTCAATCACACACGTGGCACCGCCACATTGAATGTCAGCTGTAATGAGCTTCTATACACTTATTTATTTACTGTAACATTCATTAGAATGGTCATCATAGCTGACCACATGCGATTTAATGTTTCTCTAGTGTAATGTTTACCTCACTTTAGGAGTGGTGAAAGAAATGCTGTTTTGATGATAATTTTGTTTTATGTCTTAAAAAACAGTACAAGTTTTATAGTTACCTTGACTTTGTGTCTCTTATGTCACAAAACAGTATCTTTTGTTGTTTACTGCATCAACTTGGCAAACATTACAATGTGACAAAATACTTTAAGAAAGATTTCATTTTCTTGTTTTCAGTTTTATGTATATACTATTGCAGGAGTTCCAAGCTCATAAGAAGCAAGGTTCAGGCTTCCTTAGTCGAGTGTCAGACTCTCTTCACAACATGTCTGCTTCCTATATGATGAAAAACAGACCACCAGAGTTTGCAGCAATGCATGACTATATCATGTTGCTATCAGATAAACTGGGTGTGATGGACCGTATTGCACAAAGAGTATCAAAGGAGCAAAATGGTATCTTCATTGCATACATTATGTTTATCTTTCTATACAATAGTGAGGACATACAGTTTTTTTTTTTTTTTTCTGTACTTGATTGTTACAGATATGTTTGGTAATGTGCATAAGAATCTCTGAAATTTCATGTCTCCAGTCCTTTTGCTTTATTTAGTTTATTAGATTGTTTCTAGTGGTATTAGATTATTAGATAGTTTCTAGTGGTATCAGAGTATATCTCATAGTTTGTTTTTGTCTAAACACTCATATATTATAGTCAAGAATAATCATGATTTGGTTTTATAAATCACTAGACGGCCCGGCTTCGCCCAGTCCCTGGCGGGGAGCATCTCATTTAATTTATATTCGGCCCCTGCTCCCGTTCCCGTTCCCAAAGCGGGGAGCATCTCATTTAATTCATATTCGGCCTCTGCTCCTGTTCCCGTTCCCAAAAAAAGACGGCACGGCTCGGCTTCGCCCAGCTCCTGGCTGGGAGCATCTCATTTAATTAATATTCGGCCCCTGCTTCCGTTCCCGTTCCCAAAGCGGGGAGCATCTCATTTAATTCATATTCAGCCCCTGCTCCCGTTCCCGTTCCCAAAAAAGACGACACGGCCCGGCTTTGCCCAGCTCCTGGCGGGGAGCGTCTAATTTAATTCATATTCGGTCCCTGCTCCCGTTCCCAATAAAGACGACCCGGCCTGGCTTCGCCCAGCTCCTGGTGGGGAGCGTCTCATTTAATTCATATTCGGCCCCTGCTCCCGTTCCCATTCCCAAACCAGGGAGCATCTCATTTAATTCATATTTATTGGTTGCGGTTAGAAAAACTTTAGATAAACGAAGACCAACTTACAAAAAGCATTAGAAAGAGCACCTGAAAGAGCTTTACATCTTCCCCCAACAATTAACTTGGGTAAGTGGAACGGCGACAGCAGCAGCAGCAGAAGAAGAAAAAGGAGGGAGGAGGAGAGTGGAGGAGGGAGGAGGTGGAGGCGGGATGAGGAGGGAGAGGAGGATTATAACGCATATGCCTGTAGATAACTGCAGCGAAAAGGTCCACCTATTTGAGAAATATGCAACAATTTTGCATATATAGCATTTCTATTAAAAGTTATGTCCCCTCGCTATATATACATTATAATGTAAATTAAAATATTAAATAATATTAAGTAAATAACTGTTTGTACACTAACAAACTATGACAGTTGGCAGCACCGGAATGAGAAGAAGACGTGTAGAAAATTTCATCTCAATCGGATGGACCGTTCGCGAACGCATAAAGGACATACATACATACAGACAGACAGACATTCTATTTTATATATATAAATTATAATGACTAGAGATATTTCCGTTAAGGTAAATACTTTTACATAAAACTCCCCTATAGAATGATCCTCTATTACAAGATATTAATGCATATAATTAATAATAATATTGAAAACAGTATTGAAGCATATTATATGTTTCTAATTTTTTTCTAAAAGGGGGTGTGGGGTTAGGTTGTGGATATATTTCATGAACAGAACATATCACAAACTCACAAGTGTACAAACAATTTCTTCCAACCTTTTGAGAAAATTACAAGCACATAAAATATTTCATAAACATGAATCACAATAAAGTGATGGTACTTGTGCTTCACATAATCACAGCAGGGTCCTGCTGCAGGGTTTGTGTGGCAGTGAACATATTTGTATGTTAAAATATACAGATACCATTGTGGAATATTGGTGGTTACTCCTGTAATTGTGACCTGGCTCCCAGGTCGATCCAGCCTGTAATGGGAAACCTGGATATATTCTGTGAAGTGAAGGTGGCTAGTGTGATACTGATCACATCACACACTAGGTGGTAGTAGGTCTATACAAATGTGGGGATAGCACCATATACCAATATGTCTGTAGACATGAACATGGATCCTTTACTTTTACTTTGCTGACCTCATCCATTGCTGTACAAGTAGGTTTCTATGAACATTGACATTCTGACATGCACTGAATCATGGCTTTTCATGGTGCTGAAGTAAACATAGTGTCACTTTACTGACTTAAAAGTTAAAGTTAGTTGCATATCCTTTACAGGACTTTGCAGTCAACACCAGCATTTTTTGCTGTTGTGGTGACTTGGCAAGTTTACGTTCAGTAGTTTGCCAATTCTTTATGAACGACCATCACCCATACCATTTTGTAAAAAACCAATGCAACGTGGTCTGCTGCCAAATCACATGCAGCTGTGTTTTGAATGCATCCGTAACCCCTTAGCCGCGGAGCCAACCTAACCAATTCAAAATATCACTTGAAAGAAGTGATAACAAGTAGGCATTCAAGGACACTAAAGTAACCTGTGATTTTTAAAACCAATCCTGCAAACAATACCATTGACATGCTGAAGAGATTGAGTGTTATGTCTGAAAGTGTTCAGTAATGCAGTGTCTAGCAAGAATTCAGAAGATGGCAAACACACACACATCGGCTTTCAACATTCCCTGATTCAGAATGATGCACATGATGGACTCTGTAGACTGAATGAAAGCTGACAGTCACATCTGCTTCAGCGGTGCCAAGTGTAGAGATTGTTTCTTGCATATGCTTAAATGCAAAAAAATTAATCAGCTGTATTGTTTCACTACAAAGAAGATGATAGATAGGTAACCTAAATCATATGCTAAACAAACATGGATATGATCCAGCCAAGGCAACATCTGGCCTTGGAACATAAGCTTGGGCAGTCTTTCTGCTTTGTTTAACTTTTTGTTTTCCTAACTTGAACTCTTAAAAGATGACAGGCCAATGCTTTTGGACTTTCATTTCCAATGTCTGTAATCGAAGGAGAGTCAGTGTTATGCTGGGTCACACATTTTGTGTTGTTTTTTTCTTTTGAAAATATATAACGTTACATAACAAACACCATTGTTGTAGAAAACTTCAATAGCTTATTATCACTCATAAAGTGAGAGAACAATTTTCCACCACACATGGTAACTCATCTCCTTTAGTTAAGTGCAATATGATATGTTGTTTCTGAAGTGCTGTATGTTCCTGCCTAATTTATATCTGTATGGAAAGTAACACATGTTTCATTTCCTTGCCTCCTCAGATTATATGATAGAGTTGACAGAATGGGGACCTTGCTACACACTGTGGGCAAACTCAGAAGATCAGTTAACAGGAGCATTACTAACTATGTCAAAGGCAGTTGATGAATGTGTCAAAGCTGTTAAAGACCTGGTCAGTATGATGGTGACTGCACTTTACATTCGTGATTATTTTAAGTTACAGAGCTGTTACCAGATAGTCAGCTATCTACTTCTGACTCCTAGCATGTTTGTTTTGATATAGTCAGCTATATCCTGATTATTTATTTCCTTTATATTTCAAAACTTCAGGAAAACCACAACTCCAGACCACAATGCACTGTTTATCAATGAATTTTTGTTTACAAAAAGATTGTCCGCATATCAAACATGTAGTGATATTAAGGAAATATTCTTTCTGCCACATGCTCATAATGTAATAGCTTGCTGGCATTTATTCTAGTTAGATAATCTACAGATGAGCTACTGAAACAAAGGATAGTGTAACAATTATCAAACCTTATGTATCTACAAGACAACATCTCCACAATAACCTTTGGTCCTTCACAATCAATGCCTACTTTATGACATCTAAGGCCCCTCCATGACTGACAAGTTATATCTGGTCAATGTGCTACCTCCAAAAAGCCAAAAAATACTTCATCATTCCAGAAAATCTGCTTCAGCATCTGATGTATGTTTTCATATTTGTTATAATGTTCAGAAAAATAACAGCTGCAATTACTTTAAGAAGCTCAAACATTTCTGTAAACATTTTTATTCAGATTCAGCACTGTTACCACCATATTCTGTTTCGACACCCTGTGGTAATTATTTACCAGATAAAATAACACAGAGCCAAATGAAAATGAAGATGTTGACGTGGCCGAAAAGATAAGAGCACTAGCTCTGAAACTTCTGGTGTACTGTTGGCGAGGTAGGGGGTTCAACTCATTCCCCAGCATTCAGTTGGTGAGGTAGGGGGTTCAACTCATTCCCCAGCATTCAGTTAGACTTCGACGTTGACTTCTCATTAAGAAAGCAATGGCAAACTTAGTTATTTGCATATCCTTTACAGGACATTGCAGACAGTCCCAGCATTATTTTGGCTGATTGTGATTCTTGGCAAGTTTACATTCAGTAGTTTGCCATTTGCTTTCTGAACAACCAGCACTCATACCATTGAATGAAAACCATCACAAGGTGGCCTGCTTCCAAATTGCCCACAGCTGTGTTTCGAATGCAGTGAGGGATTACAAATTGCGTTCATAAGCCCTTCGCCACAGCGCCAACACAAATTACTCAGCGTAAAATTGACCTGAAAATAAACCTGGGGTTGATCACGTTCTGCAAAGGTCATGCAACATTTTACAAAAATGAAGATGAAAGTAACAGTGAATTTCTGTTTGCTGGGGATCAGGCAGTCATGGCTGTTACTGAAGAAAATGTTCAGATGACCTGAGCAACATATGCAAAGACTACAACTTGAAGAGTAGAAAGAAAAAAAAAAGATGACAATTGCAAGATCAGATATAGAAGCAAAAATATATATTGAAGATGAACAGTTAAGATGTGCTAAAGAGATAACCTGTTTGAAAAGTTTGGTTTCTCCTAATTGAAGAATCAGTGCCCAAGGTGAACACAGTTTAACAAGGTAAACCAAGTCAGTTACAAATACTACTTTCTATCATTATGCTTACTACCAGTGCCAGCAAGAGTTAAAAGTAAAATTGTAGCAGCAGAGATGGTGTGTCTGCGAAAAATACAGTGATGAGAAGAGACAAGATCAGAAGCGATGACATCACAAGCAAGTGGGTACACAGTAACAGCATGGGTCAGGTGGCTTGTTCATGTAGCAAGATTACTCTTAAATATACCACTGCTAACAGCAGTGATAATTACATACAGTGGAAACCGAGCAAGAGACAAGTTGTGCAGGCAGTGGATTAGTGGAATGGCATAGACAACTAACACAGCCACCTTTTTAAGAAAACTCAGCCTAATCTGACACTGAACAAAATAAAAGGGAAAGTGGATAGAAAAAGAAAGAAGACATTTATAAATTTAATGCCAGTTTCATATTTACAATAATCTGTTTAAAACAGATTGATGACACTGATACACGCTTTGCCCAGCCGCTGAAAGAATACCTACTTTATGCAGAATGCATCAAGGTAATGAGTATAGTAACATTTCTAAAAGTGTTTGTTTTCACTGTGGTTATCATTTTTGTTTTCTTTGGTCATCTTGCATAAGCTGACTTGTAAAAAGTCCTGATTCACTTGCCTCATCTCCTGTTGCTTAATAAAAACAAAGATAATGCATACAGATAAAACTACGCCTAATGTCTCTAATCAGTTTACGATCTTCATTTGTTTCTTGAAGGACTTGCTCATGGTTTTCTGTCTGTCCATGGTATTCTTTGCATTTTTCTCAGAAACCACATTTCCACAGCCATCAGCTGTTTTTTAGCTTGACTGCTTATTGTCCATGCTTCACATCCATACAAAAGTATAGGTTCTATGTAGCACCTCAACACTCTTTTTCTCGTTTCAATTGATATCTTTTTATTTGTCAGTATGTTTTTCATCTTGCAAAAGGCTAACTTCGCATTGGCAATTCTTGTTCTAATCTCTTCAAGGCATCTCCCATCAGATGTTATGACAGTGCTGAGATAACAGTATCGATTCACTTGTTTAAGAATATGCCCATCTACTCGTATATCACATTGTGGTATATCCTTCTTCCCAGTGACGACCGTAATCTGTCTTCTTAATATTCTGTTCTAACACTAGTTGTTCACTGTGTGCAACAACCGCATCTACTAAATTTTGCAGGTCCTGTTCATTGTCTGCAGTCAAGACTGTATCATCTGCATATCTAATGTTATTGATGTATCGTCCCCCAATGTTGATTCCTTCCATATCTTCTATGTTTCTGAATATATTTTCACTGTACATGGAAAAAAGATCTGGAGACATTACACATCCCTGTCTCACACCTCTTTTAATAGGCTGATATTGACCTACATCATTATCAATTCTGATGGCAGCTTGTTGTTTCCAATATATGTTTTTTACAGGTCTAAGGTCTTTTCCGCCGGCTTCATGGCTTAGAGGTTATGACTTTTCTCCGTAATCTTGTATACTCTCGTCAGTGACGTGATGACGGTGAGAATCAGCAGTGGTTCGAATCGCATCGGTAACTTACGGGGTATGTGAGCCAGCCACTCAGAAAGCAATGGCAAACTACTGAGCGTAATCTTGCCAAGAAATCAACATACAGCTGAAAGATGCTGGTGTTGACAGCGATGTCCTGTAAAAGGATATGCAAAAAAAAAAAAAGGTCATCAATTTGTAGATCTTCAAGCATCCTTATCATGTCGACATGTCTCACTTTATCGAAAGCCTTTGTGTAGTTAATAAAGCAAAGATATAGATCTTTGTTTACTTCTATAGAAAGCTCAATTGCTGTTCTGAGTATATATACAGCATTCACTGTGCCCTTGCCTTCTACAAACCCACATTGTTCTTCTCCTATATCGGGTTGTATTTTCTTCCTAACTCTTTGCATGATGATTCTCAGCAGAATCTTCATGATGTGGCTCATTATACTAATTGTTCTATGTTGATCACATTCCATGGCTACTGATTTCTTCGGGATTGCAATAAATATAGAATTACATAATTCATGAGGTATATCTCCAGTATCGTATATTGCGTTCAGCAGTCTGGTGACTTGGTCTATTCCATATTCTTCTAAGGCATTGATAATTTCTACTGTGATGTTATCAGTGCCCGGGGTCTTGCCAGTTTTCATATGGTTAAGAGCATTCTGAACTTCCATCTTCAAAATTGCTGGTCCTTCATTATTATTCCAATGATTATATTGTTCTTCTCTTGTATCATCATAAAGGTCTTTCACATAATCTGACCACACATGTAAAATCTGATCTTTTTCTATGATGATTTTGCCATCTTTGGTTTTTAGGCAACCCGTTGACGTTTGTGTTCTTTTGTTAGTGATGTCATTAATTCTTTTGTGCATTAATTTAGTATTCCGGGTGTTGTGTTGATGCTCAATTTCCTTGCAATTTTCCTCAAGCCATGTTTCTTTTGCCTCTTTGCATAGCTACCTAATTTTCCTGTGAATCTCTTCATATTTTTCCTTGTTATTTTTGTTATTTCTTCTTACTTCCATGAGTCTTAAGATGTCTTCCATCATCCATTTCTTGCGTCCTATTATCTTTATTTTTGGGATGGTTGTTTCTGTAGATTGGTTGACTGATTTCTTTAATATTTCCCATTGGTCACTGACGTCTTGAAATAATATTTCCATATCTGACAATGCATCGAATCTGTTTTTTACCTCTACGTTGAATTTATCTTTTATTTCCTCACTCTTCAGTGCTTGTAGATCAAATTGTGTGTTTCTTGGTGAATATTTGACTTTCTTTAATTTTATATGTAAATTGCTTAAGATTAATCTATGGTCGCTGTAGCAGTCTGCGTTTGGTAGATTTTGCAAATTTTAAGGCATTTCGAAATCTTCTGTTGATGAGGATGTAATCAGTCTGATTTCTGATTTTATGATCAGGACTCCTCCATGCCCACAATCTCCTTGGGTGCTGTTGAAACCAGGTGTTTCCAATAATCAAATCTTGCTCTTCTGCCCACTGTACTAGTCTGCAACCTCTTTCATTCTGTTCCCTTAGTCCATACTTGCCCACTACGCATCCGTCCTGTTGATTTCCAACTTTGGCATTCAAGTAAACCATTATGATATTTACTTCAGAATTCTTGCATTTCTTGAAGGCTTTCTCTAAATCACTATAAAATTCATCAATGCTGTCATCACTACTGTCTGCTGTTGGTGCGTAAACTTGTATGACGTTGACATCAATAGGTCTTCCACTTAACTTCACCAGTAACACTCTATCTGATGCAGTCCAATATCCTTTGATCGATTTTGCTCTCTCTGTATCCATTATAATTGCTACTCCTCACTGTTGTTTCTCTCCACCAGAATAGATTATTCTATGTTCCTCAGATGTCATAATGCCCATTCCTGTCCATCTGGTCTCACACACACCTAACAGGTTAATATGTAATCTTCTCATTTCATTCTTAATGTTAATCTTACATTCAATGATAGCGACTTATTGCATAAGGTATTCTTAATTTTTTTTAAATGCTTTGCTTGCCCTATTCTGCTCTTGATCTCTGTTGTGCATCTTCCATCTGATGTTATAAGTCTCCCTAAATCTTTAAAACTATCCACTTGGTGAGGAATTTTCTCTTCTATCTCTATTTCACATTTGTGTGTCACCCATTTCTTTCATCCCACCATTATTACTGTTTTCTTGTTATTCAAGGAGAGTCCTTTCTTTGCACTCTCTGTTGCTACAATGTCCAACAATTGTTGTAGATCTGTTGCATTATCCGCTATCAATACTGTGTCATCTGCATAGCATATATTATTTATATTATAACCTCCAAATATTATTCCTGGCTTTTCTTTGACCTCTCTCATTATTACTTCGCTATAGAGGGAGAATAGATCTGGTGACAAAACACATCCCTGTCTTACTCCCAGCTTTATGTGTTCATAATTTCCTTCTTTATTTCCCATTTTAATTCCTGCTGTTTGGTTCCAGTAAATAGTTTTTATTATTCTGAGATCTTTCCCATCAATGTTAATATCTTCCAACATTTTAATCAGTTCATCATGTTTTACTTTATCAAATGCCTTAGTATAAAAAACTAATATGGAGAAAGAAAAATATGTTAATGAGGAAAAATTAGAAGTGGTGGACAGTTTTGAACAAGGTGGGTCATTAATGACCAAATGACCAAAAATGGTGACACAATGAAGGAAATTAAAAGAGGAATATCTATTGCTCTTCAGAAACTAAAACAACTGAATAAATTGTGATGTGGGACAGATAGAACTACAAAAATTAGATTTTTAAGAACATGCATCTTTCCCAGATGGGTGTATCAGATGCGGGACATCTTGCTTGACTGAGAAGTTTTGTTATGAAAGCGAAGTTCTGCAGAGGACATGCTACTGAATGAAATAGTTAAATGCATATAATTTTGTATAGTTACTTTTATTTTTTCATTTGAAGATGGACCAATTTCATACTTGCTCAATATTTCATTGATCATCTGTTGGTGAGGCAATAAAACTTACAGAAAATGTCTTAGTTATTGTGGTCTAGTGATTCAGATTCAAAGACCAACTTCATCACAAAATATTACCTCAAAATAGGCAAGCAGTTAATAAGAATTGAAAGTAAAGAAGTGTCATTGAATTGAAGACCCTGAGAGGGAAGTATACAATGGGCCTCACAGAATATAAATGGACTTGACAGGATATAAGTGTGTACCAACGTTTGCTGTTATGCTGGCAATGGTAGCCATGTGCTTGATTTTAAACTAACATTTTGTATTGACAGTTTGTTGTCCTTATAACAATGTTATGCACGTAGTTGCTTGAGATATTGATTTATTCTGCTCTTTACTTTTGTTATTTTCCAGACTGTTTTAAGGAGGAGAGATGCTATACAGAATGAATATGACATGGTCGTTGAAGAGCTTAATAAGCGTAAAGATGAGAAAGAAAATGTAAGTTGTATTTTGTCATTTAGTATGTCTGTAGACATTTTTAAGTTGTAAATTTGTCATAGGATTAAAAAAAGAAATTGATTAGTGTACAGAAATATAGGTTGTCTTGACTTGGTTGCCATATGAGACATGGTCTTCTATTGAAAATTACTGGAAAGCCAAATGTAAGTGAGAAGACCCAGTAAGAAATAACATTACACAGACATGCAAGAACTTCATAGACTTACACAGAGCTGAAGAGATTTACTGAGAAAAGAGGCATTAGAATGATATAATCAGAAGACTTAGCCACCAGTCTTCATGCTAACGTAACGATGGTGACATTTGTTTTGAATATAATTCTAATCATTAACCGAATGAATAAAGATTAAGCTACATAGTTTATTGTTGAGAGTGAATACACTTGCATTTACCAGATGCTTTCATTTATTCTTAAAGCAACAGATATTCATGCAACAGTCATATACATAGGTGGAAGGGTAGGAGTATTCCCTGTCAAAGGAGTATTCCCTGTCAAAGAAGTATTCCCTGTCAAAGGAGTATTCCCTGTCAAAGGAGAATTAAGGCACCTCCTTCCCTCTACAAGCATACAGATCACCCTTGGGCAACGTGAAGGACCAGTTATTTAGACCCCTCTCCCTCTCTCAACAAGGTAATGTGAAACCATGGTCACAAGCAGTGGAAAATGTCTTGCCTGTCTCCTCATTAGGTGCCCCAAAAATCTTGTCCACTTACAACTTCTTTACTCAGTTTATGTTGTCTTCCATAGTTGTTTTGGTTATTTGCTTAGCATGGTCATTTATTTTAAAGGCAACTTTCTAGAGCTCATTCTGTTGTGATAGACCTGTCGCTCTTTCTGTTGTGCACTTAACAATACCAGTTTTTGTTTTTATTGAAGAGTTTGACTGTGCGTGTACATATGGGCCTAAATGTGTTTCTTTTCTGCACACTGTAAACCTCAAGTTATTATCTTATTAAACTTTTACATCTAAAATGGTAAGCTTCCATTATTCTCCATTTTCATGGCGGAATGGAACAAAGAATGGCTGGATTTGGGTTATTTGTGTGAAGCGGGAATTATTCCAGGTTTTCTGTCCCATGGTTCCATAGAATGAATGTGTCGTCCATATACTGTAATCAAAGGTATGGTTTGTTTCACTTGTGTTTAGAAACTCTTTGCTTGCTCCCTTCCATCTTGTTTTGCATAAATCCAAAATGATTATGTTATAATATTTCATGAACCCTACCACTTGTGCTGTCTTTTCCAATTCATATATAGTTGTAACATTTCAGGTGCTAATTCTGGAGATTTTCCTAGGTAGCAAGAGTATGTACAGACTGACTTTATGGCTTTCTCAGTATTGCATCATAATTCTCCATGAGAAGAGCCCCCCTCCAACATGGTTGGTTGGTGGGGTGACCTGTCTTTCCTTTTCTTGTTTCTTTAGACTAGTTCAGTTGGATTTTGCAGCTAAAGTTTTCTGTGGGATAGGGAAGCCAATCTCATATAACTCTCCTTAATGGCCTCTTACGACATGCCTGGTGGGTTACTATTCTATGCTTCTCTTACATGCCTCAGGGACACATGAGCGTGTATGACACATGACTGCTTTCTTGGAAATGTATGTCAGTGTTGAAAACTAATTTGTGTGACCAGATTTTTCTTGCTCCCAAAAAGTCTGTTTTATGAATATAACAATTTGGTTTTGTTTGTGCAAGCAGCCATGGTTTAAACTATTCAGCTTTTTCAGTATTTTGACCCATAATGTTTTAGCTGAATTTAACAATTTGTACAAAGTTAAAGAAAATAAAGAATTTCCTACATCTGGTCCTCACATGATAAAAACAGTTATTCCTGTCTGTTAAAAAACACAGTGAAGATAAAAATCTTTCCTTGAACATTAAAAGAAGAAAAAAAAGACATACAGAATTACATGTCATTAAAAAAAAAAAAACTACATGCAGAATTAAATGTCAATTTAAAAAAAAACTACATACAGAATTACATGTCAGTAATAAAAAAAACAAAAAACTAACAGTCAACAGTGAAGACATTTACAATTTCAAAAACTGAATACCTTGGTTCTATAATTAACAATAATGGAAACTGTTGAAAAGAAGTCAGAAGAAGAATGACCTTAGCATTGCAACTAAAGAACAACATTAACTTCCTATGGCACAACACAGAAAACAAATAAAAGTTAACATTTTTCTGTAGCAACATACAGATGTTTGATATCAGAGACCGTGTCACAACCACTAAAGAAGAATTTACAGACAAATTATTAGTATACCCTAGGCCAAGAAAATGAAACACACCGACATATTCAAGATCTGGACATTGAAGAAAACTGGCAGATAAATGGCTTCACGTCTCAGAATCTAAAATACTTTGACCACAGTAGTTTAGAAAGGACAGCAATAGAAGGCATGGTCCCAAGAAGGAGGGCCAGAGATTGACCAACACAACACAACACAATGGTGGACACAGAGGATTAGAAACACGCCGAGCATGAACATGCATGACTGACAGGAACTGGCACAGGATTGACAGTTTTTCCAGCAGGCTGTGATGAGAAGCATTCTGCAAAAGACTTGCTGCGTGATTGTGAGTCTACATTATGTTCTACATCAGCCTGTTAGTTGAAAATATCCACAGAATAATGCATGAACTAACTGATTGATGATTTCATAGCTGGTGGATAGTTATTCTGTCATGGAGCCCATTTGAGTGAATACAGTGTCAAGTAGATGTGTATAGGCTCTGTGGCGAAGGAGTTACAAATGCAATTCATAATCCCACATCCCACATACCATGTTCAAAACACAGCTGGAGGTGATTTGGAAGCAGAATGACTTGCGTTGGTTTCCTATACAAAGGTGTGCTGGTCGTTCAGAAAGCAATGGCAAACTACTAAAAATAAACTTGCCCAGGAATCACAAACAGCCAAAAAATGTTCTGTAAAGGCTATGCAACAAAAAAAAAAGAAGATGTTTATAGGAATTCAGAGAATACAGTAACAAACTTTTAGTAGTCCTACAGTTGTTCTGAACTGACAACAGTTATTTGTGTGTGGTCCAGATTATCTGCAGCATTCACAATATTTCACAGTTATCTGTACATAACGAAAAGAAATACAGGAAGTCTCATGTGGGAGACTTTGCTGTGGGAGTGTGAAGTGTTCTAACCTTAACATTTCTATGCCACAACATGTGAGAAGGAATGGATGGCTCCCTTCCTCATCACCTTTAGGCACGTGCACTAACTATGATGCTACAATGACTCTGTGTATTTGTGAATTATTTGGCTTCTTGTAACAGTGGCAGAGAAAATGTAACCTCTGTTTTGAATTTTAACATTTGAATATCAGAGCCATGAATCCAAGCACCTTAAAGAAATCTGCTATGATTTTTGTGTGTTTGAACTCTAAGACTCATTGTTCCAAACATTGCACTTTCTGTTGCTGACCACATTCCAGATGTCTGCTTTAAGACTCTTTGTTCCAAACACTGCAGTTGCTGACAACATTCCAGAAGTCTGCTTTAAGACTCTTTGTTCCAAACACTGCAGTTGCTGACCACATTCCAGAAGTCTGCTTTAAGACTCTTTGTTCCAAACACTGCAGTTGCTGACAACATTCCAGAAGTCTGCTTTAAGACTCTTTGTTCCAAACACTGCAGTTGCTGACAACATTCCAGAAGTCTGCTTTAAGACTCTTTGTTCCAAACACTGCAGTTGCTGACCACATTCCAGAAGTCTGCTTTAAGACTCTTTGTTCCAAACACTGCAGTTGCTGACCACATTCCAGATGCCTGCTTTAAGACTCTTTGTTCCAAACACTGCAGTTGCTGACCAAATTCCAGATGCCTGCTTTAAGACTGCTTTAAGATTCTTTGTTCCTATCAGGATCCTCGCCGATGCTACAGAGTTTGTGCATTGAGCTGAGTTTCTCCAGACTCAGGTTTGAGTTAGGAGGAAAACGGAGCACTTATGGGTTAAACCCGTGTGCCGTGATGTTGATCCAACGACTAAACTAAACTAAATTGCAATTTCTGTTGCTGACCACATTCCTGATGCCTGCTTTAAGACTCTTTGTTGCTTTGCTATTTAATGTTTACATGGACAGAATATCCAAAAAAAGCAAGTCTTCATAGAACAGATTCAGAAAATTTAGAACTCTTTACTCCAGATGAAACAACTGATCCACAAGAAATAAATGAACTTCTATTTGCAGACGATCAGTGCCTGTTTTACAGCGATGAGGGCAGACTACAACATCATATTAATAATCTGAGGTCAACCGCAGCATATACAATATGAGTATAAACACAGTCAAAACCGGAGTAATGCAAGTTAGCAGATCGCCGGGCCCATTAAGTGTACAACTCTGAAACAAGTTAAAGAATTCAAATATCTAGGAAGTATGATCACAGAAGATGGCAGATTGGACAGAGAAATCAAAATCAGATGTCAAAAAACTTGTGCACTTACATATCAACTATCACCCTTACTGAAACATCCAAATATGCCCATGTCCGCAAAACAACAGATAATAAACAGCATATTCACACCAACCATATGCTACCAATCTCAAACCTGAACTTTATCCAAATCACACTTTCGCAAAATCAACACCTGCGAGATGAGATGCCTGAGGAGATCTGCCAACCTAACAATCCGAGACCGAATAAGAAATGCTGTTATCAGACAGACTGTGGGATCAACACCTTGTGCCACATTTATTGAAAAACAGAAGATCAAGTGGTTTGGCCATGTCGTTAGAATACAACACAAACAACTACCATCACTGTGACGAGACCAAGAGGACGTCCAAGAAGAAAATGGATTGACGACATCAAAGACAATGGACAACCACGCGGAATGACACTATCCAGTGCTGGGCGCTGGAACGCAAATTATTCCTCCCCATGACGCTTGACGGCAGAAGTGGAAGATGATGATGTGTGTGTGTGTGTGTGTGTGTGTGTGTGTGTGTGTGTGTGTGTGTGTGTGTGTATATATATATATATATATATATATATATATATATATATATATATATATATAATGTTTTGTGTTCCCTTCAGATTTGTCATTTTAATCATATATCTATCTCAAATCTGGTATCAGTGTCACTGTAATTATTGTGCTGTTTGGTAATAGTGTCTGATAATTGATTGTCTTCAGGTGAAGTCATCAGATCAAACATATTCTATAGGAGCATTTCTTGGAAAAGACCCTGAGGATGTAAAGCAACAAAAACACGAGAAGCTGGGACAACAAATTACAGATGTAGGTTTTCACAAATAATTCAGTATTAAATTGACTTGTAATTATTTTGTGGAAGAAAAGAATTCTATTATGTTTCCAGTATCAGTTAGTTACTCTTGATAAGCACAGCTTTAAAAACATTTATGAATCTGAGAGAAAATATATTGAAGCAAAACAAGTCACATGGTCGGTCTTGGGTTCAAATTTGCATGGAGACAGTCCTTGGTCAGCTCTGCCTACAATGGGGAAGACAAGGTGGCAGGTATGATATTGACCACATCAGCCTTCGAGTGCCAGGTGGTCTATACAAATATAGGCCTAGCACCATATGCTGGGTATGCTTCTAAGTATGTAAAACGGTCCCATCCTTTAATTTCTAAAATAAGTCATGATCTACTGTTTTGAAAATTGCCTTTATATGAGTGTTTCTGTTTACATTCACAATCCATCCATCCAACATATGCTATGCCAATAAGCGTGGGCGATCCTGATTCACCATTTCACTCGATCACCAGAGTCGTGGATCAGCCCAGTGTTCTTGTCTTGACCATACCACATGGCCAAACCATCTAAGTATTTACTTCTCTGTCTTCCCCTCGATCTTGCCAGTTGTCACCAAGTTGTCCAACTTATTTTTTCTCATAACATGCCCACAAAATTTTGATTGTCCACGTTTAATTTCTCTAATCAGTTTACATTTTTCGTTTGTTTCTTGTAGGACTTTGTCATTGGTTTTTCTGTCTGTCTGTGATATTCACAATGCAAAAGTGACAAACCTCCAGCGTGTTGATACTTTAGACAGTTATGTTGTTGCTAATTAATTTGATAACAGCAACTATAAACATTTATTAACCGATGACTGCACATAATCATCATGCAGCAGGTCCTTTGCAGAAGGTTACTCTCATCACGGTGCGTTGAAAAGCCTGACAATCTCTAGCCATGTCTCTTGCCTCAAGCTAAAGTGTCTGCAACTCCGTGTCCATCTTTGTGCTAGTTGACCCTTGCCTCGTCTACCAGAAACCATGCCTCCCATCACTGTGAAGTGTAATATGGCCGCAGTATTTCAGTTTCCCAGACATGATACAGTCTATGAGCCAGTTTTCTTCAGTGTTCAGATCTGGTAGAATGTCAGTATGTTTCTTCTTCTGGGTCTACGTTATTCTCAGAACTTGTCTGCAGCACTTGAGCTGAAAAGTCCAAATGGTCTTCTTTAATGGTTGTGAAATTGTCCATGACTTACATGCATCTGTTGCCACAGTCAAGATGCATGTGCTCAGAGATGTTGTTGTAACTTGTGTGCTGGTGTTGGGCCATGAGTTCTACATACTGTTGAATCTGTGGCTGCCCGCCTGCATCTCGTTTCTGGTCAACAGTTTCCATTGTTGTTGGTTACGGAGCCAGATATTCACAGTGTGAATGTGAAACATTTTGAATGTCTTCATTGTTACTTGTGGTCTTTGGTTGGAATGTGCTTTTGTCTGTGGACATTATTTTTGTTTTGTCCAAGTTCAGAAACAGATTCTGACTTTCACTATGTCTCTTCTCAGACAGTATCAGCTCTTCTAATCCTTTAGCACTATTTGAGAGGAGAACTGTATCATCTGCATTTCTAAGATCTGGGATTTAATTTCAACCAATTACAAATGGATCCACATTATCTTCCTTTTCATAATTAACATTTCTCATGACATTTTCTACAAATATGTTTAATAGGTACAGAGAGAGAGAATGCAACCTTGTCTTGCTCCCAGTTAGCACCTCAAACCAGTTTGATATTTCACTGACAGCTGCTTGTTGATCATAATATTACGGTCCTATACAAGTATTGGAGAGTTTGAGAAATACCTCCAGGACCCCAAAATCAGGGAAGGGAAAATCCCAACTGCAACTCCTAGTGGTAGAGGTTGGGAAGGACACTACTGTATGACAAACACTGCACACAATAGAAGGTTTAAAATGATGTGACAGAGTGACTCATGCAGAGCTTAGGGAGAGAACTAGATAGGTTTCACTGAATCCAGGGGGGAGGAACAGACATTGGAGCTGGCTAGCACACCTGATAATACTATAACTAGAAGGTTCTTCTGAAACCACACAGGGGAAATGAAAAAGGGGGAGACCAAAAAAACATACAGACAAGAGAATTAGAGACAGAGAAGAAGAATAATGGGTGGGGGAAAGAAGGGCACGTACAGGGAGGTGTATAGTACAAGAGAAGATGGCTTTGTATGATTTGGTTAAGGGCCATTGCTGTAGTGGAAGATACAGGATAGCAGAAGATCAGAAAGAGGCAGTCAACATTTGTTGACCACATGAGAAGAGAAAAACAAGCATATTGTAAGGGTTGGAAAGATTTATGGGAAGAGAGATAAAGGAAGACAGCGAGAGAGGATTCTTGACCTTTCATCATGGCATGGACAAATACCAGCACATGAATTGATATATTCTCTTTGAGATCATCAGAGATGTTGAGAAGCATGATCACCCATGCCAGTTGGCAAGGCACCTGACCCATGCTAGTTGGCAAGGCACCTGATGGTGATCATGATGACACACATGCACGCCCGCACACATGCACACGCACGCGCACAGAGAGAGAGAGAGAGAGAGGCCAGCCAAAATGACGGAGGGCACAAACCATGAAAGACATCCTAGGTATGAAAATACATGAGGCATGGGAGCTAGTGAAGGGTTTAGAGTCTGATGTGAGTGACATTCTACAAAAGACTTGTTTCATGATTTTGATACCAAAAAATGTGCTCATAACAAGGAATCTAACCATGAAACCACAATATAGACAATCAAATTGATCATATCTGTATTAACCAGAAATGTGTACAGATGTAGACTGATAAGTCAAATGAAGTTAAAACTCAAACACATCTTATAAACTTGGAAATAATACAATGTAGAATATCTCAGAAATGAAGAACCTGGGGAACACTTTATGATCAGTCTGATAAGTACCAGGCCTTGCAACAGTTAGTAGATGCTGGCAGCAGTGTAAAAACATTTGGAAACAATCATGCATAGAAGTCCTTGGAAAAAAGGAATGCAAACATACGGACATGTGGCTTGGGTAATGCCCGAAACCAAGTAACAAATAGAAGGAAGGAACAATGAAAAAGCAGTTTTAAACAATAGTAAAACTAGAGCTACTAAAGCAGAGCCCATGAATAATGTACAGAAGTTAATAAAGAAGTTAGAAAGTGGATAAGGGCAGATAAAAGACTGTATTTAGACAGTCTAGCAAAAGAGGCACAGGTAGCAGCAGCAAATGGAAATTTCAGAGACCTTTACATACCACAAGGAGAATGGCAGGGAAAATATAATCAACATGGACTTATCAAAATTAGCAATGGGATATTTCTCTCTTTTCTACCAGCCTGAAGAAATGGAGCTTGATATCAGTCATGAGAAACCATCTAAAGAAGAAATTAGAAAAGCTGCAGAAGAAATATTCTGTCAATGCAAAAAGTATTCCAAGCATGCTCAATGTTCAGTTGTCTATTGTTAGAGAGCAATCATCCGCTATGCGCATGATTGTCAACAAGACCTTCGTTGAAAAGATTGTGCCACCCAAATGTTTGCTACTGCTTCATTGTGGTATCACTGTATTATCTTTTAAACAAAGTTAATGTTTATGAAAGTGACTTCTCAATCAAAATATAAAAATGATATCTGTTTGTTGTTCAATAAAGAATATTTTCAGCTCTGATGATGCTACAATACATTACACAAACTTCTGTCACTTTTGTTGGAGAGTAAATTAGAAGATTACATCATCCATATTCCTTCGTCAAGGTCACTACCATCTTACAAAACTATAATTTCTAATACAACCAATCAATTAAACAGGAGTCGACTAATCTGCAAACTTTTTGAAGCTCCTCCCCTCATGTTATCCATTTCTCAAAATTTGCTATTGTGTAATCGAACTGTGGCCCAGTATATTAGTTTTGTGTCTATTTTCAATGTCAGAAATCACATTTGTAGTCCATTATTTTTATTTATGATAGTTGCATGCGACAATTTAGACATAACTGACTTCGCTGTTCTTTAGTTGATTCATCAGATGGAGACTCTGAATGATAAAACAGTAGTGGCCAATGCTGACCTGAAGGCAGATATGGAGCGATGGCACAAACATAAACAGAGAGACCTCAGAGAGACATTTATGTGTTCAGCAGATTTGCAGATTGCCTATTATGAGAAGGTCAGTATCCTGCATCTTGTTTTTCTTTGAAAAGGTAAAGAATAAACATTTTAAAAAGTTAGTTGCATTTCCTTTACAGGATGTCACAGTTAACCCAAGCATTTTTTAGGCTGTTTGTGATTCCTGGGCAAGTTTACACTCAGTAGTTTGCCATTGCTTTCTGAACAACCGGCACTCATACCTTTGTATGGAAACCAATGCAAGGCATCTTCTTCCAAATCGCATGCAGCTGTGTTTCAAACACAGTATGCAAAATTACAAATTGCAATCATAACCCATTCACCACAGAGTTGGTAAAGAATAAAGAATAAAAAGGAGGTAAAAAATCTTGAAATTTGCAACTGTAACTGGCAAATCTTACGAGTGAAATCCTAAACATTAAATTGTTGGGTATTGAGGATAGTTTTGACCACTGTAGATCACATCTTTCTTTTAAAAAAAAAGTCATGTTATTAGAAGAAATTCCCTAATAAATGTAAATGATTTGCATACTGCTGCGGCTGCTTATTGTGAAAGTCAATCAGTATTGTGTTATTAGCTGATGCATGCTTGCAGCAATCGAAATCTCTGTGAAGCAGAATTTGATGTGCCAGACAACAAAATGAAGTTCACTATCAGAAATGTATTCTGTTTTTGTCTTTTTTCAGTGTTTGTCAATTTGGGAAAGCACAATAAGAACAATTCAAAACAAAGATCACATTCAACTGCCTTCCACCGCAGCTATGAATGAACACCATGATTCTGCACTGGTCTAGCTGGCTGCTGACACTGTTCCACTGACACGTGATGAAGACAAGTAATACCAGATTTAGTGTGAATACACACTGTAGTCTTGTTTCTACTGACAATAAATAATCCAGAAGTTTTATATGCGCTGAAAATCCAAATAATGAATTTGACCTTCTTACATTATTGTGTATTTTTTAGTTGCAGGTGTAAAATATGTTTCCTATGTTCGAGGATAGGTTAGTATGTTGGCAATATTCATTTGAAATAATTCTCAGGTGTATCTTTTATTCTTCTTTAAAATTAATAGTGATACAGAAATACTATTTTTGTTGTGTGTATTGCTAAATATTTCAAACTCAACTTTGTAGACATTCATAATAATTGAATATAAAGTTTTCTAGTCCAGGAAATGTGCAATAGTTCTATAGCATTTTATGTAGAATGTAGAGTAACAATTCTGTAGCATTTAATGTAGAATGTACAGTAACAATTCTATAGTATTTTATGTATAATGTAGAGTAACAACATGGAAACCTATATTCACAACATTCATACTGTGATATGTCTTTGTACCGGAAGATCGATTTTACTTTTTTCAGTTTATACATCTTTCTTTCATATTTGCTTTTTATAGTTTTTGTCTGATGTGACAAAAAGTAAATATATTTGTTGATGGCAGTTACATCTCTAAGAGGTGAGATCACCTTTGAAGTCACAAATTGAATGTATGATACATTTAAGATGAACAAGATTTCATGAATTGACACCACAGATCATGTAGTGCAAGCTTTGACAGCCTCTGATTCTTGCATGTTTATTTTTCTCAGTATTAATGTGTTTTCCTGTTAGCTGTCCTTATCATACACAGCTTAATTTACTATTTCTCATGTGAACATTTATTGTAGCAATGTGAGACAGCTGTTAGATGAACTGTTTATTTCAACCAGAACTAACTGACAGTAACATAGATAGAGCAAGGAGGAATAGGTGGCCAATCTTTCCCTCAGCCCAAGTGTCGAGCCCGCGTCTGACAGTGCTCATGTCATTACCAACGTGGTTTGCTTGCGCGCCTCCTATAAAATACAGCACTTAATAATTATTTTATTACTAAGAAACATGTATTGCTACATTACATTAGTGGTAGTCACTGTCTACCTTTGCTGTGGTAGCAGTAGCTATATTATCTGAGAAATGTTTCAATCTTTGGTTCATGCCTTTGCAAATGAAATAATAAAGAACAGCTGAATGTCTTAATGCTCAGCAAAGTAGAATGTAATTGAAGATGGTAGTTCCATGTACTTCATGTTGAGGGCTGCTAGATTTGGAGAGAGGACATGCTAATAGATTTCCAGAACATGATTGATAATGATCAAGAATTACATGCTGTGACATTCCCTCACTATTTTGTGAATATACAATAAGTAATCATGGATTTATTCGCTTTGCTGTGTGTTGGTTGTTTTTAATCTCATGTGTATTTTCATCAATTTGTACTAGCTAAAAATAATCTGTAATCTGTCTTCACCTTTTTTGTTTTGTTTTTCCTTTTAGAAATACATGTTCACCATTAAATGGTTAATATGGCCAGATTGGATGTATAATTGTATTAGATACAGATTTGTCATGCATGCTTGCGGTGCACTTGAACTGGTTTGTTTCATAGAGGATTTGTGGAAAACATAATTCTATCATAAGGCTATCATTCCTACTGGTTGACATAGTTGCCATTTTGTGTGCATGCAGTAGCAACTCACAGTAATCTGAGGCTGTGAATTAGTTTCTATTTAGACCACTTTTAGATGGCATTTTCAAGAAACATTATAAATACGACTTATTTGTTATTGATGACTGTTGATTATTGTCGCTGTTGTGTCTGTTCAGTGAGACAATAATGAAAAGTACTGTATAGAATAGCACAGAGTTGGCATTTCAGTACCTCACTTCTGCACATTGTCTTTATTAATATTTCTTCTATGACCTGACCGTGATTAGTATTTTAGAATGGTGATCATGCAATATGATTATGGCTGTGTGACAATTTACTAATTTTATTTTGTAGGTAGGCCTGTATTATATATCTTTACAACTTTTATGAAAGTGACAGCAGGAAAGAGTCTAGAAAACATCTCAGTGAAGTTTAAGACAAAGTACATGTTATTTTTATGCAGTGGTCACTCAGAAATTCCTTGCTTAGCAAGAGGAGCAGGTGAGCAGCAATACTAGTCTCTCACTCGGGAGACCTAGGTTCTTGCTTGCTTGTGTTCATTGGCTGTGAACCCCAGCGCGAAGTCCTGTATGTCGGATGAAGACATCAGTGTGTGATGTCATACAGGACCTGAGGTTTGCATGAATATCCGTTGTCCCATGTCTGGCTTATTGGTATGCAAACTAGTGGTTCTTCGTCGTGCAGGCAGATGCTCTCCAACTTCGGAAAAATCAGCGATCCTACTATGCTAGCCAATACCCCGAAGGGACCTGTTGCCCAGGACGCACGACTAGGACGTGTTAGGTCTTGGCCAGTATAGAACTTGGCCCTGGTGCCTTGGAAACACCTCTGCATCCCACCTAGGTTCTAATCCCTAGTATGGGAAAGGATTTTAAAATAGTCTTAGCCTGTAATGTGCATGGTGACTGTTTGAGTTGAGGGCAAACCTATACAGTGCATGGTGACTGAGTTGAGTGCAAGCCTGTACTGTGCATGGTGACTGTTTGAGGGCAAGCCTTTGATCTTCAGCACTCTGAAAATCTTAAAAGCAACACCAGTGTTAACATAAATAATGAGCTCACTGGGTTCCATGATGTTTGTTTATTGCTACTGATCCTTGAGAACTGATAAGTTAAACTATACCAGCCAGCTAGCTACCTTATAGCAGTTGGAGACTCCCATAGCTGGGGTTATAACCAACTTGACAAAGAGGTGAAGAGATAGACAACCTGGTGATCAATACCTTCTACTCCAGAACATGACTTCAACTTCTTATCTGGCTTTAATCACCCCAAATATATTAGGAGCGTTCATTTGAAATCCGTTTGTGCTGCACCACGCGTAATTGCGTACGTTGAACATGATCATGTCATAGTCATGTGATAAGTACTGACCAATTAATAAAAGAGCACGTGTTTATCATCCCATGATGATTAGGTTCTGTTTCTGACCGTTGAGAAAATGACCGGGTTGATCCAAAATCTGTCCAAAGAAGCTGAAAGAGCGATGATTCAGTTTCTTTCATTTGAAGGATATCAACCAGTGGACATTCATCGAAGAATTCAGGCTGCGTACAGTAACAAATGTGTGTCGAAGACAACAGTGACAGACTAGGAACGAATGTTTCGGAAAGGACGCCAGTTCACGACAGATCTTCTACAGCCAGGTCAAGCACATGTTGCAACAGAAAAAACCATCGCCAAAATTGATGCAGCAGTACAGGTGAACCATTGTCGAAGCATACGTTCGCTAGTGAAAGAATTTGATGTGTCAATTGGGACAATTCAAAAAGTTGTTCGTAAGAAACTGCAATATCGGAAGGTGTGTTCACAGTGGGTACCACGGATGTTGACTGACCACCAAAAAGAGGAACGCATGAGATGGTGTTTGAACCACTTGCTGCGTTACAGAGTGGAGGGTGATGCATTTCTCTTCTGCATAGTAGCAGGCGATGAATCATGGTGTCACCACTTTGAGCTGAGCAGCAAAAGAGAGAGCATGCAATGGAAGTATGCTGGATCACCAAAAGCCAAAAAATTCAAGTTACAGGTTTCCGCTGGTAAGGTTATGCTGAGCGCATTTTTTTACCATGAAGGGCTATTGTTGGCCAACTTTAAAGAACCTGGTGTCAACATCAACTCTACCCACTACTTGCAAACACTAAACAAGCTGCAAAAAGCCATCAAGAATAAATGACCTGGCATGCTTTCTCGCGGTGTGATTTTGTTGCACGATAATGCTCGTCCGCATGTTGCAAAGATTGTGCAGGAAGCATTAGCTTGGAAGAAGTGGGAAATTCTGCAACATCCAGCCTATAGTCCTCATTTGTCACCATGTGATTTTCATTTGTTGGACCTCTTAAAAAAAAGCTCTCAAGGGGCAAGGATTTCACACAGATGCAGACGTAATGAACGCAGCAAACACTTGGTTCAGTGAGCAACCACAATCCTTTTTTGTGAACGGCATTCGCCGCCTACCTAAGCAATGGGATGCTCGCTTGAATGCCTACGGCGACTTCTTCTGACCAACCCATAGTGTATAATTCATTCAAAATGAATGCTTTGTTTAATTCTACCACACCTGTTGTTTATTTCATGCTTTTGTAATGAAGCCATTGGAACAGGTTTCAAATGAATGACCCTTATATCAGAATTCAAAGATAAACTTGCAAACAAGAATGGAGGAGGATGAACAAGATGAGGAAATCTTATATTTTTAGAAAGAAATAAAAAAGATACTTATCCAGACTTTTTCACAACATAACATTGCAGGAAATGGGTTTATATTTACCTCTTAAAATCTTTATTTATAGTTTTGCCAAAAAAAACCAGGTTTGAGAATGTGAAAATCATTGCATGATGTCTTATAAGTTATTGTGAATAATTATGAAAAGAGTAAGAAACAAGAGTAAACCAGAAATCAGTGATGAACAGCAAGATGGTAAGGACACAAACAATGCCATATACATTACCAGGACAGTATTTGGAAAGTAAAAGTTGGCATCTATGACTTAGGGTAGTGAACGCAGTTTCACAATCTCAACATACCGAGATTGAAGTCAGCCACGGGCAATTTGAGAGCAGATCACTTTGTATTGATTTTCATAATAGTATAAGCATTGGCCGCTCAGAAAGCATAGTTATTTCACATACAAAAGTCACGGCTGCTGCAAAGTATTGCAATACAACATGAAAACAGTTTGGTATGTGTGACTCCTGCAAAAAAAGTGAGAGATAATAAATACAGACACAGTGTACATGCTTTACACAGAATGCAAATCTGGTAAAAGGAAAACACAGTGTGGTAAATAATAATAATGTAAAATAAGTTACACCACAGCACAACAAATCAAATCCTTAGTGATGTTCATCAGAAACAACACAAACAGATCAAAGAAAAACATGAAATTAGAAAAGTTAATTAAAACAGAAACAAAACAAGGTATTGGCATCGAGTGTTAATAGGCCATTGTGATTACTCTATTTCTAGGAAGGCTGCACAGGAGTTCAGTTGTTAAAGGTGCCAAATAAGAAAATGTGAAGCTAAAGATGTGGAAACAGAAATGGATATATAGTGGGGAGTCAGGAAAGTTATACAATGTAGTCTATAACAATATTGATTTCTACTGGGTGGATACATCCCAAAGAGTTGATTCACTGAATCTTGATTTTGAGTCTAATTACGCTGTTAGAGTAACATGGCCTTAATGCTGTGACCCATACATCATCAACGCCATTGTGATCAGGTGAATGAAAATGGTTAGAGATGAGTTTATCAGAGTTTTGTAGAATGTTCCTATGGTGTTTCCAAAGTAGTCTGCTAGGAGTCTACTGATTTGTTTAATCTATTTCATGTTGATGTGATCACCTATTCCTGAATAACGGGTGAGCAGTGTTGAAGTAAAAGATAGATATGATGGGCTAATCATTGAAAGTATGGAACAATATAGACGTGAAAATCCTGAGGATAAAATTAATACAAAATGGGAAAATGTAAAAACCAGCATACAGATTCCAAATACCACCTTGCCAGTGAAGATAAAATAGAAAAAACAATTATGGATAAACGATGAAATCTTGAGTAAAATGACACAAAGAAAGAAAGCAAAGAACACTTCAGAGTATATATTAATAGATAGAGAAATATGTCACATGTGCAGAGTTGCCAAAGAAGAGTGGTTGCAAAAACAAGGCAAAGAAATAGAGGATCTGGAAATAAAACATAACTCGAAAGAATTACATGAACATATAAAAAGATTTACAAAGAAGAAAAATAATCTAACAGGAAATGGTTGTATCAGAGGAAAAAATGGAGAAATGATAATTAATAACACTGACATAATAAAAAGATGGACAGAGTACACAGAAGATTTATTCTGGGACAAGAGGGTCAATAAACCAACATTGTATAATACTCAAGATTAACCAAACATATTAAAGGCTGGAGTAGAGAAGGCTATTAAAAGATGAAAAAGATGGCTGCAGGTCCTGACAAGATAACAACAGAGATGATAAAACCCTTATCCAGCTTTGGCAATGATACTATGACAGAATTATGTAATGTATATATAATACTGGGTACATCCCCAAGGATTTGAAAACATCCATTTTCATCACACTACCGAAGAAGCCAAGAGCTGTTGGGTGTAAGGATTACAGAACTATTAGCTTAATGAACCACATAACTAAGATACTACTCAAGGTCATACAAGAAAGAATTCAACATAAAATAGATGAGGAAGTAGCTGAAGAATGAGTTGGGTTCCGCAAAGACAGCGGCACCAGAGAAGCAATTATCTATTTGAGGATGTTAATTGAAAAATATATAGAAGTTCAAAACAGTATATATGTTTGTTTTATAGACTACAAGAAAGCTTTTGATAGAGTACAATATGAACAACTAATTACGTGCCTTCAAGATATAGGAGTAGACGGAAAGGACATCAGACTTCTTAGTAACTTGTACTGGGAACAAGTGGCGTCTATTAGATGCAGAAATAACTATTCGCCGCCTATAGAGATAAAAAGAGGAGCACGACAGGGATGTGTACTGTACCCAAGTCTCTTCAACCTATACACAGAAAGAATTTGTAAACAAGTTGAAATGCCTGAACTTAACATCAATGGAAGAATCATAAACAATCTTAGGTAGGCTGACGAAATCGTGTTACTAGCAGAAAGTAAGCAAGGGTTACAAGACCTAGTGGAACAAGTAAACAGGCACAGTGCAGAATGTGGCTTAGATATTAACATCCAAAAAAACAAAAACTATGATAATTAGCAGTTAAAAGGAAAGGTCATCAATGAACATCACAATAAACGGGCAGATGCAAGTTTCTCTTATCTTGGACATATAATAACAGATGATGGCAGAAGTGAAATAGAAATCAGAAAGAGAATAGGAATGGCCAAAAATGCTTTCAACAGCATGAAATCAGTATTAACATCTAGAGAGATTAATAACACATTAAAAATGAGAATTGTCAAATGCTACATATATTCAACGCTACTGTGTGGCGCGGAAGCCTGGACATTGAACAAGCAACTAGAAAGTCGCATAGATGCCCTGGAGATGTGGATATACAGACGAATATGTCGTATTTCTTGGAAACAAAAACAATTAAATGCAGAGGTTCTAGAAAAACTGGGAATGAAGAGAGAGTTGATGAAAGAAATAAAGAGGAGGCAAATGAAATATTTCGGCCATGCTAAAAGACATGATACTCTTATAAAAACCATACTGGAAGGCAAGGTTGAGGGCAAGCGAGCAAGAGGAGACAACGATACAAGTGGGAAGATAACATCAAGAGATGGACGAACGTCAGCCTGACAGAATATACAGTCAAGGCGAGAGACTGACAGTGTTGGAGATCCATTGCAGCCAACCTTCATTGTGGAGATGGCACCTGATTGATTGATTTCAAGCATGCCTTCCACTGACATTTAGATGTGCCCACAAATTAAGTAACTGTTGGGAGGCAATTGGGAACAAGTTGGTCTCTGAGATTACAATAGGGCTGCTAGGAAACATCTAATGAGTGGTTGGGTTTGATCTCAGAGTTGACAAATACCAGAGGAAAATATGTTTGATGGCCAGGGCATGTGGATGAAAGGTGAGGATAAGTTTGGTTTCATTATTGGGAGGTCACGTTTTTCATGATGAAAACAGTTGCAGTGCTGAACTTCTTTGGTTGCATGATCAGGTATGGTGTTATTCATTGCTTTCTCTCTTGGGTTCCAGCTATTTGCAGTGAACTCATGTTTTATCTTCTCAAACAGTCCTCACTAGGAATTCATCATCTTCTGCTTCAGAACCCAATAACAGTTCTTGGCACTCATCAACACATCACTGTTTCAGTAGTGGAGTAAGCACTCACCTTGCAGAGAATGTAACTGGAGCACATAATGAATGATGTGGTGTTCTGAAAATTAGCTATTTCATGCTCAGTCACTTGCTAATTTTCAATCACAGTGTGTTCAACTACTGCTATCAGTTCTGAAGTCATTGCTTAGTCAACAGTCAGTGACTGAACTTACAACATTTCAGTTTCCTACTTCACATATACTTGCAGGAGTGACAGGCATGCACAAATAGTAAACCATTTGGTGATGAATTTCTGTAGGTTCCCTTTTTGCTGCTAAAATAAAATGGACAATACACCTCCTATTTGATGTGGACCAGTGATCTTTACACTCTACTGTGGGATCATGTGGTTCCAATTGCTCGGCACTCTTGACATCCTTAGCTTAGTGCTCTGAGCACCTAAGGACATGTCCGGAGTGCAATGAAGATACTCCACCTGATAACTGATAACAGCTTAGTGCTTTGAATTTCTGTCACAAATGTGAACACACACTCAGTCAAGGTGGACCCACCACCACACACTACTGAGTTCAATATGAGTACAGTTAGTCAAATGGCATGAATTGTACACTAATTTAATATATGACTATGCTCATTTCTTTCTTAAAAAGTGTATTGTGATAAATTGAAATGTTCAACTTTCCACGGAACACGTTATATACACAAAGGCATATGTTCATTTTCTGTCCACCTGCACAATGATTAAAGGTGGTTACATATGTTAATGGAAATTCAAATAGCTGCTGTTTTATGTAACATATGTATGTATTCTGTGTAATGAATGTTCTTTATTGGTGTTTTAGTAATCATAATAAAGTATTTCATGTTTACCTTTCATTGTAGGCATTTACATTGATATTTTTGTTTGTTTCAATGTATTTACCATGGTTATAGCACAGTGTTAACATTCTCCTGCAAACATCAGAGTATCTGCTTCTTCAGCTTCTCTAGCCATCTTAACACTTTGCTGCAAGCACAGTCTTTGTAATCTCCAGCTGCAGTCCTGTTGCAATCTCTGATATTCAGTTATCCTAACTTCAGTTTCACATTGTCACTCCTTCATCTTCCAGGATGCGCCCTTGATTCTGTACCTTGAGTTTCCTCACACAAGCTTTGGTCCCAATCAGAGAATATAAAAGCTGTGAAACAGTGTAGAAACATACCATTGTATGAGATCACCACATGTATTACTTGACTTAGATCTATGGAGCATAAACACACAATAACAACTGCAACTAGGGTGGGAGAAAGCAGAGATTTATAGATGAAACTTGTGTTTTAACAAGCTTAATTACAAATCTTGAAGAAGACAGCACAAACCTGACAAGAGTTCATGAAGACAGCACAAAGCTGAAATTGGCATTGAGTAGCATTGCCATGCTTTAGTACATTCACAGGAAATTTGAGAAATAGTGGGGCCAGTTGCAATACAGATTGTCTTTTATACAGTTTGTTGTTATGTGATAGAGCATCATGAAAGTTACATGCTTTTTTTTGGGGGGGGGGGGGGGGGGGGGGGTCTAGGCTCAAATATAACTAATAGACATTTGAAACTGATATCAAAGCTAAACAGTCTAGATATGTTTGATGTGCAGAGACATTTGAGCGTGTGATTTGTTTGCCATTTATTAACATGCAGTAGGTTATATAAACATCATTGAAAGTAAATAGAAAACAAAATTACACCTTGTGTTGATTCTTTCATAAATGTTTTTCTGCTGTTTTTACTTCAGTTTCTGCAACTGTCTGCAGTGCACTGACGACTAGGAAAAGAAAAATAAGCATATTAAGAGTGAATTAACTGCACAGATGGACAAATCAGAAACTGAGTGAAACCAAATTAATGGTGCAATGCAGTAAACAATTTAATTTCTGAAAAAAATCATTGACAATTTCAATAGCAATACAGACTGAGTCACTTAGACATCTTCGGGAAAACATCAACTAACCACATATCACTGCAGATCTAATTATTAATAACAATTCTGATCACATAAAACTTATCCATCAATTTTTCATCTGGAAATGGATTCTGTGTGGCCAAAATAAACTTGAAGTTAGAAATGCGAAGACCATTGAATTTTGTCTTGTCATACTCTGGTCCATCTTGCTCTTTTATAAGTTTCATGTATCTGGGTTGACAAGAGAGATGTATGGAGTTATTCAAGCAAGCAGCATTATTATCTGTGTAGAGTTTCAGAATGGAAGTACAAGATGACAACATTGTATGATTTTTTTAAGTCTCAAAAGTTGAGAGGATCGACTTCATTGCATGAGGTTTTATCCCATATGGCTCGATCTCTTTCCGCAGGGCAGCCTGCCGAAAGCATCGCACAAAGCACAAACTCTGTAGCTCCAGCAACGACCCCCAGGTGTCTCCGAGAAATATGCACTCATAAACTGAAAGACACAGCCCGGAAGCCCACCTGTGGAGCGCGAGGCAGATGGCTTGTCCACTCCCATGTAGGTTCCACCAAGATTGTATGATTAAGCAACAGTCTCCTGAGTTGTACAATTCTTCATGAACAAATGAACATTAAATGTGACTAGAGAGCTCAACAAATGAAGGAAGGATATACAGTGAATGTTTCATCTTTCATGATTACTTTCCTATGTTCAGCAATCTAGGCACAGAGATGAGTTGCCTTCATGAATCCAGCATCAGCAGGATGTTGTCATGAACTGCCCAGTTTCTCTTCCACTTTCACTTCCTAGGCCAGGCTGAACTCTCACAAGTTACCTAAAAGGAGGCACATTTTCAGTATATGCTCAGGTTCTGGGGAAACTTTAACAAGTGCACTGGTCACTTTGGGCAGCATTCATTTTCAAGAGACAAACTTCTAGTATACAGCATTCTATGTGGAGTCTAATAATGGTGTACTGTGTCTTGTGTTAGAAGGGGAACTTGTGGGTAACTGTTGCCTGTTCTTTGGTTCCATGCATTTTTTTTACATTCTCTCAGAAAGTGTCAGTGCTTCATTGCATCTTTTAGTAACACTTTGTGGCAAAATGGTTCCTTCTTTGTGCCAGGCTGCCTCACTGCAATATTACAATGTGTAGGAATCCAGTGCAGCATAACTGTGTTGTTGGCAGACAAATGATTTCAATATTCCATAGTTGTTCTTGAAAAGCATTTAACATAATAAGTCATTCTCATTACCTGAGAGAGAGAGAAAGAGAGTACTGAAATGGTAAATAGAACCTGTTTTTCTGTAAGGCAACCAATCTTGGAATGTGAATGAACAAATTAGGAAGAGTTTGGAGGTACCAGAGATGTGGTTTCTGAGAAGAATTTTGCAGATACCTTGGACTGCCAGAGAATTTAGCAATGATTGCCTGGAAAAAGCTAATGAAAATAGTGCACTGTATACAAATGTAGAACATTATATATAACTATATGAAAGAGATGATGTTCTTTCAACATGTGATGGGAAGAGAAATTCTGGAAGACATTGTGATGACTGGAAACATCGGTGATAGAAGAGGTAGACTAAGTGAAATGGATCTGGATGGCCTAAGATGGTGATTCAGAGCACTAAAGACCATGATCTGCCTAAGCCAGTTGGCAGCACACATGATCATAAGGATGGCTTTACATGTTAGAAGAATATCAGGTTCATTTTTGAATAGTCTGGAGAATTGAAATGCAGTCACGTAGTAGACAGTATTGGATCCTTTGAGTCAAGAAACAAAAACTATGGCCAACAAAAGTAACAGAAAATGAAAAAATGTATCTGACAACTCAAATATTACTGATTCTGATATACGTAAAACTATGGGGAAAATATTACCAACGTAGGTCTAATCCCAACTTTCATAGCATTAGGAAATTTGTGGAAGCTGAAAGAAATTTAACGTGGCAATGAACTTTGAATATTTAACTCTAACGTTAAACATGAACGTATGGAACAGAAACATGGAGAACAAATTAAACAATTACTAAAACACTGCAAAGATGGTTGAATTGGTGCCTGCACAGAATATTATAGAATGATTGATTGATTGATTGATTTAGGAATCAACATCACAGCATTCGGGGCATTCCCATAAGTGCTCCGTCCCCATCCTCAGCAGCCAGCGAAGAGTTCCAACATTAATAGTACCAGTAGCAATCTGAGTATAAGTCCGTCTCGCCTTTCCTCTGAGCGTTGAGCGTTGGCCAGATCCCTTCGTCACTCCTCGTTGTCTCATTCTTGCCAGACCATGGTAATCCATTTGCTCCTCCGAGGTGTGCACGTGCTCCCACAAGGCCGCAACCACGTCTGCCTTGTCATGTATCAATACTCCACCAAGTTCTGCAGAGCCAGCCAATCTATCCCCCTGTTCATTTCCCAGCACACCAGCATGCCCCGGAGAAAAGATCCAGGCGATGCTTGTCACCCGTGACCTCCGAAGCTAAGCAAGCCACTTCGCACGAAGTCTGCCCGTCCTCACCCTCGTCAGCATGCTTTCTGAGTCAGTTACAATCACGATGTGTGTGTGTGTCATATTCTCCATCCAGCGAAGAGCCGCAGTGACTGCCTCTAATATTATAGAAGGGTCAAAATAGCATGGCAGAACCAATGTGATGGTATAACAGAATCACCAATGTGGAGCTCATGGAGAAGAGTAAATTACCAGTCAAGATGCGGTAAGGTAAAGACCCTAACAATGGATATGACACACATTGAGAAAACCTCAGAACAGCATCGTTCCGCAGGGCAAATAAAATGGAGGGAGATCTAAAACACATGGAGAAGAGAATTGGAGACAAATGAATATGGCAAGAGTGGAGCAGCAGGAGATAGCAACAGATCTTGGGACATCTTGGAGCCAGTTGCTTGAGGGCCCATGCTCCAGTGGGTGGGGGATAAAGACCAGAAGGAGGCGGTGGCCTAATGCCAGTCAGTCTGTGTGTGCTGTGGGAATAACATCAGCAGAATTGATCACAACACCAAGGACTGAGATATGTGGAGATAAATCAACGCTGAGGCCATTTAATACACAATGATTATATATATTAGAGGCGTTCATTTGAAACCCATTCCAATGGCTTTATTACAAAAGCTTGAAAGAAACATTAACAGGTGTGGTAGAATTAAACAAAGCATTCATTTTGAATGAATTATGCACCATGGGTTGGTCAGAAGAAGTCGCCGTAGGCATTCAGGCAAGCATCCCATTGCTTAGGTAGGCGGCAAATGCCATCCGCAAAAAAGGATTGTGGTTGCTCACTGAACCAAGTGTTTACCGCATTCATTAATTCATTATGTCTGCATCTGTGTGAAATTGTTGCACCTTGAGAGCTTTATTTAGAGGTCCGAACAAATGAAAATCACATGGTGACAAATCAGGACTATAGGATGGATGTTGCAGAATTTCCCACTTCTTCCAAGCTAATGCTTCCTGCACAATCTTTGCAACATGCGGACAAGCATTATCGTGCAACAAAATCACACCGTGAGAAAGCATGCCAGGTCGTTTATTCTTGATGGCTTTTTGCAGCTTGTTTAGTGTTTGCAAGTAGTGGGTAGGGTTGACGTTGACACCAGGTTCTTTAAAGTTGGCCAACAATAACCCTTCATGGTCAAATAATGCGCTCAGCATAACCTTACCAACAGAAACCTGTAACTTGAATTTTTTGGCTTTTGGTGACCCAGCATGCTTCCATTGCATGCTCTCTCTTTTGCTGCTCAGCTCAAAGTGGTGACACCATGATTCATTGCCTGCCACTATGCGGAAGAGAAATGCATCACCCTCCAATCTGTAATGTAGCAAGTGGTTGAAACACCATCCCATGCATTCCTCTTTTTGGTGGTCGGTCAACATCTGTGGGACCCACTGTGAACACACCTTCCGATATTGCAGTTTCTTATGAACGACCTTTTGAATTGTCCCAATTGACACATCAAATTCTTTCACTAGCGAACGTATGCTTCGTCAACGGTTCATCTGTACCACTGCATCAATTTTGGCGATGGTTTTTTCTGTTGCAACAATGTGCGCTTGACCCGGCCATCGAAGATATGTCGTAAACTGACGTCCTTTCCGAAACATTCGTGCCCAGTATGTCACTGTTGTCTTTGACACATATTTGTTACTGTACGCAGCCTGAATTCTTCGATGAATGTCCACTGGTCGACATCCTTCAAATTAACGAAACTGAATCATCGCTCTTTGAGCTTCTTTGGATGGATTTTGGATCAACCCGGCCATTTTCTCAACGGTCAGAAACAGAACCCATGCATCATGGAATGATAAGCACATGCTCTTTTATTCATTGGTAAGTACTTATCACATGACTATGACATGATAATGTTCAACATATGCAATAACGCGCGGTGCAGCACGAATGGATTTCAAACGAACGCCCCTTATCTGTGTGTGTGTGTGCGTGTGTGTGGGTGGGTGGGTGTGTGTGTGTGTGTGTGTCAGAGGAAAGCTGCACAAACATGTTTTTAAAAAAAATGCTGAAAATATCTGTTATAATTGGAACTGTAGTGGCCCTTTGGTAGTATTTGCTATGACATTAAATATACTTTAATAAGTGTTGAAATGTTCATTATTAATATTATAACTTACTTTTCTTCTTGCAGAATAGACTTGTCAATGATGCTTCCCATTAACCCCTTCATTATTGCATCAAACCGGTCTGTGCATGTGTCAAACATATCCACTTCCATCATGTCCAGGACAAGGGGTTTGCCATACCTAATGAGATGATCATGATTCTAATCCAGTTGGCAGTTGGAGACAACTCATTATGACAACTTAATGACTGTTACATTATGTAGGACAAATACACAATGAAGTTTACTCAATGCTGGCTACATTTCAAGGAATTTACTATTTGTTTGAAACAAGCATGGTGTGTTTTCACTTGGACAAGTGCATCCAGTGAAATCTTTGTTGTGTGTGTGAGCATGTAATGTAATCAATCCAAGGCACCCCACCACACTCTAGACCAGTGTTTCCCAACGTGGGGCCCACGCCCCACAGGGGGGCAATTCGATTGTTATGGGGGGCAATTCGAAAATGGAAGAAATCGGCTTTATATAACAAAACGGGGAGACTTGAGACTGAAGTTAACTAAATTGGAACCTGACATAAAATCTCTTTGCAGCAAACATCAAGCGCAAGGATCTCACTAAATTTAAACAATTACTAATAATTAAAATAATATAGAAACACCTTTCATTAAAATTATTTTGTACTTGAATTTCAGTTCTCCATTATATGTTTTGAAAATTTACTTACTGTGTTTGCTCAATAATTTCCTAGTGATTTCTTCCTAAACTCTATCGCCCTTTGGCTAGGATCGGGTGCATTTGCTGCTCCCCCCTAGTAGTGCGCCTGGTCTGGTCGGGGGCCGAGATGACCAATAAAAACCCATCACATATCTTCACCTTAGATGTGGGCCTGGTGGACCACTGTGGGCAATAGCTCACAGTGAGACTAAGGGTCCACACAAAAAGAGGGAGGCGGGGGAACCAGCTTGTCTGGGGTAACCGCCCCCCCCCCCCCCAAAAAAAAAAATTCACCCAACAAAACCGACACACAGGGATTGGGGGGGGGGGGGGGGGGTGCTCTGGCCCCTCTGGGAACCGTGAGCTCTTCTTAAAAAAAATTCAAGTTTCTTTAGTGAACATTTCAATTTTTTAATATTAAAAATGATGCATATGTTGGGGGGGGGGGGGGGAAATAAGAATTTTAGAAAGGCTTAGGTGGGGCATAGCACAAAAAAGGTTGGGAAACACTGCTCTAGACCTAACCTTGTATACAAAACAAATATTGTGTTGTATCATCCTCAAAAGAAGGTGTCTGTCATAACAGCCTGTCAAAAAGCCTCTATTTCTGGCCATTTCTCCTGCTTCTTGCCCTGCAATGTCCTGTGTCCATCTTCATGCTGCATGACCTCTAGCTCTTCCAGGAACCATGCCTTCCATCACTGTTCTTTCCAAGCCATTGACGATTAATATGGTAAGTAAAAAACCGTTTGCCTGCTTTGATATGCACTGGGACATGTGTTGCTTAGATCCATATGTTTATAGACCAGTCAGCACTCTGTGCACTGGACATGTGGTGCTTAGATCCATATGTTTATAGACCAGTCAGCACTTGGAGCACTGGACATGTGGTGCTTAGATCCATGTTTATGGACCAGTCAGCACTTGGTGCACTGGACATGTGCCAGTCAGCACTTGGTGCACTGGACATGTATTGCTTAGGTCCATATGTTTATAGACCAGTCAGCACTTGGTGCACTGTACATGTGGTGCTTAGATCCATATGTTTATGGACCAGTCAGCACTTGGTGCACTGGACATGTATTGCTTAGATCCATATGTTTATGTGCCAGTCAGCACTCGGTGCACTGGACATGTGTTGCTTAGATCCATATGTTTATAGACCAGTCAGCACTCTGTGCACTGGACATGTGGTGCTTAGATCCATATGTTTATGGACCAGTCAGCACTTGGTGCACTGGACATGTGCCAGTCAGCACTTGGTGCACTGGACATGTATTGCTTAGATCCATATGTTTATGGACCAGTCAGCACTTGGTGCACTGGACATGTATTGCTTAGATCCATATGTTTATGGACCAGTCAGCACTCTGTGCACTGGACATGTATTGCTTAGATCCATATGTTTATGGACCAGTCAGCACTCTGTGCACTGGATATGTATTGCTTAGATCCATATGTTTATGGACCAGTCAGCACTTGGTGCACTGGACATGTATTGCTTAGATCCATATGTTTATAGACCAGTCAGCACTCTGTGCACTGGACATGTGGTGCTTAGATCCATATGTTTATGTGCCAGTCAGCACTCGGTGCACTGGACATGTGTTGCTTAGATCCATATGTTTATAGACCAGCCAGCACTTGGTGCACTTGGACATGTTTCTAGTCCATCTTCGATATCCCTTACACTGAAATGTAGCTTATCTTTTGAAAGACGTGATCAACCCCAGATTGATTTTCTAGTCAATGTTACCTGCAGTAGTTTGCCATTGCTTTCTGAATGAGAAGTCAGCACTTGAAGTCCAACTGCCCAGCACATGGAATGAACCTACCCCACCGTCAGCACACAGGAAGTGTCAGTGTGAGTGCATTCAACCTCTCAGCCTCTACATGTCCGTTATACACATTTACTGGTCTTATTTTCCATTCTGTCCAGTTGTCCACTCTCTGTCTTCCCACCTTGTTGGTCTTTAACTTTTCAACTTTAACTATTCATTCACTGAACCGTTTGCTCTCTCTGTCTGTCTTCTACTATATGTCTGTCTTTTAAAGCTCAACCATGAAGTGCACAATAATGAACATTTGATATATATCTTATACATGCAGTGATTGGAAGAAATTCACAACCATAATGTTGCAGACACTAAGTGTGAAATAAGAAGGAAGAAAAAATAGATGAAGGATTCCATTCAAAAGGCTGATTATAATTTTTACAGCATTGAAATAATAATTTAAAGAAAACAATATACAGTGCTTTCTTAGTAACTATTGATACATGTTTGTTCTTTAGTATTGGTGCCATTTGTCCAATGAGTTGGTTTGCCTTATTGCATCTATTTTCGATCTCGTCTTCTGATTTGCCATTTGATGATATTACACTTCCTAGGTACTTGAACCTCTTTACTTGTTTCAAGGGATGTTCGTTTAGGTGATTGTTGTTGTTTTTTTCTTCTTTAGTTACAGTTACCTCTGTTTTACTTGTGCTAATTTTCATGTTATGTTCCCTACACATTTCGTTTAGACTATTCATGTGGTCTTGTAATTCATCTTCTGATTTTGCTATTAATGCTTGATCATCCGCAAAGAGGAGTTCTCTAATGGTTAGATTTGCAGATGATTCTTCTTCTGTGTTCTCGTCATGCAGTGTTCTTGCGGTCTCTGGCTGGTTTCTTTACATATGTTGTCTATATATGTTATGAACAAGAGAGGGGACAGGACACAACCTTGTCATACTCTGGATCTTATGGTGAAGGGTTCTGAGTGTCCTCCAGTTGCTCTCACTATGCATTCACTGTTGTTGTATAAACTTCTACATAGGTTTGTTATATGTGTACTCACTCCATATTGTGATTTCCATTTTTCCATTAATGCCATTTTTGCTCTTAGACAACTTATAGAAAAATCAATTGAATTTAATGAAACACTCTACTTAGCCTTTGTCGACCAAGAAAAGTCATTTGATAGAGTAGATAGAAACAAGCTGTGGGAAATCTGAGGACACTCAGAACCCTTCACCATAAAATCTGGAGTACGACAAGGTTGTGTCTTGTCCCTTCTTTTGTTCATAACCTATATAGATAACATATGTAAAGAAACCAGCCAAACAGAGATAGCAAGAACACCGCATGACGAGAATACAGAAGAACCATCTGCAAATTACACCATTAGAGAATTCCTGTCTGTGGACGACCAACAGCAAAATCAGAAGCTGAATTACAAGACCACATGAATAGTCTAAACAAAATGTGTAGAGAACATAACATGAAAATTAGCACAAGTAAAACAGAGGTAATGACTGTAACTAAAGAAGAAAAAACAACAATTCACCTAAACGAACACTCTCTGAAACAAGTAAAAAGTTTTAAGTACCTAGGAAGTATATCATCAAATGGCAAATCAGAAGAAGAGATCGAAAATAGATGCAATAAGGCAAACTAACTCATTGGACAAATGGCACTAATACTAAAGAACAAACATGTATCAATAATTAATAAGAAAGCTCTTTACAACCCAATCGTCCTACCAACTCTATGCTACCAATGCCAAACCTGGACAATGACAGAAAAAGAAAAGAAAAATCACAACAACAGAAATGAGATTCCCGAGAAGAATAATCAATGTATCAAGAAGAGATAAGATCAGAAATGAAGATATCAGGACTAAAGTAGGGGTAATAGCTGCACTAGATTTTATTAGAAGGCTGCAAGTCAAACGGTTTGGCTGTGCAACTAAGTTACCAACTAACAGTATACCACAATAAGCAATGATAGGATGACTAGATGGAAGCAGAGGAAGAGGCTGACCTCGTAAATGATGGACGGAGGAAGTAGAAGATTCCATAGGAATATCAATACATGAAGCCCATAATCGGGCACTCTCCCGCTATTTATGCTTCACCTTGACACCGCAAGGTACAAAAGGAACAAGATGAGATGAGATGACATGGCGATGGGGTAATTTACATTTACTTTAACATTTATATAATACATATCTTCTAGATGACATGGAGATGGAGGTCCTTTAACATTTACATTTATATAACAATCTCTTATATAACATGGAGATGGAGGTCCTTTAACATTTACATTTATATAACAATCTCTTATATAACATGGAGATGGAGGTCCTTTAACGTTTACTCTTATATGACATGGAGATGGAGGTCCTTTAACGTTTACATTTATATAACAATCTCTTATATAACATGGAGATGGAGGTCCTTTAACGTTTACATTTATATATCAGTTATCAGTTGGGGTATCTTCATTGCACTCCGGACATGTCCATAGGTGCTCAGATCCTCCCCCCAGCATATGCATCAGCGTCTGGTGGCTAATAGTGCCAGTTCTGTGTTGGTTGACGAGGTGCCTTGTTTTCCCGATGTACCTCTCGCGTCTGGCTGTGACGATTCTTACTCCCAAGTCTTTCATCCTGGACAGCGATGTGGATTCACTGACGTCAAAGTCCTCTGTTCTCACCATATCTTTGAGGACGTTAATAACATCGGCACGATCCATGGGCTGGCCATCTACAGGGGGTGCAGAGCCAGCCAGTTTATCAGCTCGTTCATTTCCCTCGACTCCCGCATATCCCGGACGAAGATGAAGGTGACTTTACGGACAACAGACGTCCGCAGCGACTCAGTCCACTGTCTACGTACAGATCCAGCTTCGACCTTCTGAATCATGCTCATTGAATCACTTAGTACACACACGTTGGTATAATGCTGTGATTCCAGCCATATGAAAGCCTGTGTAACTGCCATCACCTCCATCATCATGCTGCTCGTGGTCATAGAGTGGGCACCACTGGATTCTTGAACGGTTCGGCCCGCTGAATGGGCTGTAAATGCCCACGCACTTCTCTGCTGCTTTACAACAGATCCATCTGTATAGATGAGCACTTCGGGGCTATCTGAGTGTTCATAGATGAGCGTGTTAACCTCTGCATTGATAGCGGCAGGGTTCTGCTCTCTGCACTGTCTGTCGAGTGTGATAATGCAGGAGAAAGTGCACTTAAAAGCTGGAGGCACCGGCACCCATTCCTTGCCAGGGGTTGATACTGGTAAGACTGCAGACCTGTCTGACGACATCTTCCGCCCGACCCATCCATGATTTGCCCCTCTTTAGCCTGTCACCCTTTTCTCTGAATATAGCGTCATGCAGAGGGTGCTGCTCATCTGCACTTATTTTTAAGTATGCACGAGCTCTCCAGATCTTGATCCTGTGTTCCATTGTCGGGAAGTCAAGGAGGTATCTCATTGCTACACAGCTGGTGTCTCTCGTGCAGCCCAAAATGATGCGCATGGCTTCGTTTTGTACCTTTTCAAGTCTTCCAATCTGTGTAGGGCTGACAGTGAGGATGGCCAGGGCATACTCGATGCGTGAAAGCACAAGTCCTTGGAACAGAAGTATTAGCAGTCTTTGCTCGATATTGGCAGTCGCCATGACTCTCATTGCTGACAAACCTTTTCGAGCTTTCGTTATGACATAATCGACATGATCTCTGAAGGACAGGCTACGATCCAGCCTCACGCCAAGATATGTCATTGACTGGGTTCTACTCAAAATGCTCCCATCCATTCTTACTGCCGGCAGGTCTGTGTTCACAATATGGTTGTTTAGGGAGAACCACGTAACCGATGCCGTTGCAGGGTTGACAAAGGCACCGGCATCAGCACACCATGAGGAAATTCGATCTAGTTCGCCCTGCATATCATTGGCAACCGCCTGTCTATCTCGACCCTGTCGATACACGAGAATGTTGTCAGCAAATGACAGTCCTACCCCTCCCGTCCAACTGTTGTTCAGTGATCGGCACCGTATACACGTTGAATAGTACTGGTGACAGTGGCGGCAATCCTGGACATATCGTTATCGGCTCAGAAGACCAACTCCCGCATCTTAGCACCACCTTCATTTGGAGCAGAACTGCAGCTATTGAGGGTTCACTTTCAGTCTGAGGAGGGTTTGCATCAAGCACTCGAAAGATACTCTATTATATGCGTCCTCTAAGTCTATGGCGGCCGCACATGTCTTTTCTTTGACCTGAAATCCTTCGTAAACATCTTGAGCAAAGACCGCCGCATTCAGCCATGACTCTTTGTTACGTCTGTATCCTCCAAGTGTGGGCGGGAAGCAGCTGAGTTGTTCCAAGTCACAAGCAAGTCTGTGTGCTACAATTTTCTCCAGTAACTTGCCAGCAGTGTTCTGCATCATAATGATTCTGTAGCCGCTTACCTTGGAATGGTGCTTTGTTCGGTTTTGGCAGCGGCAGCAAGTAGCTGTGTAGCCATTCTTCTTTGATCTGACCCCTCTGGATACTGGTGTTGAATTCTCTGGCCAGTTCTTCCATGTCATCATCTGATATCACCAGTAGGTGATGCCGTCTGGGCCTGGGGTGGTGTTAGGTGATTTCTTTAGCATCGCACGCATTATCTCAGATGTGATTATCCATTCTTCGTCTGTCCCGACCCCCTCGCACAACTGAGAGAGTGTCGTTGTGGTCCTCTGTCTGGTGAGCTCGTCAATCTGGTCAGTCTGTTCTATGTAGCGTGCAAGAAGGGCCTTACCTATATCCGCATTCGACTTTCCATGTGAGGTCTGTGCCTTGAAAGTCTGGAATACCCCTACGTTGTGCAGCACCGTTCATGCTCTTATGGAGGCGTCAGAATGTCGTAAGAGATCGCTCGGAGCACACCTTCTTGCAGAACTCGTCCCATTTCTCGGCCTTGGCCTGTTTGATGCAGGATTTGAATAAAGTCATCGTCCTATGGACCTCAGTCTTCAGGTTCGCCAACTCAACCTGTGGCATGTTAGCCTTTCTGGCCTTTTGCCAGTCTTTGACAGCCTGCCTCTTTCCCAACCATGCCTTCTCGGCCTCTCCATTCCACCATGGTGGCTGCAACCATCTTTCTTGTCTCCTGCGGGAGGAAGTTAGTTTTCTTCTTCTGATCTTGCTTATGGCGTCTTGACCAGTGTTGTCGTATGGGAAGGCATTTGTCTTGTTTCTTTGACTCATGGCCCCTGTCTTTCTTGATCAGGATGACACAAGGGTAGTGGTCATTATCGTGGTATCCCAGTGTGCCCCACCGGCACCTTGGTGCGATGGTGGGCGACACCAGAGCCAAGTCAATGACGCTGTCAGAGTCACCTGGTCGAGTGGCTATTCTAGTGACCTTCCCATCATTCAGACAGACTAGGGCAGCAGATGCCAGGGCGTCCTCCAGATCTTCTCCCTGTCTATTGGTGATGCAATTCCCCCATTGACTGCCTCTGGCATTGAAGTCCCCACAGTAGATGATATGCCTTTCATCCATATCGAACAAACTCTGCCATTGTCGCACGTCGACCTTCCCATTTCGCGCATAAACGTTCACGATTACAAGCTGCACTGGTGTAATTATTCTTAATGCCTGCACTTGCAGGGCATCACTGTTCCAGGAAGACATATCGATCTCAGACACCAGTATGTTGTCGCGGACCTGAATGGCCTGTCCGAGATGCCGCCTGTTAAAGAATTTCTGAAATCCCACGACATTGACTGTTCCGTCGCCGAGCCGTGTTTCTTGTAAGACTACAATATCGTTTCCGTAGAGTAGTTTTTCGAGAATGGGTCGGCGTTGACTAAATGATGCACAGTTCCAGTACAGTACTCGAATGTTTTCGATACCCAATCTCACATTTTAATCGCCTTCTGCGTGCGCCTGCCCTCTTCCCACGCTGTGTCCTTGCCGGTCGTCTGGTCGTCATGTTAGGCTTAACTATCACCACCGGGCACCGATGATACGCCGAAGGAAGTCCGGGCGCACGTGCACAAACTTCGTTGCACGGTCCCAACTCCATTTCACCTAAAAAAACACACTTAATCCATAAACATTTCGGGAAAAACATGTTCCATTTTACGGGATGAAGAAATGTCCCGCCATCTTGCTTCAAGGGAACTCACTCAAAAAATTTATATAACAATCTCTTATATGACATGGCGATGGAGGTCCTTTAACATTTACATTTATTTAACAATCTCTTATGTAACATGGAGATGGAGGTCCTTTAACATTTACATTTATATAACAATCTCTTATATAACATGGAGATGGAGGTCCTTTAACATTTACATTTATATAACAATCTCTTATATAACATGGAGATGGAGGGCCTTTAACGTTTACATTTATATAACAATCTCTTATATAACATGGAGATGGAGGTCCTTTAACATTTACATTTATATAACAATCTCTTATATGCCATGATGACAAGGAAGAGGGAGGGGGGGGGCTTTACTTTAGCATTTCATTGGCACCTTGCCGTCTTGACAGACGATAGTTTGTAAGGGATGGAGTTATTGCCTCTCCATAGCACAAAGCCTGGGCTAAAATATAGAGATCATGTGTTGCCCATGCAGCATGATCCCTCTCTCGGTCTGCCTAGTTCACTCCAGAGGAAAGGTAACACCTCTACATCTGGAACAAGACAAGCTGCAGAAGCTGCCAGATCAGCAAAGCAATGCTCTAATTGTCCGCCTGTTGGAGCTTCGATCCTAGACCAGCCGCCAACCAAGGTTTAGGGCCTGGTCTGCCCTGCCATGACACTTTGTCTTTAGGTTGCATTTCCTTGCACCAGGGTAAGGCTTGTACCATCCCAATTGCGCTCTTCCGCCCGAAGCCGTTGGCACAATGTGGGGTGTAGGGTTTGGTAAGCGCCGCCCAACGTTCAGCGCTAACAGAAAGCAGGTAGTACCATCTACTGTTATACTGTAGCTCAGTCATATCTGACTAAGACCTGACACAAACTTTAGCATTTATATAACACATATCTCTTATATGCCATGATGACATGGAGATGGGATCCTTTAACATTTACATAACAATCTCTTTTATGCTGTGGAGATTTACTTTAACATTTATAACATATATCTTCTATATGCCATGCTGACATAGAGATGGAGGTCCTTTAACATTTATATAACAATCTCTTATATGCCATGATGACCTAAATGCCATGATGACATGGAGATGGGGTCCTCTACCTTCACTTTAACATGTATATAATAATATTTAAAAATAAAAACACACCTAATGGCTCCTAGCAAGCACAGCCTGACATTATTGTTCTCCATGTCGGCCGGGCGAAGCGCGTTAATATAATTTGTATCTCTGTAACGCAGGAATGTTGTTGCTTGACCGCTGGGGTCAATTAGTAAAGGCCACCTGTGTTTGATCATTCACAAAATAATTACAAAGATGGCAAACAAAGATGTGCCAACCTGATATATTTATGCTTATCTGAGTTTTTAGGCAGAATTTGCTAAATTAAACTAGAAAGCACTATTTTAAAAATTTAACATTTGCATGTGAGAATCACCCACCAACAACTACCATTGAACTCTATTCAGACTATATTGGTGTGACTCTTGATCATAGTCTTTCATTCAACTACAAGGCTGATCACATTATATATGCATGCAAATCTGCCTTAGCTGCAATAAAAGTAATAGCAGCTTCATACAGAGACAAGAGCCTATATGTGCTCTTGTTTAAAAGTGTAATCTAAACTATCTCAGACACTTTGTGACAGATTAGTGAAACATTTAGGCCACGTTAAAAGACATAATACTCTTATAAAAACCATACTGGAGGGCAAGGCTGAGGGCAAGTAAGCAAGAGGTAGACAATGATACAAGTGGGAAGATAACATCAAGAGATGGACCAACATCAGCCTGACAGAATGTAATAAGGGCGAGAGACAGACAGTGTTGGAGATCTATTGAAGCCAACCTTCATTGTGGAGATGGCACCTGACTGATTGACAGATTAGAATGCACCCAGAATGAAAGCACGAGAATTGTTCTGGTATGTACTAGAGCTATTCCTATGAGGACTTTATGGACCTCTTTCAGTAAGGTCCAAATGCATTATTGTCCAGGTCAATGATTATACACAGGTGATTATGATGATATGGAGCAGCTGGCCAAGTGGCTAGAATGCCGGGCTCTCCTTCGGGAGACCCAGGTTCAAATCCTTGGTAAGGTGTAGAGTTTTTTCTGTCCGGGGCAAAAAGAAAAACCCTGAGCTGCACTATTCACGGTGACTGCACTAACCATGCAGCCTTAATTCCTCAGGCTCAAGACCCCCCTGTCCTAGATAGCAAGGTATTATAGGCAGTAAATGACAGTTTTTTGTGTGTGACAGATTAATGATGATAAGCATCCCTTTTATAGGGGTACTAAGAGAATTATTGATCAAGAGTGATGTTATCTTATACGCTGATGGTTCTTTCCTTCTCAGTAGAGATCCTGGTGAAGATTCTCAGCTAGATTTTGAGGACAGATCATTGCAGAGCCTACAACTATTTCCAGTATTAGAATGGAGGGAGATGCAGTCAATGAGAGTTATGCCTGACTCTGGATATGCTTCAGAAGGTTCACTACAGGTGGCTATGGTAACATTGGTTAAGTGGATCTACTGCCCAGGTTGTTGTCCAAAGCAATGAGCAAACAGATGTACTGGTCTCAAGGGCACCTTTTGTGAGAATACTGAAAATGAACAAAATAATACATGTCACATCTGACAGGCTGCTACAGACTGACATAGATGTCGATGAATCAACTTGGCAAAGACTACTGGCATTTGCATCACATGAGGAGGTTATGGCATTCATGATCACATAGTGTATTCCAAATGCTATGACATTAATTTTAGGTAATCAGTCAATCAATCAAAGCAAAAGGAAATCTCAGAGATCTTTACAGCACTACAAGGAAAATATAACCAACCAATAAGACTTATAAAAATAGTAATGGAAACGTTCTCACCAGCAGTACAGATCACATGAACAGATGGGCCGAATACTTTGAGAAACCTCTGACTAGATCAACCACAAAAGATTCCCTTGATATCTATCCCACAGAAGTGTTAAAAAAAAAAAAGAACCCTCAAGGCACATCAGTCATTTCGTACTATAACCATATTTGTATACACAAAGAGGCACTCGATGGATGATGAGGTCAGTATCACGCTGACTGCCTTTACTTCTCAAGACATTCTTGGTACAGATTTAAGGCAGGTCAATTAACAAACAATACAATTCACCCAGTTGTCAATCACACCCACGACCACCTGGCTGGCGGATAAGTGTCTAACTACAATGCAACTTTACATAGCTTCTGAATAGACCAGTCCCACACAATCCCAAAATATTAAATCTGCAGTAGTGTGAGTGGATATTAACTGTGAGAACCATCTAAAGAAGCAATTGGTAAAGCTATAAAACTCCTAAAGGATGGAAAAGCTGCTGGTCGAGATAGTATCCCAGCAGAAGCTATGGAAACCAATATAAACGCCTCTATTGAATTACTGCAAAATTATTTAGCAGAGTCTGGGAGATTGAAGAAATACAAGAAGACTGGTGAGAAAGATCTCTAGTGAAGAAGCCAAAGAAAGGAGACCCGCAGGGGTGTGAAAATTATATAGAATTAATGTTGTCTGCTCATGTGTTACATGTTTAGACTTAGCATTCTTCCAGCTAAGAAAACTTTAAAAAATAATATATTAGCTTACTTTCCTGAATCTGCAAGTTTGTTTCCAATATCACGAAATAAAACATCATCCAGTTCTCTTATTGACACCTTCAGCCCAGGTAGACTGTCCTCAACTTCTTCATCTGTGGGGTATAAAACTACAGGTATGCACACCTTCAGATTACACTTTCAGAAGACAACTCACCAGAAGAAAACAAATTGTTTTTAATAAGTTTTCAAAACCCATATTTAGCATTCTAATAGTTTATTATATTTCAACTGCAGCTGTGTCAAAGTGCAAGCTAGACTAAAGAATGATGAAATAAAAGTATCCATATAACAACATACCATTTTCTATCAAAGATGACTACATCAAGGGTTTGTTTCTATTTAATTTAAAGAAGCTAATAAATAAAAAAAGTAAACAGATACCATTATTTCCATTACCTGTGTAACATAGGCTGTGGCTGAGTATACTGTCATTTAGCATATTCTTCACATTCTTCTAGGATGTCGGAAACTCATTTTGGGTTTGTTAAAGGAACAATCAATTGAAATTTTAACTTCATAGATTCCCATGGACAGATGTATACAGATGCAAGTGGCTTATATGTGTGTTTCGTAGGCTATTCAAAAGCTTTTGACAAAATAAAACATTAAGATCCTAATGACATTTTGCATAAACTGTATAAATGGGAAAGGTCTCAGGATAATAAGGAATTAATAGCACAACTTCATATTTTGATCTTTATTTGGGTGTGAATTAATCAAAAATAAAGATTACGACCAAAGAAGAAGAAACAAATTTGTATGGCTGCAGAAAGTACTTCTACAACAGACTACAATCAAATTTAACTCCTAGATATGTTATTACTTCTTTCAACTATCAATTCAGCTAGAGATATGCTAAACATGTCTGCTCTTCCAATGGAATTGTTTAAAATGCAACACACTGGCCTTCCCATGGTTCACCACTGAACTAGTTTGCTCACACTACTCAGGCAACTTCTAAAATATCCCTCGGATATCTCTGATCATGCCATGCCTGTCCTAACAAACCAGTACATGACTGTTCAAACCAGTCCAAAACAGAAAGCCATCATCTGCAAACATCAAGGTTTGTCCAAGCTCAACAGGTTGTATTCTGATCAATATTGCTGGATATATGTTGAACAGCAGTGGCGATAATACAAATCCCTGAAGCAGGCCAGGACATATATGAAGTGATTCCAATGTCTATGCTCTGAATTTTCTACCAAAGATGTTTAACATTAAAAATTGCCCCAGGTTATGAAAGAAGATATCTAACAAAATGGATCACTGTTGTCTTTGGCAAGGGTATTTTTAAAGTTGACACCTTCATTATGTAAATTGCAGTACATAAAGAGTTTCTTTTACAGTCATACAACACAAGAAAAACTACAATTATAGTACTGTATCACTGCTGGTGTTGCTGGGAGGATCCTTACAACAAAGAGTCCAAATGCCTTACTGACATCTTGTTTGTCTTAAAGTATCAGTAGTTGAATCAGTAGTTTACAGATCATTACTGTCTACTTCTGTACTAAACTGATGTATTGTACTGGCACCTTGCCGTCTTGACAGATTGATTGATTGATTGATTGATTTAGGAACCGACATCACAGCATTCGGGGCATTCCCATAAGCGCTCCGTCCCCATCTTCAGAAGCCAGCGAAGAGTATCAACCCCAATAGTACCATTAGCAATCTGGTACTTTCCTCTCACCTTTCCTCTAAGCGTTGAGCATCGGCCAGATCCCGTCATCACTCCACGCTGTCGCATTCTTGCCAGACCATGGTGATCCATTTGCTCCTCCGAGGTGTACACGTGCTCCCACAAGGCCGCAACCACGTCTGCCTTACCATGCATCAATACTCCACCAAGTTTTGCAGAGCCAGCCAATCTGTCTGCCTGTTCATTCCCCAACACACCAGCATGCCCCGGAGAAAATATCCAGACGATGCTTGCCACCCGTGACTTCCGAAGCGAAGCAAGCCACTCGGCACGAAGCTTGCCAGTCCTCACCCTACTCAGCATGCTTTCTGAGTCAGTTACAATCACGATGTGTGTGTGTATCGTATTCTCCATCCAGCGGAAAGCTGCACTGACTGCCTCCACCTCCATTCTTAAGCTAGATGTTGTGGTATCATATGCCAGGCTCTCCTGCACCAAACGTCGACCATTAGCCTTTGCCAAGAAACCCCAGGCACTTCTACTACCTCTCAACACCGAACCATCTGTGTAGATAATCACATCACCCGGGCGAGCATTATCCTGAATTAGTTGCTGGATTTCCACTTCCGTGGCCCCTGCTGGCCACTCCCTGCACTCCCGGCTCAATGTGATTATAACTCTGCACAAGTCTGACTGCTCCGCTGGCACTCTGACCCACTCCTCTCCTCGCCTAATGTTCTCCAAGGGGCACACCTGTCTGATCGTATCCTCCGCCTGAGCCATCCATGATTTCCCTCTTATCAGTCGCTGGCCCTTAACTGCGTCCAGCGCCTCATGCAACGGGTGATCTGTGTCAGCAGCTACTCTGAGGTATGCCTTCGCCTGCATCACCTTGAGCCTACCAGCAACAGTCGGCAAACCAAGGATGTACCGCATACACACCACTGGGGTGTCTCTGGTGCATCCCAGAATGACCCGCATAGTCTCGTTCTGTATGCACTCCAATATCACCAGCTGACTCTTTGAGACAGTGAGCAGTCCTAGTCCATAATCAATCGCTGAGAGGATCAAGTGCTGGTATAGTCTGAAAAGCATTCTCTGCTCTATGTCCATTGCAGCCATAGTTTTAAGTGCGTTGAGTCCCTTTTGAGATCTTGTCACAACCGTCTCCACATGATCCTTGAAGGACAGGCTCCTGTCAAATGTGATTCCCAGATACTTCAGTTTGTTCTCTCTGTTGACGCTTCCACCATCTATCGTGAGGCTTGGAACATCAGCTCTCACATCCTGTTGTCTAGAGAGCACCACAAAACAGCTGCCCTTTCCGGGTGGATGACAGCACTCATTTCAGTGCACCAGTCAATCACTTTGTCTACTATCGCCTGTAGCTCTTGGGCTATTTTCTCCCTATCTCTCCCCTGCCTATATGCAAGAATATCATCTGCAAATGTTAGTATCCTTCCAACCCCTGGTGCTTCTAGGTTTGCAATTTTGCTCGTATACACGTTAAAGAGCACCGGTGAGATTGCGGATCCCTGTGGCAGTCCCGGGGTTAAAATATGTGGCTCTGAGGTCCATGCACCCGGACAAAGAGAAACCCGATGAGAATGCAGAATGGCCGCTATCCAGTTCACTAACCAGGGATTGACCCCCCTTCTCCATCAGTGCGGTCATCAAAATATCATATCGAACTCTATTGTACGCATCCTCGAGATCAAGCGCCGCCGCCATCGTTTCTTGTCTACTCTGGAACCCCTCATAAACGTCAAAGGCAAAAGTGGCTGCATTTGACCAGGTATCTTTTCCTGGCCTGTAGCTCCCCAGGCCTCTTGGAAGAAGCTTCCCCCTTTCCAAAAACTCTTGCAGCTTGACAGCGACTATCTTCTCTAAAACCTTCCCAAATGTATTTTGAAGGGTGATGATCCTAAAGCCGCTAAGCTTTGAATGATCCTTGAACGGTTTTGGGAGAGGGATGAGATAACTGTGTACCCAATCCTGCGGTACTGATGCTGTCCTAATGCTCTGGTTAAAGCAGTCGGTCATCTCCTTCAGGTCTACATCGCTCAAAGCCTTCATGTGGCCATACCTGACCCCATCAGGCCCTGGTGCCGTGTCTTTTGCCTTTTTCAAAATATGTTTAACATCTTCAACCCGTATGATGTCTTCATAAGGCATATTCTTTATGGTGCCAGATAACTCCTCTCTAACTGCATCCCTGGTGTCCACATCATCATGATTGGTCTGCTCTAAAAATCTCTGGAGAAACGCCTCCCCTTTCTCTGTGTCTGTTGTCACGCGCACACCATCATCTCTATAAATTGTTCCCACTGTCATAGGCCGATCTTTTCTTTGTATTTGTCTGTGCAGTTTCCAGAACTTTCGCAGTGTTTTATCACCTCCAATCTCATTCATGAAACATTCCCATTTTGCCTTTTTGGCCTCTGCAGCACAGCGCTTGAAAACCTCCACCTTGTCTTTCTTGACATTTTCCGCCGTGTCCACTTCCTCTCGTGAGCTTCTGGGTGTCTGTCGCACTTTCCTTAGCTGCTTCACTGCAGCTCTCTTTGCTTTCCAAGCCTGGTCTACTTCTGGGGTCCACCATGGGGGCTGCAAAAAAGGATTTTTAACAGCCCTGTTGCATGCCCCTGTCTGAGGCGTCCAAGAAGGCTGTCGGTCCACTCATACCGGAAGGTCTTGCGCGCTCTCCCAGCCTTAACTTTCCTGGATTTAGAGATCAGAACTGAGCATGGCATGTGATCACTCCCATGGTCATTCAAAACAGTCCACTTTACATCAAGGACTGATGACTGGGAGACAAGTGCCAAGTCAATAGCTGTGTCCTGCATCGCCAGGCCTCATTGCCATTCTAGTCGGCCTACCATCATTTATGCAGACCACATCGGAGTCCACCATGGCATCCGCAAGGGCAATTCCCTGTCAGTTTTCTCCACTGCTGTCCCTATCTCTGTTCCTCGCATTGAAGTCTCCACATATGAGTAGCCTATCACCCGGTAATTCCTCCAATTCCTTAAGCCAGTCCCAGTGTTCCTTTCTGACAAAACAGTCCACTGTGGCATATACATTTATGATGTTCCAACTTAAGCCCCCAATCTCCATTTGTATACCCTGGACCTCTCTTGCACTGTGATTCCACTGGCTCAAGTCAAGTACCACATGCTTCACTCCTTCCTTCACCAGCAGACCTTGCCCACGTCTCATCTGCCCAGTAGGGTTTATATAACTGGCGTACCCAGGGCAATGGTATTTGTCTGTATTTAGCTCCTGGAGCATGAGGACATCAAAATCATATATTAGCCTCTCCAATACAGGACCTCTCTGCCTGGCACTACGACAGTTCCAATATCCCACTCTTACATGGTTGAGACCTAGTCTCTCCACTTTTCGTCTTGTTCTCCTGGCGCCTGCCCTCCTATTTCTATGCCTTCTTCTCACACCATTTCCTCGTCTTCTCCTCCTCACTCTCTCTTCGCTAGCCCCTGAAGGATGTGTCAAGCGCAGAGCACGTGCTCCGTAGCTCCGGCGACGATTCCCTTGTTTAAATAATACCATATACACAAAGTTTGGATATTGCAGGAAATGAGCGGTCACCCTAGTAGAGCCTGCCTGCTAGGGAAGGGGCAGGGGATGTCCTTCAGGAGTCCATACGCCTGGTGCCGCCCCGCCCACATACCAGACGTTCCACGTTCATGACCAATTCACCCGTGGCCATTCAGTCCTCGGCACGTCGGTCCACCTTCAACTTGGGGGTTTATAATCGGAGTTTTCCATCTCCTAGATTGGCTGCTGTAATAGCTAACGGGCCCAATCTACCCGGGGGCAATAGGTTCCAGCGCCTCATTTATGGCGAGCACAATAGATACATGTGTGCGGGAAACAAGACCAATGCCATACACTCTCTATCACATAGATTGTTTGCACAATGTGAATGTTACTTCGGGTTGGGGGAGGGGTGAGGGGGTGAAGATTAAGACCACGTACCTTTTGTTTACACATTGATCATTGTTACATAATAGATCCTACAGGTCATATATCATTTGTCTACACATTGATAAATTTTATATAAGGGATCATACAAGTCATATATCACTTGTCTACACATTGATCAATGTTACATAAAGGATTGTACAGATCATATGTCATTTGTCTACACATTGATGAAATAATAATCGTCTTGACAGATGATAGTTTATTACATTGTGCTTCAATAAAAGTCATAAGAACTTCTACATAAACTGCTGTAGCACATACAAAGTAAAATAAAAGACCTCCGTGGCAAAGGTGTTACGGACACAGTTTGTAATCCTGCATACCACATTTGAAACACGGCTGTGGAAGATTTGGCAGCAGACCGCCTTACATTGGTCTTTTATGAAATGGTATGGGAGCAATGGCAAACTACTGAATGTAAACTTGCCCGGGAATCACGAACAGCCAAAAAATGCTGAAGTTGACTGCTACGTTCTGTAAAGGATATGCAAGTAACTGTTTTTATGTCATGAGACATGAAATCGGACCATTTTTACTTTCCAAAATATTTTCTGGATCAACCTGGAAGTCAAGATCAAGTAAAAAAACAAAATTGCCACCTCGATGGGAATTCAAAGACAAGCCCACTGGGCCAGCAAGTTGGTATGCTAGGTACTGCTCCTAATGCAACAAATCCAGCCTAAATGATGTTCATATGCAAACACAATGATCAGTTATATTTGTATCTGTAATTATATGCTTCAGCTGGGCTAAGCTAGACTAATGAATGATGAAATGAAAGTATCCACATAACAACATACCAGATCCAGCCATTGACTCTCTTAGCTTGATCCTTGCTTTAGCCAGGTTGTCTCTAGCATTAGTCACTTGCACTTTGATACTTTCAACTTCAAATTCTTGGTCATGGATACTCTACTGGGCATTACAAATATTTCCATTGATAACATTCAAAGTGAAACTAGTGCTACATGTCGATTAACTTAATGTGTAAGCTGTGTATCAAACCAGAGTGTGATACAAGTGGCTAGCATTCATGTAATTCAATAATGTGTCCTGAGTGCCTTGATAACTGTAAGCTGATAACTAAAACATGACCTTCTGTAGGAAGAAATGTACATGTTCAGGGTAGGAATGAACGAGTTTAAGTTACTGTATATAATATACAAGTGGGCTTCAAATGAAAACCTTAAAAGTGTGATAGAAATTACAATAACCATACCATTGTCTCGTAACCTGCCAATATTAGTGTTAAGGGTGTCAAGAGTGTTAATACATGACATCACAGTGCAGATGAACACAATTACATCATAAGGACATTTTACAGATGTAAAAAACAGATATTGGAATCAACAAGCTGCCATATAGATTGATAATGAAGTAGGTCAATATCACCCTGTTAAGAGAGGTGTGAGACAGGGATGTGTAATGTCTCCAGATCTTTTTTCTCTGTACAGTAAAAATATTTTCAGAAATGTAGAAGATATGAAAGGAATCATCATTGGGGGATGTAACATCAATAACATTAGATATGCGGATGATACAGTATTGATTGCAGGCAATGAGTAGGATCTGCAACATTTTGTAGATGCAGTTGTTGCACACAGTGAACAACTAGGATTAGAATTAAATTGTAAGAAGACATAGATTATGGTCGTCACTGGGAAGAAGAAAATACCACAATGTAATATACAAGTAAATGGGAGTATTCTTAAAAACAAGTGAATCGGTACGATTATCTTGGAGCAGTCATAATATCTGATGGGAGATGCCTTGAAGAGATTAGAACAAGAATCCCCATGGCGAAGGTAGCCTTTTGCAAGGTGAAAAACATACTGACCAATCAAAATATGTCAACTGCAAATGTGAAAAAGAATGTTAAGGTGCTACATAAAACCAGTATTTTTGTATGGATGTGAAGAGTGGACAATGAGCAGACAAGCTGAAAATTGTCTGATGGCTGTGGGAATGTGGTTTAAATGCAAAGAATACCATGGGCAGACAGAAAAACCAATGACCAAGTCCTACAAAAAAACACAAATGAAAATCGTACACTGATTAAAGAAATTAGACATAGACTGTCAAAATTCCTTTGTCACGTTATGAGAAGAAATAAATTCCTTGATGAGGATTTGAGGAGACCTTGATGACAACTGGCAAGATTGAGGGGAAGGCAGAGAAGTAAATACTTGGATGGCTTGGCCATGTGGCATGGTCAAGACAGAAACACAGAGCTGATCCATGACTCTGGTAATCGAGTGAAATGGTGAATCATGACTGCCCACACCTATCCGCTGGGCACATGATGAAAATATATGTGTGTGTGTGTGCGCGTGTGCGCACGCGTGCGCTTGCATTAATATTAGGTATTACTGGTTATTATCAATTTTTCCTTTAACAAGAGTTGTTGCTTCAGTAGGTGAAGATACAAAACATCACATCAAGTCATCTCTTTATGTTTTCTTCCATTTGAGTCAATGGATATTATTGAAATAATACAAGTATTAAGCATGCCGTGTGTGTGTGTGCGCTCGCGCGCGCACGCATGCATGCATGCACACACGCATTACTTCATTACTGGCTGAGAAAAACATTGTGATACATTACTTTCTCAATGGCCCTTGTATATTTTAAAATCTGTGTCCTCAGTTATAATTTAAAAAATAAAAAAAACCAAATCCATGTAACCTGCGCAGATAGTGGAAACTTGCTACGGTAAACTATTTAGATGACTTTAAATGAATAATGTTTGGTCACCTATCATTATCAAAAAAGAGATTCAGGACCCCACAACTCAAAATTTCCCACCCTCCTTTCCCCATAGTATCAAGAAGTCAGATTACATTATGGTTTAATATTGAGATATTGCCATTTTGACACAGATTTTATAATTTTATTAAAATCTGTGTGATTTATGTAGTAAGTAAAATATATTCTACAAAACAACACCTGCAAAGTGATCTCTGGTCTGTCGAAGCCTTGAGCTATACAGGTGTCATGTTCACGAATTCTCTTATTCAGCTCACCACAAGCATGATTCAGCTGATGAAAGATAATTTAGCAGAAAAACGTATGTAAATATATACAATCGTAAAATGACTAATGCACTCATCCAGATAATGTTATTAACCAACAACAATACAGTAGCAAGTAAATACCATAATCAAATAAATTGTAATACATGACTATGCATACTGTATGTAAGTGTTTCCTGTTATATGTGTGTAACTAATACATCTTGGAATGCAGGAATGCAGCATATGCAAAAAACAAAAGATAACATTCAGATGGATAAAATGGAACAAAACTGCCAACAAGATATCACCATCACCACAGGAGAGCACAGTGACACTCAAAAACATGAAAATTAAGCAACAGATTGATGGAAACAATTACCAGAATTTCTGCATTTGAAGAAGAAATAGTCACAGGGGACATGAACATGCTTACTAAAACAACAAAATAAATACTTCTTTCTTTCTTTCTTTCTTTCTTTTGTCCTTCACTGCCCTATGCTGTTAGGCGTAACAGTCTTTATTTATCAATTAATTTAACAACAGGTGTTGCTTGAAATGTTTTTATGGATCTCCTTGTTTCTAATATGATTCTTTAATGATTTGTTTGATGCTTTTCACAGGCATCTCATTTCACAAGTAGTTAGTTTTCTTTCTTGTTCTTTAGTTACAGCACATGTTTGACATTGATAGAACAACACTAGTATAAAAATTGCATTTATAATGTTCTTGTTAATTCCCATGGGGATAGCTGAATGTTTAAGGATGGGTGTAATTTGATATGTAACGTTATTGGCTTGATTAGTTCTTGTCTCCATCTCTCTATCTAATTATAATAATTTCTGTTCGGTTGTAATATCAATGTGGTTTGCACTAGCATAGTGTTCCATTAGTGCATTTGCAGCCTTTTTTACTGTAAGCAAAGCATTTCCTTGTTTAAATGTTATTTGTTTGTTTCTGGGTGCTTCATTGTTCATGGCTTTCACTAGTTTCCAGTCTGTTTCCATCCCTGTTAAAGTTCAGGTTTTCTATTTTTTTCCCTCCAACAATCTCTTGTTGTTTGATTTACTGTTCTTTTATATTTTGTTGAGATGTTAGTTAGTTAGTGAGTTAATCGACAGATCATCCTCATTGCACATCGAACCATTCAGTCCATAAGTGCTCAGATCCCCTCCTCAGCAAATTCCGCAGTGTGTAGCGGCTAATGACGCCAGTTCTGTGTTGGTTTATCAATCTTATTTGGCTTCCTGCGTAGTGTTCTTGTTTGGTCACCCCTCTTTTGATTTGCTGTTCTTGCAGTCTGACGATGGTTGTAGATTCGCAGTGATCACTTGGTTCTCGTACAAGTCTTACTTCTCGGAGAGCATTCAGAATGTCAGCCTGGTCCATGGCGAGTCCGCCCTCCACCTTAGCCTTACCTGCAAGCTTGTCAGCCTGCTCATTTCCTTGTACTCCCGCGTACCCTGGCATGAAGATGACACTAATCTTTGTCAGCCGAGACCGCTCCAGAGACAGCAACCACTCCCTTCGGATCCACCCCATCTCTATCCTCTTGAGCATGCTCATTGAGTCACTAAGGAAACATGCCCTATTGAATGTCTGTGTCTCGAAACATGTTATTGCTTTACTTACTGCCATATCTTCCATAGTCAGGCTGCTTGTGGTCTCAACAAAAGCACCATAGTCCTCCTTCACAATTCTCCCTCTGGCCCGCGCCGTGAAGGCCCATAAGCTTCTCACATGTCAGTCGACTGACCCATCTGTGTAGATGACAGTATCATCGTCTAACGAATTCTCGAAAATCAACGCTTGTACTTTCGTCTCCACAGCAGCCGGATTTTCTTGTCTGCATTTTCTATCTAGTTGGATGCAAACTGAAAAGGACGTACAGAAATCTGTTGGCACTTGTACCCACTCCTCGCCAGGTTCTAAGTCCTCTAGTGAACACACCTGTTGAAGAATGTCTTCGGCTTGACCTATCCACGACCTTCCTCTTTTTAACAGGCTGCCCTTTACCTTCCTAATTTCACTATGCAGTGGATGTTGTGTGTTTGAGTTACTCTGAGGTAGGCATGTGCTCTGCAAATTTGTAGTCTGTCTTCAATGGTTGGAAAATCAAGAAGGTAGCGCATCGCCCTGCATGCTGTATCTCTTGTACATCCAAGAATAATGCGCATAGCTTCGTTTTGTATCCTTTCCATCCTTTCTATCTGCTTACGGCTGAGAGTCAGGATCTGCCATCGCATACTCAAAAACAGACATGACCAGCCCCTCATATAGGAGGCATAGATGGCGCTGCTCACAGTTTGCTGCCGCCATCATCCTGCATCGCAGCCAAACCCCGCTTGGCCTTTGTTATCACCTGGTCTATGTGCTCATTATAAGCAAGGCTTCGATCAAAACGTATCCCCAGGTAATTCATTGCCTGCGTTCTTTCCACAGTCTCTGAACACAGATGAACAATTGGTGTTGGAGTGTTGACAATATGATTATTCAAAGAGAACCATGTCACTGTTGCCTTTGTTGGGTTGACCATTGCCCCAGCTTCAGCACACCAAGTACTTATGCGATTGAGTTCGGTTTGCAGTTCCACAGTAACCTGATCTCTATCCTTACCCTGACGATACACTAAAACATCGTCGGCATATGACAATGTCCTCCCGGTCCAGTGATCTGCTCGCTGGTGATTCTCACAGTGTAGGCGTTGAACAGCACCGGAGATAATGGTGATCCCTGTGGTAGGCCAGGATATATTGTTGTTGGTTCCGAAGTCCAAATGCCACATCTAAAAACTACTTTCCGTTGGAAGAGGGCTGCAGCGATCCAACTAAGGAGCAATGGATTTATCTTGAGTTCAAGAAGCTGAAGCATTAGAAAATCCAATGGTACTCTGTTGTACGCGTCCTCAAGATCAATCGCTGCAGCAAAGGTTTCAATGCCTGAGTGGAAACCTTCATAAACATCATGGGCAAAAACTGCTGCATTGGTCCAGGTTTCTCTTTTGGGACGGTACCCTCCCAGGGTAGGTGGGAAAACACCTTGCTTCTCTAGCTGGCTTGATATTTTTCTGGCAATTAACTTCTCCAGCAGCTTGCCTATTGTATTCTGCATGGTTATTACTCGATATCCCTGAATTTTTGTGTGGTCTTTGCCAGGCTTCGGCAAGGGAATCAGATAGCTGTGTAACCACTCCTCCTTGATGCTAGCACTCCCTATACTGTTGTTGTACATGTCTGCTAGTTTCTCTAGCTCGTTGTCGGTACACCTATTGATGTCGTCATATCTTATGCCATCTGGCCCTGGAGCGCTGTTTTTTGATCGTCGAAGCACAGCCTTGATTTCTTTCACTGTCACTGTGTCTTCATCCGAAATGTTCTGGGCCTTACACCTGTCTGAGGTGACCTCCTTGGCAAGATTTCGGCCTCTCATGTCTGTCTGGTTGCTCTGCTCTAGATAGCGTTCGAAGAGGGCTTTGCCCTTGTTCTCGTCAGTCCTCTGCCAGATGAGGTCAGCACCTTGGAAGTCAGAAATTCTCTTATTCTTGACTACCCCACTCATGCTTTTATGTAGTCGCCAGAACAATTTCAGTGACTTGTCTGTGCTTACTCTTTGACATACCTCTGCCCATTTTTCACCTTTAACCACCGTAACCAGTTTTTTTGAAATAGCTTACTTTTGTGTGCATCTCTCTTTCTAAGTGCATGCAGGGACCAGGATGGGCAACTCTGTTCTTCTTGGCGTTTTGCCATTTCCTTACAGCACTACGCTTATCCATCCAGGCCTTCTCCACCTCAAAATTCCACCAAGGTGGCTGCTCCCAGCTGTTTTTCCTGCCCTGAAACTTTCTGCGCTTGTCGCGCCTTATTTTACTCACCACATCTTGCCCTGTACTGTCATACTGGAAAGTCTTGACCATTGACTTGTGCTGCCTGGTTCTGCCTTTCTCCACCAATATGCTGCAAGGGTGGTGGTCGCTGCCATGGTACCCTAGGACACCCCATCTACACACTGTAGCGAGTGAAGGAGAAACCAACGCCAGATCAATAGCACTGTCCTCATCACCTGGACGGCTCGCTGTCCTGGTGACACAGCCACTGTTGATACAAACCAAGTCAATGGTTTCAAGTGCAGTCTCGAGCTCCTCCCCCTGTGTGTTGGAGGAAATGTTTCCCCATGATCTGCCTTTAGTGTTCAAATCGCCACAGAAAATGAAATTTTTTTCACAACCTAATATGTCACGTAAGCACTGCCACTTCTGGGAATCCACACATGCGTTACGGGCATAAACATTAACCAACAGGAATGGTAGACCGGATTGAACTCTGACCGCCTGTATTTGTATGTCATCATTGTCCCAGCTGGACATGTCTAGCTCTGAAGCAACCATACTATCGCGAATGAGAATCGCCATTCCCAGATGTCGCCTGTTGTAGAAACATTTGAAGCCGGTCATTTTGAGTAGCTGATCACCCAGTCTTGACTCCTGGAGAGCTACAATGTCATTCCTGTAAATCACATTTTTGAGAATAGGGCCACGTTGTTTTACGCTGGCGCAGTTCCAATATAGGATGCGAGTATACCTGAGGCCCAGATGGTCACACTTAAGTCTAAAACGTCTTACCCCTCTATGTTTGTGTCGCTTGCGGCCATCACATTGGCCCCGCAGTCTTGCTTTGTTGACTGTCGTCTGCAAGGAACACACAAATTGTTCCGCCATGTTGAAAAAACCGAACACCACAAAACCACACACACTGCGAAAATTCACTCAAGGATTGCTCTGCCCAATGCATGAAACTCCGTAGCATCGGTGCAGATCTTGAGAAGAAACTCCTGGTTTTACATCCTGGCACACAAATTACATGTAGGAGATGAAAATATCCATCTCCTACACGAAAAGGTAGCGGTCAGAAAAACAACACAACTGTCCTTTAGTTGTTTGTTCTTTCTCTGCTGTCTTCCTGGCATCTTTAACTTTGTCCTCCAAAATTTGTAGTTCTTCAGTCCAGTATGGTTTGTAATTTTTCCTCACTCCTCTTGGAAGGACTCAGTGGCTGCCTGTATTATTGCTTTGTTTAGACTTTCCACCATTTGTTTCATGTTGCCATGTCGTGTATTTATGTTTTCACAATATTTGTCTGTTAATATGGCAAATCTGTCCCAATCAGCTCGTTTGTAATTCTAGCGAGGCAAAGGCTTTTGCTCCTGTGGAACATACTTCATATTCATTACACGCTTGATTGGTCTGTGGTCACTACCTGCTAATTGGTCCAGCACATGGCGATCGATTTTATGGAGGATGTCTCCTGTGCAGAAAGCTAAGTCTAGAGTAGAAGTTGTAAACCATCTTCTAGAGTAGAAGTTCGGTGTGTCATCCACTTTGTTGAGTAGATGGAGATATCCCAGTCCTCCACTTCATCTCCTCTGTTGTCAGTATCTGGGTATCTCCATCTTTCTGAATGGCTATTAAAGTCTCCGACAATAATGCAGTTTGTGTCAGTTATTTTCATGTTTGAAAGTGTAAGGTCCTTATCTGCTGGGCTATATAGATTGTAAATTCTTATTTTCACGGCCTTTATCATTATATCAACACCTATAATTTCCATTTGGTTGTCAGAGATCACAGATACTTCGCTGCAAGGTATTGTATTTCGTGTAAGTATTAGAAGTCCTCCTTTGTGTCCTGCGTGGTCGAAACGTGTGGCCTGATATCCTCTGACCGAGAATCTGCGATTGGCGTTGAGGTATGTCTCTTGAATGCATGCCACATCTATTCTATCTTTATGAAGACGATTTGTAAGGGAGACTTTCTTGTTAGAAACTCCTTCGGCATTCCACTGTAGTATTTTGAGCGTCTGGGGTGTTTGGTCAATAGCTCTTACCCTGCACCTCTGTGCCTTGACTCCACAGCACAGGGGAAGGTGACCACCAGTGTTATGGGGTGGACCCCCTCAAGGCAGGGGGCAGGCACTATCGCCGCCTGATGGGACTTCACGGGAATAGCACAATACTGAGTAATTTTAATTTGTGACATCATGGACTGAGTTACGTTGCACTGTTTTGTCAAGCCTGTGGCTCTGTGCATCCAATTTCAACAATCATTTTCCGGGTATACATACTGATCAATAAAAAGCTGTCAACTGTACTAAGGAAAAGAGTGTGAACTGCTGTATAGAACCTATGCTGTTATATGCATGTGAAACATGGACAAGCTGAGAAACATCTAATGGTGGTGGAAATGTGGTTTCTGTGGAAAATGTAAAGAATACCATTGACCCAAAAAATGAATGAGACATTCTGCAAGAAACACTAAACTGATTAAAGAAATTTGACGTAGATAATCAATATGAGGAGAAATAAACTAGAAAACTTAGTGACATCTGGCAAAATTGTAGAAGAAATTGCAAGAGGAAGGCAGAGAGATAATTAAATAAATGGTTCGGCCACAAGGCATAAAGAAGAACACAGCTGATCCATGACTCTGGTGTTTATGTAGGAAGGTGAACCCTGACCATCAATGTTGATCAGCATGAAGATGAATAAATAACACGGTAGTAATCTTCAATTCTAAAGAGACAGTAAATGTGAAGTATGTGGGTGCTAATTTTTCAGGTTTTGTAAATAATTCAGTCCACAACATAAAATAATTATGTACTGAAGCAATGTAAAATATTGATGTTTTATGTGAAAGAAGAAACAGGACAACATACACATTATTTACTAGATAGTTTTAATCATGGTAGAGACACATGTCAAGTAACAAACTGAAATACACAAAATAATGGACACTACTGGTCTTGTATAGACTAAATGTTTTCTTATTGCAACAGAAACTTGTACAGTAAATGCCTCACCATTTTTTGCTTGCTTTCATACTCCCTCTTGGCTTCAGCAACAATATTCTCAAGTCTACAGATAATGTTACAAGAAAATGTTTTACTACCAAACTGTATAATAAAATTAATAAACAAACTAACTTACCAAAATATTTTAAATTCTGATAAAATGTTCACCCTGCATAAGGAATTTACATCAGTAAATGTTACAAATTTTGACATTTGCACATGATGTTCTTGTTTATAATAAGGAGAGAAACAGGGTGGAAATATTTAGAGAAACGCAGGTTTCGGTGGATAAAGAGAGAATGGTGCATGGAAACTGGTTCTGACATCAGCCTTGATAAAGCAGCTGTGTTATGATGCTCTTTAAAAAGCAAAATTGTTACAGACGAGGTCCCAAACATTAATGTAAATGGCAGTTCCCTCAATATAGAAAGCACAATTAAATTAATCAGAATAACATCTGACAGAAGTTTGTCTTTAAGGATTATGTTGGAGAGATGGTGTAAAAGGTCAGGTATGGACTCAATGCACTTAAGGTAATGGCAGCAGTGGACAGTGAACAGAGATTTTTATACATCCTCTACCAACAATCAGTTTTTGCAATAACTCATTATGGCCTGTCATTGCTGACAATTCTGCCAGGCCAGATGGAGAAGTTGGGTTGCAGCGGACTAGGAGTACCCTCTGTATGAGGCACTGGATAAAACCAAGGGACACAGGTTGAGAAGAGACAGTTGTTGGATGGTGCATGTTGAAGATACAATTAGATATGTCTGTGAAATCAGTATGGTAGTGTGAGAAACAAGAACAGGCTTTGGTGCCACCCAACAAGGAAGCCTTACAATAGAGTGACAGTTTGGACTTTGGGTGTCATGAATGGACAGCAGGTGAGATAGAGGTGCAGCAGCTGATAAATGACAAGTCACAAGCAAGTGATATGATAATATACATGGATGAGTCTGTGGTCAGAAGTAAATGGAATGGGTGGAGCTTCATTACAAAAGTTAAGGGATGCTGAGTAAACAAAAAGTGTGACATCATGACTTCCAGCATGAAAATGAAGGTGGCTGATGGCTGGAGAATAGTACCAATGACATGTGTTCGTGACAAACTCGCAAACATGATACACAAAATAGAAACTGATATGTTTCGTGTGAAGTGGCTGGCTTTGCTTGAAGAGACGAGGGTCAAGAGCATAAAATGGATTTTCTGTCCAAAGCATGTGGGTGTGCGAGGACATGAACAGGCTGATAGACTGACTGCTGCCGTTTCTATGGGCAGTGAGGTAGATTATTATAAGAATGAGGTGTGAGGGCTCTCTGGGATCAAGTGGAAAGAGCAGCACATCAAAGGGTACATGCTGATTCAGTGGGGAGCAAGCTGAGGGTGTGGTTGACACTCCATCAGTAGAGGAAAATTCAGGCAGGTATTCAGTCAGGCTGCTATCAGCATTGGAACTCTTTATTAACTACTGAAAAAGGGGACAGAGCACGAGTGGGAATGTCAGAGTGCAATGGTATTGATTCTTGATTTCATATTCCATATCTATATATATATAAAGGAGAATGTTTCTTTGTGTGTCCTTTATGCGTTCCCGAACGGTCCATCTGACTGAGATGAAATTTTGTACAGATGTTGTTCTCACTCCCGCAGATCCAACTGAAATAATTAGTTAGCTTAAAATCAACAATTTTTCTTCAAGCATGAAAGAAAAAGGCATTACGAACTTCAGAAACAGATGAAGAAACCTCCCACCATCTTGCTCCAAAGGGAACTCACTCTCTGATTAAACCAGAAATTAGTTATGAACAGTGTGGATTTGTAGAGGGAAAGGGAACTTTATTTTTTCTACTATATCTACTTATATATATGAAAAATAATGTTTCTTTGTGTATGTGTCCTTTATGCATTCCCGAACAGTCCATCCGACTGAGATGAAATTATTTTGTACAGAAGTTGTTCTCACTCCCGCAGATCCAACTGAAATAGTTAGTTTAAAATCAATTTTTAATTTTTACACGAAAGAAAAAGGCATTATGAGCTTCAGAAACAGACGAGCAATGGGAACGGGAGTGGGGGCAGGGGCAGAACGCATACTCTGTGCACTTAGAGACATGTATTTGAATGTATAATGACTACTGATATGAATTAAATGAGACGCTTCCCGCCAGGGGCTAAGCGACGCCAGGTCCGGTCATCAGCTAGTGCTATATATAGCTCACTTACTTGCTGGTTTCTGCATCTCTCCTTTTTCTGTCTTCTTCTGCTCTCTTCTCTTTAGCAGCCCGTAATTTGATCAGAACAGATTCTGTACGATTAATATCCCAGCTTTCCAATATCTCTTGTATGGCTGGAGTAGAAGCAATCTGCAAAGTGAAAGACACAGGACATCCGTGACTGATAAAAACATAAAAGAACAGAGGGACTACAACATTGCCAAACTTATACAAACTGCCAAAAATAGTGGGAAACCTTGGCTATTAATGTACCTATCAGTACCCTTATGACTCACAGATGGTGTTTGGGATAGAAAAATGAAAAGAAGAAGCAATCTGACAAACTGGTTCACAGCTCTGAACAGCTCTGACAGTGACATTCACATTCAGAACAGTTAATTCATTACTCTGTGTTTTTAAACATCTAGTGTGCTGTGGCTTAGATATTAACATCCAAAAAACAAAAACTATGATAATTAGCAGTGAAAAGGAAAGGTCATCAATGAACATCACAGTAAACGGGGCAGATACTAGAACGAATAACAAGTTTCTCCTACCTTGGACATATAATAACAGATTATGGCAGAAGTGAAATAGAAATAAAAAAGAGAATAGGAATGGCCAAAAATGCTTTCAACGGCATGAAATCAGAATTAACTTATAGAGAGATTAATAATGCATTAAAATGAGAATTGTCAAATGCTATGAATATTCAACGCTACAGCATGGCGCGGAAGCCTAGACATTGAACAAGCAACTAGAAAGTCGCATAGAAGCCCTGGAGATGTGGATATACAGATGAATACGTCGTATTTCATGGAAACAGTTAAGTTCAGTTCAGTCGCGGTTCCAACATCACAGCAATGGATCGTCCCCATTATGCTCCGTTCCTATGCCAGTGAATATCACATAAAATGTTCCTCACTGCCCCATGTGAAAAGTTGAAAAGACAGGAGTCTCAACAAACAACAGCCTGCTCAGGCACACTGTGCATAATACCGCCACCAGAATGTCACCACAAAAGTCTTCCACGAACCATACCGTTCATCCTTGATGGAAGTAGTAGTCACTTTCCCAACCAGATGTTCACCTACAAAGTTTCGATGTTTCTAGATGTTGGTGTTCCATTTCTAGATGTTTTCTAGCCAGTCACGCCATTTTATTTCCAAAATGCAGTTCACGCAACAAAACAACCAAGGACAGATGTAAAAACTTTCACTGTACATAATGCAGTCTCCAGAATGCCAACACAAAAGTCCATTATGAAACATGCAGTTCATCCTTGATGGAAGTGGCAGTCAATATCCCAACCAGATGTTAGCCTACAAAGTCTCAATATTTGTAGATGTTGTTCCGTTTCTAGCTGTTTTCTAGCCAGCCACGCCTTTTTTTCTCCAAAATGTAGTTCACGCAACAAAACAACCTCGAACAGATGTAAAACAAACATTTCACTGTACATAATGCCGTTGCTAGAATGCCAACACAAAAGTCCTCTACGAAAATACAGTTCATCATCGATGGAAATGGCAGTCATTAGAAAACACGGTAAAGAACCGGTCACTTCTGTGTCACAACCAGCCGCCATGCATGCAGATATTTCTAGATGTTGTTATTCCATTTCTAGATGGTTTCTAGCCAGCTACGCCATTTCCGAGAATGCAGTTCACGCCACAACACCTCGGACAGATGTAAAAAACATTTCACTATACATAATGCCGTCTCCAGAAGCCAAAACAACAGTCCTCCACGAAACATAGTTCATCGTCAAAGTAAGCGGCAATCAACCAGAAGACCAGCAGCCACACATTTCTACATAAGGCACAAAAACCAGTCAATTCTGGGACATAGCCAGCCGCCATTGCTCTAAACATGCAGTTCACGCTCCACAAACTCGGGCAGATAAAAAGCATTTCAGATGAAATTCACAGCTCACAGCATCGCGCCACGCACTCAACTCAGTACCAATCCAACATGAGGAAAATGAAAACAACAACAATCAAATGCAGAGGGAATAAAAGAGAGTTGATGAAAGAAATAAAGGTGAGGCAAGTGAAACATTTCGGCCATGTTAAAAGACATGATACTCTTATAAAAACCATACTGGAAGGCAAGGTTGAGGGCAAGCGAACTAGAGGTAGACAATGATACAAGTGGGAAGATAACATCAAGAGATGGACGAACATCAGCCTGACAGAAAGTACAGTCAGGGCGAGAGACAGACAGTGTTGGAGATCCATTGCAGCCAACCTTCATTGTGGAGGCAGCACCTGATTGATTGATTGTGCTGATGCCGAGGTAAGGGGTTTTACCCTTACACCGGACAGATGGACTAAAATGTTGACCTATCACCCTTGACTTGGGGACGTAAATTACAAGTACCTTTGAAGTCAGAGTGGGTTCGCCGGATGACGAGGGACACTGTTAATAGGGAAAGCTAATCCACATGCAAACTTCAGTCCAGCACTACTAGAAGTAGTGTCTATGGACTACGCTTGCTTTAAAAGCGAGCGAGCGTAAAGAAAAAAAAAATCATGACTTACACGAATGTAATTGTTTAATTTTTCAATTACATAAAATATGGCATGAAAATGTCTAATTATATCAGGATAGGTTAATTTGATGCATGATCATGTTAACAGAGTTTTGCCTGCTTCTCCATAGATAGAAGCCACTCTCTTCGGATCCACCCCATCTCTATCCTCTTCATTGAGTCGCTAAGGAAACGTGCCCTATTGAATGTCTGTGTCTCGAGCCATGTTATTGCTTTACTTACTGCCATAACTTCCATAGTCTACTTGTGGTCTCAGCAAAAGCACCAGAGTCCTCCTTCACAATTCTCCCTCTGGCCCGCGCCGTGAAGGCCCATGAGCTTCTCACATGTCAGACGACCGACCCATCTGTGTAGATGACAGCATCACCGTCTAACGAATTCTCGAAAATCAACGTTTGTACTTCCGCCTCTACAGCAGCCGGATTTTCTTGTCTGCATTTTCTGTCTAGTTGGATGCAAACTGAAAAGGACATACAAAAATCTGTTGGCACTTGTACCCACTCCTCGCCAGGTTCTAAGTCCTCAAGTGAACACACCTGTTGAAGAATGTCTTCGGCTTGACCCACCCACTATCTTCGTCTTTTTAACCTGCTGCCGTTCACCTTCCTAATTTCACTATGCAGTGGATGTTGTGTGTTTGCGTTAACTCTGAGGTAGGCAGGTGCTCTGCAAATTTGTAGTCTGTCTTCAAAGGGTGGAAAATCAAAAAGGTAGCGCATCGCCCTGCATGCTGTATCTCTTGTACATCCAAGAAATAATGCGCATAGCTTCATTTTGTATCCTTTCCATCCTTTCTATCTGCTTATGGCTGAGAGTCAGGATTGCCATCGCATACTCAAAAACAGACATGACCAGCCCGTCATATAGGAGGCATAGATGGCGCTGCTCAGTTTGCTGCCGGCATCATCGGCATCGCAGCCAAACCCCGCTTGGCCTTTGTTATCACCTGGTCGATGTGCTTGTTATAAGCAAGGCTTCGATCAAAACGTATCCCCAGATAATTCATTACCTGCATTCTTTCCAGTCTGTGAACACAGATTGACAGTTGGTGTTGGAGTGTTGACAATATGATTATTCAAAGAGAACCATGTCACTGTTGCCTTTGTTGGGTTGACCATTGCCCCAGCTTCATCACACCAAGTACTTATGCGATTGAGTTCGGTTTGCAGTTCCACAGAAACCTCCTCTTTATCCTTACCCTGACAATACACTAAAACATCGTCGGCATATGACAATGTCCTACCTGGTCCAGTGATCTGCTCACTGGTGATTCTCACTGTGTAGGCATTGAACAGCACAGGAGATAATGGTGGTAGGCCAGGATATATTGTTGTTGGTTCCGAAGTCTAATTGCCACATCTAAAAACTACTTTATGTTGGAAGAGGGCTGCAGCGATCCAACTAAGAAGGAACAGACGTATCTTGAGTTCAAGAAGCTGAAGCATTAAAAAATCCAATGGTACTCTGTTGTACGCATCCTCAAGATTAATCGCTGCAGCAAAAGTTTCAATGCCGGAGTGGAAACCTTCATAAACATCATGGGCAAAAACTGCCGCATTGGTCCAGGTTTCTCTTTTGGGACGGTACCCTCTCAGGGTAGGTGGGAAATAAAAATAAAAATAATACACAAGGACATGAAAGGCAGAGTTCTTCATGAAAATATGTTTGAAATAAAACAGAAGTGCAGCAGGAATGCCTTTTGTCTCTCTTTTTATTCTTACTGACATATGAGTGGATTATGAAGACAAAAGATACCACCAGAAATGGAATTCATTGGACCCTGCCTGAGCAGCTTGATTAGCTGGACTTTTCTTATGGTCAATGCTGTCCTGTCTAATACACAAAATCAGCTGCAAGATAAACACACTTGATCACAACAACAGAGCTCACAACAATTAGATATACAAATTTATCATCATCATCATTTTCCACTTCTGCCATCAAGTGTCGTGGGGAGGAATAATCTGCGCTCCAGCAAGGTACTATATTGGCAGTACCAAAAAAAAATGACAATGGCACAAGATGTTGATCACACTGTCTGTCTGATAACAGCATTTCTTACTCGGTCTCAAATTGTTAAGTTAGCAGCTCTCCTCAGGCATCTCATCTCGCAGGTGTTGATTTTGCAAAAGTGTGATTTGGATAGTCTAATTTTGAGATTGGTCGCATAGGATTGACATGTAAGTGCACTAGCTTTTTGACATCTGATTTTGATTTCTCTGTCCAATCTGCCATCTTCTGTGATCAAACTTCCAAGATATTTGAATTCTTTAACTTGTTTCAGAGTTGTGCTATTTATCTGTATATTTAGTGGGCCCGGCGATCTGCTAACTTGCATTACTTTGGTTTTGGCTGTATTTATACTCATATTGTATCTGCTACATGTTGAACTCAGATTATTAATATGATTTTGTAGTCTGCCCTCATCGCTGTAAAACAGGCACTGATCATCTGCAAATAGAAGTTCATTTATTTCCTGTGGATCAGTTGTTTCATCTGGAGTAAAGAGTTCTAAATTTTCTGAATCTGTTCTGTCAAGGCTTGCATCTTTGGATATTCTGTCCATGTAGATATTAAATAGCAGTGGTGAGAGTACACAACCCTGTCTCACTCCTGTATTGACTATAAACATATCTGATTAACCTTCATGTGTTCTTACCAGGGTTGCCAGATCACTGTGATGAAATAAAGCCAAGTCATGAAATTTTAAAAAAGCCAAACATTACCCAATAAATATACATTACCCAAGAAATATCTATTAAAAATATATTTACATCACATAAAATAAATTACAAAACCTCTTCTTCAAATAAGTATTCCTCTTCATTGTTGAGAAATTTAGTACAGGATTTCTTAGAATATAAAATTTCAGCTTTGAAATCATTCAACATTTTGGATGAAAGAACAAATTCCTTATAGCACTTGTTTGAAGATAATAGTTCTGCTCTAATTCTAATAATTGCTTCTAAGAGAGACAGCTGAAGTCTATTCCTTGCTTTGGTTTTTATGTATGTTAAAAGAGAGAACATCCTCTCCACTAAAGCATTGCTAATAGGTGTTATTAAGCAAGTAAGAGCAAAAGAAGCAAGCTCTTTAAATTGGGGATGTTTCATGACTCCTTGCCAGAACTGCTCTGTATCGTTGGGCAGTCCATTTTCTTTAAATTGTTCTTCTTCCTTCCAATCTATAAAAGGCAATTTTCTGTATTGCTCTTCAATAATAGAGTGATTTTCTTCAGCCAAATTCAAAAAGAGCAATTTTGAAAATAGTGGTCTAGAAACCTGGTTTAAGATTATTCCAGGGCTAAAATTCTTGTGAGTAACGTAACCTGCGTGAGATTTGGTAGCGTATCGCGTCACGTTGGTTACTTACAGGGGTATGTGAGCTGGTCACTCAGAAAGCAATGGCAAATTACTGAGCGTAATCTTGCCTAGTACATCAACAGCAGCTGAAATATGCTGATTTAGACTGCACCGTCCTGTAAGGGATATGTAACAAAAAAAAAAAAAAGGTTAGATCTTTAAATATATTTCTTGCTGAAGGAAGCCGCTTTCTAACTTGATCAAGTGTTTCTTCTAGCATGGATAAGCATCTTTCTTTGTGATCTTCTTCTTCTTCTGCGTTCATCCGGAGTTTTTTCCCGGACGTGATTGCGTTGTGCCTGTTTACAGCAGAGCTGTGTTCTTGTGCCGTTAGGTTCTTTGCGATCTAAGACCTCTTGTTGGCAATTAATTTTCGTATCAGAACTTTTCTGAATGTAGTTATCACACTCTGTCAGGAATTTGATGCCAAAATCAACATTAGAAATATCTTTTTTCTTATTATTGGTATCATAAGTCCTACTATTAAGACTCTTATAATGCAAAAATAGTTCTTCATGTAATTCGTGAGGATCTGCCTTACTTTTCTGAAAAAGGCTATTTAACCTTTCAAATTCTTGCACAATAGGGGTTGCAAAATGAAAATAAAGGTAGTTTCCTTGATCTAGAAGCATTTTCTTTATAAGTCATGACTTAAATTCTTCTTCTTCTGCTGTGTTCATCCGGAGTGTTTTTCAGATGTAATTGCGGTGTGTCTGTTAGGCACCCTTGTCCTGAAACCCTTAGGCCAACACATCCAACTTTAGCGTGCATTTTTGACAGGTTAGCATTCCTGGGGGACTCTCACTTTTGTGGTGCCATCCACATCCTAGCTGGTCAAGTTAGAACGGTCGCAGACTTCATGATCAGCCCTCAAGGGAAGGCAGGGACAGTCCATGGTATTTTCCGCCATCCAGGGAAACTTTCATAGTTGCAGAGCCGACACATAGCGCTCTGGTGCTGGGCTCACAGAGGGAATCGTCATGTCCTGCTCATGGTTGCTTTAATTCCTCACTTCAATGTATTGGACCTTTTGTTTGCTACGTACCGCTCCCCGCACAAACCAGGGATGGTCAGATTGCAGACGGTATCCACTCAGCGAGTTTTCTTTTCAAACATGTGCTTAGTCGCTGTGCCCGGAAAACAAAATAGAACTGTTCCAAGCACGACAGACATTCAGAAAACTAGCTAGTCAGAGCTGTTCCGAACACGAAGGTCATTCGGAGGAGTCAGAGCTGTTCCAAGCATGGCAGACAATTGGAAAACTAACTAGTCAGAGCTGTTCCGTTACATTCGGAAGACTAATTAGTCAGAGCTGTTCCGAACACGACCAACATTTCACTCGGATGTGTTGTTTGTCCATCAAGAATGATGATGACCATTCATTTCATCCAGAGGGGTTGAAAGTGTGGAGCCGTGGGTTCTAAGATGGCTGATAAGGTCTATTTTGGCTCGAAATGTTCTTTGACAATGTGGACAAAGAATGCTTGACGTTTCTGGAGGAGGATTTCCTGCAGTGGTTTTTCTGTCCTGCCAATTCTTTACAGCTCTTGCAGTCCTGGTTGCCTCACACATGACTGCACCCTTGCGTAATGATGCACACCACGAATTTCGGTCTCTGGCTGCAGTCTCCCAGGTGTCATGATGAATTCCAAAAGCATTCAGAGAGATTTTCAGAGTGTCTTTAAAGCGTTTCCTCTGGCCACCTTGGGAGCGTTTATCACAACGCAGTTCGCTGTAAAAAATTCGTTTAGGGAGCCTGTGATCTGGCATGCGAGTCAAGTGACCAGCCCAGCGAATCTGATTCTTCATCAGTAGAGTGGATACTGGGCATGGACGCTCTTTCTAGGACTTCAGTGTCTGGGATCTTGTCTTGCCATTTAATCTTCAGTAGCTTCCTTAGGCAGACTGTGTGGAAGTGGTTTAATTTCCTGGCGTGTCGCTGATAAACAGTCCAGATTTCACAAGCATATAGCAGTGTGGATAATACAACTGCTTTGTAGACTTTTAGCTTTGTTTGCAGGCTTATTTCAGTTCTGTCCCATACATTCTTGTACAGTCTGCCAAAGGCCACACTGGCCTTGGAGATTCTTGCATTCACTTCGTCATCAATTGTGGCAGCTTGTGACACAGTGCTGCAAAGATAGGTGAATTTGTCCACAACACTTAGTCTATGACCATTCACTTTGATATTCGGCACAGTGTGATTATTCCCTAGAGCTGGCTGGTACATAACTACAGTCTTCTCCAAGTTGATATTGAGCCCAAAGTTGGCACAGGCATGTGAGAAAGCTGTAACATTATGTTGCATGTCCGCCTCTGAGTTGGCGTATAGAGTGCAATCATCAGCAAACAGGAGCTCTCTGACGGTGTCGCTGTTAATTTTGGTTTTAGCTTTCAGCCTTCTGAGATTGAATAACTTTCCATCCATACGGTAGTTGATGTCTATTCCAATGTCGTCGTTCTCGAAGGCATTCATCAACATGGCTGAAAACATGAGGCTGAACAGTGTTGGTGCCAGGACACATCCTTGCTTCACTCCATTGGTGACAGGAAAGGGTTCAGACAGTTCACCATTTTCCTGTACTCTTGCCTGCATGCTGCCATATGGCGAGCACGCCAAAGCAGGATACAGAAAGAGGATAAAAGGGATTTTTCCTAAAGATGCACTAAAGTGGATAGTGAACCAACGAAGTTAAGGATACAAGAGACGTCACAGGACAACAAAGGATCATACGCTGTGGTGCCATCTTCAAGGTTAGATGTGTTTTTCCGATTGAGGAACCGAATTGGATATTTGGATGCAAGCAAGTGTATTTGAGTTTCGAGTGGATAATAACCGGAGGCAATTGTTGGAAAGCAACTATGGAACTAAATGAATCTATCAAGAAACGTAACGGCCAGGAGCGCAGGATAGTGGAATAGAAAATAGGATAGGTGGCAAGGTGAATAATGATGCAGGTATAAACGTAATTAATTGTGGACTAGTACCAATATCTAGGACACTATATTACATTGTTAATCTGTGGCACCACATTAAAAACGGTGTTAAATTTTCACTGGAGCCACGTCCTCATTCTTATTATCAAGTTTGCTTTTTGTTGGCGTTGCAGTTTTCTACGAGCTAATTTAAAAATGCTGGCTGTAGATTATCATTAACTTATAGGATGGATCAACAGCTTAGCACATACCATCATGAAATAGCCGCACTATTTGGACAAACTTTCGTGGACATCCATACTTTGCCATGATCTTCCACAGTCCTTCTCTGCTGACTGTGTCAAACGCCTTGGTAAGGTCAATGAAAGTGGAGAACATTTCGCAGTTCTGTTCCTGACATTTCTCTTGCAACTGCAAGCTTCTTGCAGTGAAAATCATGTCAACAGTTCCACGTTCTTTTCTGAAGCCACAATGACTCTCAGGAAGAAGACCTTGATCAAGATGGGCCGTGAGGTGATTGAGAAGAATTCTGGCGAGTATCTTCCCTGCAATTGAAAGCAAGGAGATGCCTCGGTGGTTGTCACAGGATTGGCGGTTTCCTTTACGTTTGTAAAGGTGGACTATTGACGCGTCCTTGAAATCTTGTGGCATGGTCTCGTTAACCCATATGTTTGTAAAGACTTGGTGAAGCTGCTCTGTTAGGACCGGCCCACCTGCCTTGTATATCTCTGCTGGGATGGAGTCAGGACCAGGTGCCTTGCCGCTGGAGAGTTGCTGGATGGCTTTGTTTACTTCCACTATGGTTGGCAGGTCATCAAGTGTCTCATTTGTGGGAACTTGAGGAAGGCAGTTGATGGTTTCATCATCGAAGAAGGAAGTTGCATTTAAGATGTTGCTGAAATGCTCTGCCCAGCGTTGAAGGATTTCTTTCTTATCGGTAACCAATGTTCCCCCATCTGCACTGAGGAGGGGAGCTGTGCCTGGTGATGTAGGACCATAGACCACTTTCAGTGAGTCGTAGAAGTTTTTCATATCATGTCTGTCAGCAAAGCCTTGAATTTCATCAGCTTTGCTGCTCAGCCAGGAGTCCCGCATGTGCCGAAGTTTCTGCTGCACTACTCTCTGAATGTTCTTGAAGGCATCTTTTTTTGATGTTGACTTCGGGTCATTCAAATGTGCCTTGAGGAGAAGATGTTTCTCGGCCAGCAATTGGTTGATGTCTTTGGAATTTTCATCAAACCAATCTTCATGCTTTCGGGGGGCTGGACCCAGGATTTCCATAGCAGTGTTGTAAATTATGTCCTTTAGGGCTCTCCACTCTGTTTCTGTATCCTGTTTAGCAGCAGCATTGGGCTTGAGGCGGTCGTCCAGCATATTTTCAAACGACTGCTGCATTTTCTTGCTGTTTTGGCGGGTGACATTTAGTTTTTTTTGCATTTTTACCCCTTGAGGACGCCGTGGTGGCCTGATGTGAATATTTATTTTTGAGACAATGAGACGATGGTCTGTCCAACATTCGGCACCACACATGGATTTTGTTACCCAAACGTCTTGTCTGTCACTTCTCCTGACGATGACATAGTCAATGAGGTGCCAGTGTTTCGAGCGAGGGTGCATCCACGATGTCCTATTTCTCATGGGGAGACGGAAAATTGTGTTGGTAATCAGGAAATCGTGTTCGGCACATGTCTGAAGGAAGAGGAGCCCATTGCTGTTACAACTTCCGACTCCATGCTTTCCAATAATGCCACTACAAGATGTGGTGTCCGTGCCTACTCTGGCATTGAAATCCCCAAGGAGTATAAGTTTGTCTCCTTTGGGAACAGATGTTAATACATTGTGCAGGTCCTCATAGAACTTGTTCTTGACATCATCTTCGTTGGTCATAGTTGGTGTGTAGACACTCACAATGGTTGCATGCTTCCTTCCATTCAGCAGGGGCAACTTAATGGTCATGAGCCTGTCATTTATAGCCTTTGGAAATCCAGCTAATTTGCCGACCAGGGCCGACTTAATGGCAAATCCCACACCGGATTGGCGTCTTTCCTCGCTTCTCCTTCCACTCCAGAAAAATGTGTAGCCGGCACCTATTTCACAGATTTGGCCTTCTTCTGCAAGTCGTGTCTCGCTCAAGGCTGCAATGTCGATGTTGTACCTGCCCAGCTATCTTCCAATCAGTGCTGTTCGTCTCTCTGGACCCGACGCGCCGTCTCTGTCAAGATGGGGTGTACATTCCAAGTTCCAATTGTTAAGGGAATATGGTTTCCTCTTTTAGCTTTACTTGTTTTATCTTTGTTTGTATGTCGACTGCAGTTAGGGTACCCACCAACCGCGGCTAGCTGGTTAGGTAGTGATGGAGCAATGTTTAGGGCACCTTTTCTAGAACCTTCCTCATGCTATGGCGGTGAGCAGTGTGTTCCTATAGAGGGCTGCTCAGTCGCTCAGGGGCTGCTGAATCCCACTGCTGCTCCGGTCAGTAGAAGACGACCATATGGCCTGAGCCGCCTGTGTGCAGGTCTGCGACTACGGCTGCCAGCATACCCACGCCTGCCGCTTCGCCGCTCACCCATGGCCACAGGGCTTGAAGGTGATATATGATGTTGGATGAAGAATGACTTGCGCGATGACTTGGATTAAAGTGAGGAAGAGTTGCGCAATTCGTCGACCTCATTCTCTCGCCTGAGTCCATCTGAGTCCAGTGGCAAGACAAGTCGAGATGACTGGAGACGAATACAGGTGCAGTGGATGACCAGGGCACTCTACGTGCCTTGCCGTGCTCATTACGTCCCACAACGCTTTGCAGGTAAACGCCATCTTGCCCGTTGAATCAGGAATGATTTCTTCTGCGCAGTCTGCCGAATCCTGTCTTCACATGCTGAGTAGGCATACCCTTGTTTACTCAGATGTAATTGCATAGTGCCAGTTTTTAATTGCTACCCTTAGGCCAGCACATCCGACTTCAGCTGGCATTTTTTAATGAGGTTAGCCTTCCTCGGATTTCGAGGAACGTTAGACTTTTACTGTTGTGGTGTCGCTCACATCTCAGCTGGTCAAGGTTGAACGGTCAGAGACATCATGGTCAACCCTCAAGGGAAGGCAGGGGCAGACCATGGGCATTTCCCGCTATCCAAGGAGGCTTCCATAATTGCAGAGCCGGCACATATTGCTCTGAGACTGGGCTCACCTGAGGAATTGCCACGTCCTGCTCATGGCTGCTTTAATTCCTCACTTCCATGTACTGGGCATTTCTTTTGCCACTGGTCGCTCAAGCACAAATCAGGGATGGACAGACTGTGGGTGACATCCACTCAGAAAGCTTTCACTTCGGACTTTCACGTAATGGATTCGCTAGTCAAGCGTTTCATTTCGTGTAAACGAGACATCTTCCACCTTTGTATACGCTAACTCTATAGATGTAGACTTTCATCTTAACCATTGCGTGCGACTCGGGCGCATTTTCCACCTTTAGTAACTGCTCATGAGGTAGGTTACATGTGCTGCCAGCTCAGCACCTTACCTCTATGCATCAGTGAGCGAGTAATGGCCAGGCCCTCTCACCCGGGGATCCCTCATATCCCCCAGCTGAGAGCCTTCGAACAGGTATCTAAACTAAGCATGTAGCATGCTCAGAATCTCACCTCCATTTTTCAGTAGGAGAGTATCGGCCCGGCTCTCACATCCGAGGGCTTATAGCTTAGAGGCGTTCAGCCATATCTCTCAGCTGAGAGCTTTAGAGTATATGTCAGAACCAAGAATTGCTGCCTTTGTATGCCTAATTTGAACTTTTGACTGCTTTCCTCAGTCTACCTGCAGACCAGCAGGTTGTGTCTCGCTTAGTCTGGCCCCTAACCCAAGTCCTGTCCAACACATAGTTGTGTTTCCGTTGGCTTAGCTCTTGGGGTCATTGGGACACGCAAGCCCCCACCACGACAAGGTGGAGAAACATTGGGTGGGGGGGGACTTAAATTTAGTGTCATAATTTGCTAATTCAGCAGAAATAAAATAAGCTTTGAGTACTTCCCAATTCATTAGAAAGTTGAACATTACTTTTCCCAAGGCAAGCCAGCGAATAGAAGAAATTTTCTCAAAAGGAAGTGATGCAGTTCTAGCTTGCTGAAATTCTGTCGATGAGTTCGAAATTTTGAATAAATCTTTAAATGCTTCTCATTATATTTCCAATTAGTATTATAAGATGATTTCCTTTGGTGAAACCTTAATTCAAGAGATGGAATCATAAATATATTTAGGTAGCAAAGTAGACAAAGTTGGGAGAACAGATCAGAATACAAAAAGCAAGAGCACCCTTGATAAACCTAGACAATTTGTGGATGTGAAAAGAAATTAAAATATCAAACTTAGAATATAGGGCACATAAAGGCCATTGTTATGCTGTGAGTGCTGTCTTGAGTGCAATTGAACATCTGCGTTCATCCTCTGCTAAGAGAGAGAAAGACATTTAAAAAAAAAAACCAAGCTTAGAATATTTAACTCTTATGTCAAATCAGTACTACTGTATGGATCAGAAACATGGAGAAAAACTATAACAATTATTAACAAACTACAAACATTCATATTCTATGCTGAATACAAGGAATAAAATTGTTTTATAGAATCGTCAATGTGGAGCTCACGGAGAGAACTAAACAAATCTCAGTGAATCAAGAAGAGGTGAGGAAAAGATGCTGGCGCTGGATACGACACATGTTGATAAGACGTGTTAGTAGTATAACTAGAAAGTGATTCCTCTGAAACCCATATGACAAAAGAAATAGACAGAGACCCAAAGACACAAGGGAAAGAGAATTAAAGAAAGATGAATAATATGAGGAGACAGGAAAGGGTAGAAGGTTTTGAAGTTGGTTGAGTTGGATGGAGTGCTTATGCTCCAATGGGAGATACAAGGCAGAAGAACAAAAAGAAGAAAGCCATCACAATAGTTACAAAACAGGTAGGTATTCATGAATCTATCAATGCAGGCATACATGGAATTGAAGAAAATGGCACAAGACAGACAACTATAAAACGGAATGTTTAGGAAGATTTACAGCTAGCCCACAGGCTGAAATACTATATGATGATTAATGTAACAGTGAGTCCATGGCAGATACTACAGCAGGGTTATAAAGTGACAGGACAGCAAAGAGATACATTTGGATGGCTTGGTCACATGGCATAATCGGAACAAGAATACAGACCTAATCCAAGGCTCTGGTGATCGTATGAGATGGTGAAGCATAACCACCCATGCTTATCAGCATGGTACATGATGATGATGGTCAATGGTCTTTTCTTTGACCCATCTCTGTCATCATGTGTCAGATGTTGATGATTATTTAGCTATCCCTGACTACTTCTAAAGGTAGGTAAGAGTCGCAACATACCTCAGCAGGACACTGACTGTCTGAAGCATATATTCTTGGGTCAGCTCCATTTTCCAGCAAGGTCTATCAACAGAAGTTAACAAGGAGCATTATCTGGCATTGCCACAATTTTCCAGAGATGTCAACCAATAAACCTGTGGTTGTTATCCAAGTGTCACATGACTTTGGACATATAAATTGTTTTAACCTTAAAAAGGTAAAGTTAGTCCCATAGCAGATACAGCCTATGTTAGGCCTTCACATATTCTGTCGTGACATATGACATGGATTGTTCAGTTATCTTCCTCATCATCTTTCTTTCCTAAACAATTTCCAGAAAATTCTGAAACAAGTCTGGTACCATTTTTGAGGATGAGTTGAGCCTAAAGCCAAACTGGTAGGGACAAAAAAATGCTGCTCTGCTGGGGATTGAACGCAGACTACTGTCTTTGACAAACAAGTACTCTAATGACTGTGACTGTGTCATTGTGGTTCCATAACACCTAATTACTTCAGTATATGATCATAAAATGTAGAAACCAAAATACCCAACTATGTATTTATAGGCACACTGAGGACATTTTTGTCAACTCTACTGTTTGAAAAATAAAAACCCCTTGTCAACATGGTAGATATGCTTGCAGATCTACAAATTATCCACAAATCTTTAAAAAAAAACATATATTGGAAACAACAAGCTACCATAAGGATTGATAATGAAGTGGGATAATATCAGCCTATTAAGAGAGGTGTAAGACAGGGATGTGTAATGTCTCCAGATCTTTTTTCCTTATACAGTGAAAATATTTTCAGAAATGTATAAGATATAAATGGAATCATCATTGGAGGACGAAACATCAATAACATTAGATATGCAGATGATACAGTACTGACTGCAGACAATGAGCAGGATCCGCAACAATTAGTAGATGCGGTTGTTGCATACAGTGAACAACAGGGGTTAGAATTAAATTGTAAAAAGACACAAATTATGGTCGTCACTAGGAAGAAAGAAATACTACAATGTAATATACAAGTAAATGGGAATATTCTTCAACAAGTGAATCGGTACAATTATCTCGAAACAGTCATAACATCTGATGGGAGATGCCATCAAGAGATTAGAAAAAGAATCGTTATGGCGAAAGTAGCCTTTAGCAAGATGAAAAACATACTGACCAATAAAAAGATGTCATTGAAACGAGAAAAAGAGTGTTGAGGTGCCACATAGAGCCTGTACTTTTGTATGGATGTGAGACTTGGACAATGAGCAATCAAGCTGAAAAACATCTGATGGCTGCAGAAATGTGGTTTCTGAGGAGTATGCAAAGAATACCATGGACAGACAGAAAAACCAATGACCAAATACTACAGGAAACAAATGAAAATCGTAAATTAATTTAAAAAGTTAAGACATAGACAGTCAAAATTATTTTGGACATGTTATGAGAAGAAATGAATTGGAGAACTTGGTGACAACTGGCAAGATCGAAGGGAACAGACCAAGGGGAAGACTGAGAAGTAAATACCTGGATGGCTTGGCCACATGGCATGGTCGAGACAGGAACACGGAGTTGATCCATGACTCTGATGATGGAGTGAAATGGCGAGTCATGACCACCCATGCTTTCCGGCATGGCACATGATGGATGGATGGAAAGACCCCTTTACATGCCCTGAGGCATACATGATGCTGAACCCCATGTTTTACAGAGTAGTTAGTTAGTTAGTTAGTTAGTTAGTTAGTCGCAGTTCCAACTTCACATCAACACTTTACAGAGTAATTGGCACTCGATGGGTGATGTGGTCAGTATCATGCCAGGATATTTCCTGTTAACCACTTTAGGCTGCGTTAACCTGAGGGCCTAGGTCAATGTTTAAAAATCCACTTCGATGCGGATTTGAACACATGACCACTGGCCAGCAGGCAATAAAGTATGGAAGGAGGGACTAAAATTAAAACTGCACAAAATACAAATGTGTGAGAAAACATACAGCAAAAACATTAGGAGCACAACTAGGAGCATCCAGGCCACCAGAAAGATGATATATTGTGCTAACTCAACCGAAGTGAATAAGTAGCAATCTTCAGATTCTGCACAGGACACCACTAGTTTATTAAGACAAAGATAGGAGATAGAGATGAATGTAACTGTGGAACTGGTAAAGTGATAGTAAAACATTTACTGCAAGAATGTCCAACATAAGCAGAATAGACAAAAATTATGTTGGCCCATACCCATCCCATATGAAGACAAACTCTAGGGAGATCTCAACAAGCTCAAGTTCATTACTGCCATGAGTCAGATTGGAGCTCATGGCATGTTGAAAGATGGTCACGCGGAAAGGACGTGACAATCGTGGGTTTTAACCCACGTGGCGCACGCCGAGGTTGTCACCAGAGTAAGAGACAGTTTTGCGAAGATGACAAGGGCATTCAAGGCTATGGTTTCATCCAGTGTGGACCACGTTGTGAATAGAGTTATGGCCAAAACTGAGCCTCTCATTTAGGATAGTTAATGTGTAGAAATGTTATGTAGATTTGTGATACAGTGTTGCATTATTGTGTGTGCAATTGCGAGTAAACATTGTAAACTGTTTTGAGGAATAGATTGTAAAAAACTGCACTCGTGTTGCATTATCAAAGATGTATGAAGTTTGAGTTATAACAGTGAGCCATGATGGTAGGGTAGAATGAAAGAGTTCGACTATCAGTAAAGTAAAGCCCTGAAAGTAACAATCAATGAAGGGAGGCTGCATTGCTAAATGCAGAGTCTGAGATGCGGCAGAAAGAAGAGTCCGAAATTAACCACGGGGACGACATGATGATGGTGAATGAGGTTACAACTAATACACCTAGAAGAGGACAGCACCCTTTGAATGCGGGCACCAATGTAGAGCCCACTACACCCCATGTCGGACCCTGGCAATTACTGCTTCCTTTAAATGTATTCAGCGTGACTTATTAAGGTGTATCAAGAAGAAGATATTGAAGATATGATCCCTGGTACCGCTGCTCTGACTAAAATCTGCCTAATTAATATTCTAACATCTATTCTATCCTCTTCATGATGAATGACATTAATATTCTAACATCTATTCTATTCTCTTCATGATGAATCACAAGAGGATTACTTGTCCATGACTTACCAATGTGATAATACAATTTTTAATATCATTTCTTCAAGTGGAATGTAGATCTTTCTCTTCCATGCTTTGGACCAAACAACACTATTCAAGACCCTCACACTTACTGCATGATAGATATGGATGCAGCTTCTCCTCCTGCCTGGATTAGTTACATGTGTACATCATCACAGCCTGGTGCCTACCTGTTCTTCTGACTTTGTATTGCTGCTCATACATCCTCCAATACAATTTCTGATTCTTTCTCTTTTCACTTTCAGTTATATTTTTGGGATTCTTTGTCACCTATTCATACATTTTCCCAAAGTACTTTTCCTATTGTTCTAACTTATCTACACTTTTTGTTTTAGTATTGCTATGTACATAATTTACTACATGCAATGATGGTCTGAAATCAATGGTTAATGTCCTGAATTCCTTGAATGTATCCTCTTCTTCCATTCTATTGCACTTCTGATTTGTCTGGTGTAAATTTTGTATTTAAGGTTATTGCATTGTATCTTTGTTTGCTTTAATTTGCTTTCGTTTACTAGCCTGAATGTTTCCTCTGTGATACACCTCTACTGCTTGTAAGCTTTTAGCAAACATATTTTGTGCTGATGAGATGAGAATATCTCACTTATGTGGCTGGCTCATCAGGTGTCATGTCTTCTACTGCCAACAACAGCTAACATGTGTTTTGTACTTCTATGTTTTATTCTGGTGATATATATATATATATATTTTTTTTTTTTTTTTTAATGGTGCATATCCCTTAAAAGATGTTGCAGACAACACCAGCATTTTTCAGCTGCTGTTGATGTACTAGGAAAGTTTTACGTTCAATAGTTTACCATTGCTTTCTGAACGACCAGCTCACATACCCCCGTGGCGCGAACCGCTGCCGATTCTCGCAGCTGCTCTTTTTCCCAAGTGGATATACAAGATTACGAACAATGTCATTAACCCCTTGGCCAGATAGACCGGTGGTGTATTACTTACATCGAATCATACTGGTCAAGATTCTTTTAATCACTTTTTAAAATTTATCTTACTCTCCAATAAGGAGCTCATGATCTGTGTAGCAGTCTGCTCCTGGTAGTGTCTTTGTTTTACTTGTTCTCTATCTTTGTAATCTTTCTTCATCTTTTCTCCTTTATCCTCCACTGGGGCATAGGCCCACACCCAGCTCACACCATGTCATCCTATCTTTTGCTATCTCCTGCAGCTTCATATTCTCCCCAGGTTATTCATCTTTATATTTTCTTTTTGTCTTTTTTCCATGTTTCAGATCTCCCACTTTATGCTAAAGTGTTACTGAAAAAAGTCTTCAAAATAGTTATTTTTCTGCAACAATGTAGTTCTTAGGGTTGACATAGTTTGCATCCTTGGAGCTCGTGTCTACGCTGTTACTTTTAATCTCATCTGATGTCAGTTTTATAAACGCTACATATTTTTTTTCATGGAGCTTATGTTGCTTTATATTTTTTTAAGTGTGTGTATGTGCGTGTGTGCGTGCACGCGTGCATGTGTGTATGTGTGTGTGCTGTGGACAATAATGTTTCATAACCTCCATAACTGTAGATGATGGATTAGTTAGTTAGTTAGTCGAGGTTCCAACTTCACGGCAATGGGTCATCCCCATTATGCTCCGTTCCTGTGCCAGTGAATATCAAACAAAATGCTCCCCACTGTCTAATGTGAAAAGTGGAACAGACAGGAGTCTCGGCAAACCAACAGCCTCACAGTTACACTGTGAATAATGCCACCGCCAGAATGCCAACACAAAAGTTCTCCACAAAAACCACAGTTCATTGTCGATGGAATCGGCAGTCACCAGAAAGACCTCATTTACTCGGGTTTTCTCACATGGCTGTCTCCATCTGCAGGGTGACCCGCCGAAAGCGTCGCATTAAGTACGAACTCTGTAGCTCCAGCGCCGACTCCCAGGAGTCTCCTTAAAAATGCACTCGTGAACAGAAAAGGCAAATCAGTCAATTCAGTAACAGCCGGTAGCCATTGTTCCGAACATGCAGGTCACTAAAAACAAAAGCGGACATGTAAAATCATTCCACGTGAATATCACAGCTCCCAGAGTCGCGCCACGCACTCACTCAGTAGCAGGGCGACGGAACCATATACTACCAGTCCAACATGAGGAAAATGCAAAATGCAAACCACAGCCACAAAGATAAATACTCTAGAGGCCGTAGCGTTTCAATGCCCAACTGCCATGCTGGGGACCGGAAGTCCTGTAGATGATGGATGAATGCTTATATAGATAATATATTCATTTGTATGAACACTAAAATGCTATCTCAATGCCTTAAACATGCAACTTTCCTACCTGAACTGCTGCTAGATGTCCTGCAAATGCAGCTCTGTACAAAGGTGTTCTCATGAACTGGCCTTGAGCATTAGGATCTGCCCCTTGGTCCAGTAAGAACTTTATTGCATCAACATGGCCACCATCTTAAAAATGCAACTCAATTTGAAATTTCTGTGTTACACATTTACATGTTATGTTGCTGTACATATAGTGTTCACTAATGTGTTTCATTTAACTATCACTTCTATAAAAAATCACACATGTAAGCAAAGCAAAGCAATATTATAATGTGAGAAATTTCACATAAACAACAATTTAAGCTTTAGTGTTATTCATTTAGTACCCTTAGCACAGACTGATGGGGAAAAATGAGCAGTTTCATGAAGTGGCTGGCATCTTTACAGTGTAATCAATTCACTTCATTTCGAGTGGTACCAGACTATCCTTTAAATGCTGTGGAAACTTTGGTCCATAATCTGTATATTAACATTCACACACATGTGTTGCTGCTGAAAAACCTTCAGGTGACTTTCTTTCTGAGGTCTTTCAACTATAATCTTGAAATAATGTTTTGCTAGAGGATATGATTAATACAAGTTCATAATATACTTATTATATAATCTTACCTTCATTTTCTAAGTCCTACCTGTGAAGAACTCTTAATTATTAAGAATTTTACATATAAGAATAATTACAGAAATGTAAGGTATACAAATAATATATAAGTGCACAGGTATCCATACTGCATAAAATGTGTTTCTGTAATGTCAAAATATAAGTTAAAAACATGATACATCATAGAAGCTGCCTCATTAATTCATTCAGTGGCATGTCCATTGCAGAACTTCGCTCCCATAACAACTGTCCCAATAATTCCTCGGTCATAAGCAAGATGTTCTGCATCCGATACACCCTGGTCAGGAGATCATTATCCACATCCTGCACCCATCTTCTCTTTGCCCTTCCTCTTCTTCTCTTCCCAGGTATATACCCCTCCATGATAGTTCTCTCCAAACATTCATGACGTGACCAAAATATTTCAATTTTCTTTGTTTTATCGTCTTTTGTAGCTAACCTTCTTCAGTATTAAGTTCTTGTCTATGGATGCATTTGTTCTTTTCTGTATCCAAGATATTCTTAGAACCCATCAATAACATATATATTCAAAGACATTCATGCACTGTTCAACTTGTTTAGTAAGTGTCCAGGTCTCACAGGCGTATGTTGCAATGGGAAAGATGCATGCTCTTCTTCTTCTTCTGCTTCTTCAGCTTTCCGAGCCATTGAGGTTCTTTGCTGCAAATACAATCCGTCTCCATTCGTCTCTCTGGTGGACCTTCTCTTGCCAGTCGTTGATTCCAAGTGCTTGTAGGTCTGTACATGTATTATCTCTCCACCGTCTTCTTGGTCTACTCGGGATCTACGGTCATTTATTTCCTGAGTGTAAGCGAGTTTTGTTTCCCTATTATCTTCCATTCTTTCTATATGCCCCAGCCATTGTAGTCTATTAGCCTTCATGATACCTCATGATACCCTCATGATGCATGCTCTTAACAATCTAATTTGTGTGGTTCTATCTGTCCCACTTCACAGTTTATTCAGTTGTTGTAGTTTCTGAAGAGCAATAGATATCGCTCTTCTAATTTCCTTCATTGTGTCACCATTGTTGGTAATTAGCGACCCAAGATATTTGAAATGTTCCACCACCTCTAATTTTGCCTCATTAATATATATTTCTTTCTCCATATTAGTTTTATCTGTATACATTATCTTGTTTTTGCTATGTTAAGATATAAGTTGTGATTTTCACTATTCTTTTGGGTTGAGGTTATTAGTTTTTCTATACCATTCCGTGATGTGGACAGTAATATTGTATCATCAGCATACTGAATCTCTGGTATTTCATGACCACCGACATTCAGGGCATCACATTGCTCCTTGGTTATATCATCTCTGACATTTTTCATTGTATTTTCAGCATACAGGTTAAACAAATAAGAGGACAGCGCACAGCCTTGACGGACTCCTTGCTTGATATCAAACCAGTCTGTCTCGCCATCTATTCTAACTGCTGTTTGTTGGTCTAGATAGAGCATTTTTATGAGTTGTACTACATGTGATTTAAAGCCCATTTTCCTCATGATTTCCCAAAGTTTCTGATTTGTAGACCAGTGGTTCTCAACTGGTGGGAAATCCCCCCCCCCCCCCCCCACCCAGGGGGAAATTTTAGGGTTTCCAGGAGGGGCAATTAAGATTATTTCCCCGGGAAGGTTAACCCGGTCAACAAATGCCCGCAGAAGTCGGATGTGTCGGCCTAACGGCGCAAGAACACAGCTCTGTTGTAAACAGGCACAAAGCAATCATGTCTGAAAAATAACAATTCTGGATGAACGTAGAAGAAGAAGAAAATTATTTCAAGATCACATTAATACAAGAACCAGTTACTTGATATTGTTTTTCCATCTAAATATTACGGTTCTGTACTTCTCGCCCTAATGTTATATATTGTAAACTGGTGTACGAAGAGTAGGTTTACCGCAGAAGAGAAATTGTCATAGTGAGAGCAGTCCATGCGATCACTATGAACTAACACGCACGAACAAGTCAAGGAAAGTCAGAGCGGAACTCATGATGATGCTGAATAGAAAAGGGAAACCACTCAAGGAAGTTGCGTATCACGTGACAAGAGTTGGGTAGTCCACGGGAAAGCGAGACAGCTGGACGCAGTTAGTCAGGCCAGGGTCTCGGTTGAAGAAGGACGTGAAACTGAGTTGAAGCCAAGCAAGATTATTCGGCATTACTCCAGTATTGTAATGATGCTTCAGCCAGAAGCGAAAGTGTTTCATACAGTTGTGCGGCTGATTGAATAGCCATTCAAAGCCTGTTTACAATGCGCCGAGTTGACGGCGTTTCAGCAATGCCCCACGCCAGACGTCAAGGGCAGATGACCGTAAGTGTGAGCTTAGCTTAGTCAAGGATTGTGTTAGAACTGTGCAAAGGAGACGAGTGTCTCACATCCAAGTTATGAACATTGATTATGCACTTTATATACTTATCACATGCCATCCCGTACCGTTCGGGAATGTTTGAAGTTATTTGCTGTGATAATCGTCAACAATAAATATTGAAGAATGTCAAGGACATCAGGTTGTTCAGTGTTTATATGCTATGAATGTTCCTGCTAAAGTCTGTCATTGAGGCTGAATAAACGAGCCAATAATCAGCTCCATGGCAGACCCGCAAATCACGTTTTATGTAGATGTCTAGACTTGTTCTAGTATGTTTTATTAAATTTAGCTTCCATTTTTATGTATACTGTGCGAGGGTGGGGGTGGGGGGGGGATTAATAGGGAGGATATTCGAAAGGGGGGGGGGGGGGGTAATGACGTTCTGAACATATGGTAAAGGAGGGCATGGGCCAAAAAAGGTTGAGAACCACTGTTGTAGACAGTCAAATGCTTTTGAATAATCCACAACACATGAGAATAGGTTTACATTAAATTCTGTGCATTTCTCTATGATTAAATGCATATTGAATATGTGGTCTCATGTTCTTCTTCCTTGCCTAAATCCAGCTTGAAACACATTAATATCTTCTTCCATTTTCTTATTCACAGTCATCACTTCGTTCACGCAAAAGTCTTACTTCTCGTAGAGCCTTCAGAATGTCAGCCTGGTCCATGGCGCGTCCGCCCTCCACAGTAGCCTCACCTGCGAGCTTGTCAGCCCGCTCATTTCCTTGTACTCTTGCATGCCCTGGCACGAAGATAAAACTAATCTTTGTCAGCCGAGACCGCTCCAGAGGCAGCAACCATTCTCTTCGGATCGACCCCTTCTCTATCCTCTTGATCATGTTCATTGAGTCGCTAAGGAAACATGCCCTAGTGAATGTCTGTGTCTCAAGCCATGTTATTGCTTTACTTACTGCCATGACTTCCATAGTCAGGCTACTTGTGGTTTCAGTGAAAGCACCAGAGTCCTCCTTTACAATTCTCCCTCCGGCCCGAGCCGTAAAGGCCCATGAGCTTTTCACATGTCGGGCGACCAACCCATCTGTGTAGATGACAGCATCACCGTCTAGCGAATTCTCGAAAATCAACGCTTGTACTTCAGCCTCCACAGCAGCCGGATTTTCTTGTCTGCATTTTCTATCTAGTTGGATGCAAACTGAAAAGGATGTGCAGAAATCTGTTGGCACTTGTACCCACTCCTCGCCAGGTTCTAAGTCCTCAAGTGAACACACCTGTTGAAAAATGTCTTCGGCTTGACCCATCCACGACCGTCCTCTTTTTAACCTGCTGCCCTTCACCTTCATAATTTCACTATGCAGTGGATGTTGTGTGTTTGCGTTAACTCTGAGGTAGGCGCGTGCTCTGCAAACTTGTATTCTCTCTTCAATGGTTGGAAAATCAAGAAGGTAGCGCATCGCCCTGCATGCTGTATCTCTTGTACATCCAAGAATAATGCGCATAGCTTCATTCTGTATCCTTTCCATCCTTTCTATCTGCTTACGGCTGAGAGTCAGGATTGCCATTGCATACTCAAAAACAGACATGACCAGCCCCTCGTACAGAAGACATAGATGGCGCTGCTCACAGTTTGCTGCCGCCATCACCCGCATCGCAGCCAAACCCCGCTTGGCCTTTGTTATCATCTGGTCTATGTGCTCATTCTAAGCAAGGCTTCGATCAAACTGTATCCCCAGGTAATTCATTGCCTGTGTTCTTTCCACCGTCTCTGAACACAGCTTTACAATTGGTGTTGGAGTGTTGACAATATGATTATTCAACGAGAACCAAGTCACTGTTGCCTTTTTTGGGTTGACCATTGCCCCAGCTTCATCACACCAAGTACTTATGCGATTGAGTTCGGTTTGTAGTTCCACAGCAACCTGCTCTCTATCCTTACCCTGACGATACACTAAAACATCATCGGCATATGACAATGTCCTGCCAGGTCGAGTGATCTGCTCACTGGTGATTCTCACTGTGTAGGCGTTGAACAGTACCGGAGATAATGGTGATCCCTGTGGTAGGCCAGGATATATTGTTGTTGGTTCCGAAGTCCAACTGCCACATCTAAAAACTACTTTCCGTTGGAAGAGGGCTGCAGCGATCCAACTAAGGAGGAATGGACTTATTTTGAGTTCAAGAAGCTGAAACATTAAAAAATCCAATGGTACTCTGTTGTACGCGTCCTCAAGATCAATCGCTGCAGCAAAGGTTTCAATGCCTGAGTGGAAACCTTCATAGACATCATGGGCAAAAACTGCTGCATTGGTCCAGGTTTCTCTTTTTGGACGGTACCCACCCAGGGTAGGTGGGAAAACACCTTGCCTCTCTAGCTGGCTTGATATTTTCCTGGCAATTACCTTCTCCAGCAGCTTGCCTATTGTATTCTGCATGGTTATAATTCAATATCCCTGAATTTTTTTGTGGTCTTTGTCAGGCTTCGGCAAGGGAATCAGATAGCTGTGTAACCACTCCTCCTTGATGCTAGCACTCCCTATACTGTTGTTGTACATGTCTGCTAGTTTCTCTAGCTCGTTGTCGGTACACCTATTGATGTCGTCGTATCTTATGCCATCAGGCCTTGGAGCGCTGTTTTTTGATCGTCGAAGCACAGCCTTGATTTCTTTCACTGTCACTGTGTCTTCATCCGAAGTGTTCTGGGCCTTGCACCTGTCTGAGGTGACCTCCTTGGCCAGATTTTGGCCTCCCATGTCTGTCTGGTTGCTCTGCTCTAGATAGCGTTCAAAGAGGGCTTTGCCCTTGTCCTCGTCAGTCCTCTGCCAGATGAGGTCAGCACCTTGGAAGTCAGAAATGCTCTTATTCTTGACTACACCACTCATGCTTTTATGTAGTCGCCAGAACAAATCAAATCAAATCAAATCAAATCAACTTTATTAGGGTCACAAATTGGGCTCGCAGGCCCGTCTTACATTCAGCCCTTCCAATCACTCGTCTTTCATTCATCAAGAGCATTATACATTTACATAGGAAGAAAAATAAACATTGTGAAATGAATGTTGTAAACATAAACAAGGCAAATTACCATGTTATGAGGCCCATCTCCCACCTACCCATACATCATCCCACCCACACACACACCCCCACCTACCCACACACACGCACACCAAGGGACACATACATACCCCACCAACCGACCCATCCCCCTTCCGCACATCTCCCACACACACACTCTCCCCTCACCTGTTCCCCCAACCAAAACACACTCGCCACCCACAAACATTCCCCCACTAACCTATGCCCACCCACATACACATCCTAACCCACACATCCTCTCCCCATCCACACCTCAAACTACCCATCCCCCAGCCACATCTCCATTGACCACATATTCACCACCCACGCACACAATCCCCCACCAACCACACATCACACATCCACTCACACATCCCCAAACCATACACACACATCCCCATCAACTGACATCTCCCTGCCCCCCCCCCCCCCACACACACACACACACATCTCTCTAACCACCCATACATCCCCAATCCACTCACACACACACCCCACCACCCACACATACATACTCCACCCACCCATACATGCCTTAACCCAATCCCCCACTACAATTTCAATGACTTGTCTGTGCTTACTCTTTGACACACCTCTACCCATTTTTCGCTTTTAACCACCTTGACCAGGTTTTTGAAATAGCTTACTTTTGTGTGCATCTCTCTTTCTAAGTGCATGCAGGGACTAGGATGACCAGCTCTGTTCTTCTTGGCATTCTGCCATCTCCTTACAGCACTACGCTTATCCACCCAAGCCTTCTCCACCTCGAAATTCCACCAAGGTGGCTGCTCCCAGCTTTTTTTCCTGCCCTGAAGCTTTCTGCGCTTGAAACGTCTTATTTTACTCACCACATCTTGCCCTGTACTGTCATACTAGAAAGTCTTTACCTTAAGCTTGTGCTGCCTGGTTCTGCCTTTCTCCACCAATATGCTGCAAGGGTGGTGGTCGTTGCCGTGGTGTCCTAGGACACCCCATCTACACACTGTAGTGAGTGAAGGTGAAACCAGCACCAGATCAATAGCACTGTCCTCATCGCCTGGACGGCTTGCTGTCCTGGTGACACAGTCACTGTTGATACAAACCAGGTCAATGGTTTCAAGTGCAGTCTCGAGCTCCTCCCCCTGTGTGTTGGAGGAAATGTTTTCCCATGATCTGCCTTTAGCGTTGAAATCACTACAGAAAATAACATTTCTCTCGTGACCTAATATGCCACTTAAGCACTGCCACTTCTGGAAATCCATACTCGCGTTGCGGGCATAAACATTAACCAACACGAATGGTATACTGGATTGAACTCTCAACGCCTGTATTTGTATATCGTCACTGTCCCAACTGGACATGTCTAGCTCTGATGCTACCATGCTGTCACAAACGAGAATCACCATTCCCAGATGTCGTCTGTTGGAGAAACATTTGAAGCCGGCAATTCAGAGTAGCTGATCGTGACCTCCAAGGACACCCCATCTACACACTGTAGTGAGTGAAGGTGAAACCAGCACCAGATCAATAGCACTGTCCTCATCGCCTGGATGGCTTGCTGTCCTGGTGACACAGTCACTGTTGATACAAACCAGGTCAATGGTTTCAAGTGCAGTCTTGAGCTCCTCCCCCTGTGTGTTGGAGGAAATGTTTTCCCATGATCTGCCTTTAGCGTTGAAATCGCTACAGAAAATAACATTTCTCTCGTGACCTAATATGCCACTTAAGCACTGCCACTTCTGGAAATCCATACTCGCGTTGCAGGCATAAACATTAACCAACACGAATGGTATACTGGATTGAACTCTCAACGCCTGTATTTGTATATCGTCACTGTCCCAACTGGACATGTCTAGCTCTGATGCCACCATGCTGTCGCAAACGAGAATCGCCATTCCCAGATGTCGTCTGATGGAGAAACATTTGAAGCCGGCAATTCAGAGTAGCTGATCGCCCAGTCTCGTCTCCTAGAGCGCTACAATGTCGTTCCTGTAGACCATGGTTTCTAAAATAGAGCCCCGTTGTTTTACGCGGGTGCAGTTCCAATACAGAAAACGGATATTCTTGAGTCCTAGACGGTGACACTTTAGTCTAAAACGTCTTAAACCACCAGGCTTACCGTGTCTCTTTCTGCCTACCCGGCGTCCACGCCGCATCGCTAGGTTGACTGCTGACCGCTCGGAGAACACACGTTGTTCCACTATGTTGAAAAACCGAAAACAACACAAACCACACACACTGCGAAAAATTCACTCAAGGATTGCTTCGCTCGATGCATAAAACTCCGTGCATCCGCGCAGATCTTGAGTAGAAACTCCTGGTGTTACATCCTGGCACACAAATTACACGCAAGAGATGAATAAATCCATCTCCTACGCGAAAAAGTTAACGATCACAAAACAACCCGACCGTCCATCGCCATCTTGAAACCGGAAACCAGCTGTTAGAGTAACGCAGCTTTAATGCTGTGACCCATACATTGTTGACACCATTGTTATCAGAAGAATTATGGATACTATACAACACTCTGACAAACCTGTCTCTAACCATTTCAATTCTTTGATCACAATGGAGTTGACCTAATATTTTGAGTAGAGAGAGTTAATGAGTTAATGTAATGACAAACCTGCAAATCCATAATTTATATATGAAACTTGAATAATAAAAAAAAAGAAACTTTGGAAAAATGAAATGCTCAGTAAATTATATGCAGAACTTACTAGCAGCTTATGATAAAGCAGAACAACTTACTAGCAGCTTCTGACAATGCAGTATTGCCATTAGCATCTTCGCAGTCAATTATGTCCATCATACGCTTTGCTCGTAAGGATCTTCCAATGACATCATTACCAATACCATCTTTGTCCATAAGATCAGATACCTAGAAATATTTCAAACAATTGTTGCTATAAATTACATAGTGTGGGAATATTTCAATAAAGTGGACATTTGTTCTTCTTCTGTGTTCATCCGGATTTTTTTTTTTCTGGACATGATTGTGTTGTGCCTGTTTACAGCAGAACTGCGTTCTTGCGCTGTTATGCCAACACATCCGACTTCTGCGGGCATTTGATGACCGGGTTAACCTTCCCGGGGGGACATTTCTATTCCTACAGAACTTCTGAGCTATGCTGTACACAAGTAAAATGTGTCATTCTATCATCCATCATGTGCCATGCCGGTAAGTGTGGGCGGTCATGATTCGCATTTCACTTGATCACCAGAGTCGTGGATCAGCTCAGTGTTCTTGTCTTGACCATGCCATGTGGTAAATTCATCCAGGTATTTACTTCTCTGTCTTCCCCTCTATCTTGCCAGTTGTCACCAAGTTCTCTAATTTATTTCTTCTCATAACATATCCAAACTATCTACGTCTAATTTCTCTAATCAGTTTACGATTTTCATTTGTTTCTTGTAGGACTTGGTCGTTGGTTTCTCTATCTGTCCATGGTATTCTTTTTATTCTCCTCAGAAACCACATTTCCACAGTCATCAGATGTTTTTCAGTTTGACTGCTCATCCATGCTTCACATCCATACAAAAGTACAGGCTCTATTTAGCACCTCAAAAACTCCTTTTCTTGTAGCAATTGACATCTTTTTATTGGTCAGTATGTTTTTCATCTTGCAAAAGGCTACCTTCGCCATGGCGATTCTTGTTCTAATCTCTTCCTGACATCAAAAACATTGTACAACCACACAGAACGACACTATCCAGTACCGCCCACCAGGCGCTGGAACGCAAATTATTCCTCCCCACGACGCTTGATGGCAGAAGTGGAAGATGATGATGATGATACCAAACTTCTTTCCATCTTCTTTGTTATCACCATAAAGGTTTTTTACATAATCTGACCATACATGTAAAATATAATCTTTCTCTATACTATAAATGATTTTTTCCATCTTTTGATTTTAGGCTGCCTGCTGATGTACATGTTCTTTTATTAGTAAGTTCTTGAGTTCTTTTGTGCACTAATTTGGTATTTTTACTGTTGTGTTGTTTTTCAATTTCTATGCATTTTTTCTCAAGCCATGCTTCTTTTGCCTCCTTATATAATGTTCTAACTTTTCTGTGAATTTCTTCATATTTGGCAGGATTATTTTTGTTTTGTCTTCTTGTTTCCATTAGTTGTAAAATTTCGTCAATCATCCATTCCTTACGGCCCACTTTCTGTAATTTTATAATAATTGTTTCTGCAGCCAAGCTGATTGAATTCTTCAACATTTCCCACTGATCATCCACATCTTCAAATAGGATCTCTAGATAAGACTGTATATCAAATCTATTCCTTACTTCTATGTTAAAATTGTTTTGTATTATCTTTTCAATTTTCAATGTACACTGATCATATGTGTCATTACTTGGCTTATATATTCAATCAAGTTCTATCTCCACAGTGAAGTTGGGCTACAATGCATCTCTAACTCCTTCTGTCTCTTGCTTTAGCTGTATCCACTAACAAACTGCTGTGTGTCCATTTCTTGATGTTGTCTTTTCATTTGTATCATTGCACACCTCTTGCTATTACTTGCCTTTTAATTTTTCCTCCGGTGTGATGTCTTTAAATGTGGCTAAAATATTTGACTTGTCATTTGTTTAACCTCTTCAATCTGCTGATATTTTATTACACCCTTATGATAAAGCCTTAGCATTGTGTTTCACTCTTCAATTTTTGCCATGCTGGTTAATGTTTGGAAACAGTAAATATTTTGCTAAATACAAAAAGACAATTATCAATTTAAAGAAAACAAAAACAACAGAAAACCAAGTAAATTTTAGAAAACAATGTTTCCATCTCCTGGTCCACAACAGTATCATGTTATAAACATGTTTTTCTTCAAGGGTCTTTGCAAATATAAGCATAAGCAATCTTACCTCTTTTACCACCTGCTTCATTTCATCCACATCCCCATCAAAAGCTGCTTCTAGCATTCTTTTCCTTCTCTTGTTTGCTTCTTGCTTCCTCTTCCTTTCATCCTCTTCTTTCTTCCTTTTTCTTTCAGCCTCATCTTGCTCCATTTTCATCAAATGAAGAAATGCCTATTTGGAGGAGTGAAAAGATGAAATGCTTGAGGAGAGCTGGCAACTTAACTATCCGAGACAGAATAAAAAATGATGTTATCAAACAGACAGTGGGATCAATATCTTGTGCCACATATATTGAAAGACAGAAGATCAAATGGTTTACTTGACCATCTCGTTAGAATGCACACCAGCAGCTACCAACACTGGCCTTACAACAAAGAATAACTACTAAGAGAGCAAGAGGACGGCCAAGAAAAAAATGGAATGACGACATCAAACACATCGTGCAATCACACAGAATGACACTTTCAAGTGCCACACATTGAGTGCTGAAGCACCAACTATTCCTCCCAATGACATTGACAGAAAAAGCGGAAGATGATGATGATGATGATGATGATGATTATGATGAAAAGGGGAAGTTAAACACAAATGAAGAATTTGATGTGAAAAGTTAAAATGCTTTTTCTTTCTGAAATTTCATTTCATGATAGGTTATTCAGTCTGAAGACTGATATGAATATGTTACTCCTCCGTTCCATATTTGTAACATGTGCATAACCTTATTCCTTTCCCCTACACTACTACAGGGTGGTTTGTTATCTCCATCTTTGCCACTAATTTCCAGTTGTCAGGAGAAGTGAATGCTCTGGTCTGCACAGTTGCAGAGTTGTCCAATTATTCCAGTGGATACATGGTCTTATGAACTGCATCTTATGAACAGTTGGCATGCTATGCTGACAATGACATTAGCATGGTTAGACAGTGGTTCAGTGTCATCTCTCATTGATTGCTATGGGAGGGAGAGACTGACCACCTATTTCTCCATGCATTACAGCCTAAAAAAGTGTGATGGTCTTAACATTTCACATACCTACAGCAGGTTAATGCCAGGGAACATTTTTATAAACTGCACTTGCCACACCCTTGTGCATTGTCATCCTCTTCTACCAGGACATGCAGTTTGGAGTTTATCTGTAGTCAGCTGAGACCTTGATGGCATTCCTCAAACTCTTAAGCACTTTAGAAGGCAGTTCTTTATTCATTGGATCAGATCATTGGCACCTTTCCGTCTTGACAGACGATAGTTTGGTACATTGTGCTTTAAAAAGGCTTAATAACTACGACCCATGGCGGTGGCGAGTGTGGCTGGTAAGGCCAATTTTTGCTGCAAATGTTTGCCCACAGTAGATGCATGTGAAAACATGGTCATTTCCACCATTGTGCACCATCTTACATCTCTCACGCTCTGTGTGTGCTTTATCTGCAATCATTTTCTCCTTTGTCTTTATTCCACTTCTGATAGTTGCCCTCCATGCAACACGTTCAGCGGCGACTTGCTCCCAATGTGCATTATCAATGCCTGTATCAATCATGTCCCGCTTACACACATCTTTGTATCGTAGTAGAGGCCGACCCTGAGATCTCCTACCCGTTTGTAATTCACCAAAAAAGATGTCCTTTGGTATTCTACCATCATCCATCCTCCTAACGTGTCCTATCCATCTAAGTCTACGAAGACTGAGCATGGAATACACCGTCACACAACCTGATCTTTCCAATACTTCAGTATTTGTGATTTTGTCTTGCCACTTAATACCAAGTATTCTTCGCAGACACCACATATGAAAGCTGTTTAAACGTTTCTCTTGGAGTGAGTAAGTTGTCCAGGTTTCACTGCCATAAAGAAGAGTACTAAGGACACAGGATTGGTAGACGAGGACTTTTGTTTTGGCAGTAAGCTTCCTATTCTCCCAGACTCTTTTTACTAACATGTTCATTGTTGTTGCTGCCTTGCCAATCCTGATGTTGATTTCCTGATCGAGGGATAATTTGCTATTTACCTCTGATCCTAGATATGTAAAATGGTCTACTATCTCCAGTTCGGCGTCGTCAATAAAGATTGATGGTACACCATGTGCACCTTGTGACATAATCTGTGTCTTCTTTTTGTTAATTGTTAAACCAAATTCTGAACAAGCATTGGAGAATGCAGATAGTAGTTGTTGTAATTCTTCCTCAGAATGAGTCGTAATCGCAGCATCATCCGCAAAAAGCAACTCTCTTATTAGTGCCCTCCTAATTTTGGTCTTGGCCTTCAATCTCTGAGCATTATAGAGGCCACCATCTGAGCGTGAGTGAATGTATATACCGTCATCCTGATCACGAAAGGCATATTTCAGTAGAAGTGAAAAGTATATCCCAAAGAGGGTGGGGGCTAGCACACAGCCTTGCTTAACTCCACTCTTGATTTCAAACTCTTCTGAAGTTGAGCCATCAAACTTGATTATACCCTTCATGCCTGTGTGGAACGATTCCACAATGGACAGAAGAGTTGGTGGGCAGCCAATCTTCTTTAGTGCTTTGAACAGACTCTCACGACTGACCAAATCGAATGCCTTTGTGAGGTCGATGAAGGCAATAAACAGTGGTTGATTTTGTTCACAGCATTTTTCTTGCATTTGTCGCAATGAGAATATCATATCAATGGTAGACCGGTTCTTTAGACCAGTTTATTTATTACATATTAACATATGTGTATACAAAGGTATGAAATTATCATAAAGTACAAGGCTGGCCTATGCAGTCACAATTTTTCACTAAACCTGTACAGACCTGGAATATACCTTATTGATGTAATACAACAGACACTGGGCTTTCATAAACAATTATGAAATTATCAGGTCAGCACTCATTATTTTTGTCAAGGTAACTGCGCAGGAAGATGATGCTAAACCAACTGTAGTATGGCAGTAAATAACAGTGAGCTCATGTTGAGTCTGAGACTTAGTGGCACATAACATGCTTGCACAGAAAGATGACAAGTTTGTCCACAAGCTGAATAAAAAAGGAAATAGATAGTTTTGTATCACTTGATGTCTGTTTGGACAAAATCTGTGGTCCCCTCAAGTTATAACAGTTGGAGAACAGGACATAGGAGGCTGAACTGTACTTAATAAAGGAAACACCTCACATTCAACATGTGTTTCTCATGTCATTTGTATATGTAGTAAAGCTTTGATTAACCATCACTCATTTAACCATCAGTTTCTGTTATCCGTCAACGTCCTTAAAAAAGAATTTTGAAAGAGATATAACATAAAGGACGCTATTTTCAATGTCGCCACTGCCTGGAGAATGGGTGGAATAAACTCTTACCTGAATCTATTGATGAAACTGAAGGAACTGAGACTGTTAGTGTTGGCGAAATTGTGCAACTGTGCAACAATGTAGGACTAAACAGTGACAACATTAAGCCAGAAGAAGTAACAAATTGGTTGGAATGTGTCAAATGAATAAAGGCTTTGAAATTTTGAATGATGATTAAATTGTTTCTAGTGTGACAACCATTGAGGAAGAAAACATTGATGACGATCAGAGATCAGTTCTTAACCAAAAACCAACAACTAGCCACACAGAAGCAGAAACAATGTAATCAAAGTGCATCAACTGGTTTGAAATGCAAGAGAAGAAAAATGCAACGTAGATCCTACTTCTGCGTAAGATATGGACCATCGCCACTTGAGCCTCAAAGACACAGAAGGAGATGACATATTATTTTAAAGTAATGTAGATTTATAGTATTACAATACATTTCTTTACATTGCTACTTTTGTAATGAAATGTATATTGATCATTTTGTAAAATTAAATACAATATGTATGTATTATTCACTTTTAAAGGATTTTATTTTCATTTTCGTCCAAAGCCCGCAATGAAATCATGTTACTGTACATATGTATTAAGAGATTTCTGTTATCCGTCTATTCGGTTATCTGTCATAGCCCTGATCCCGACGGTGACGGTTAATCAAAGTTTTACTGTAGTACAAACCAACACAATTATGATGCCTGGCACAGGCAGGCATACAAGCATGCGCATACACACAACTTTAAGAAACATTTATATGACTGTTCTTACATTTTCTTTCATCATCAATCCTAGAAACAGTTGAAGGAACTGCTCCACTTAAATCTATCAGTATCAGACATAAAAATATGAGCTGCACAGGATGGCGGTAAGAAACCCATTTCCACAAACAGACATACAATATGTATGCATATGTACATGGACAATGATAATTAAATATATCCTCAGAGTTTGCAAATGACAGAAACATTTCAAAACCTGTGGATATAAACAACACTGCCGATCTGTTGGCCAAGAAGAGTTGTTGCAATGTATAGTCTAATTGGTTCAACTAGTCACTTTGTCTCAGACAACTGATCCAGCACAATAAAAAGACTTCACTGACTTTGCTTTACAATGCTCAATCTAGTAACTTTGTTATATGGCAATGAGCAACTTAGTAATTGCAAAGTAATAGCAAAGTCAATGGTCTACTGAGCTGATCTTAGGGGTATGATTATCTTGTGGCTTAATTCACTCATGATGATGGTTACAAGAATGACGATGGCTCAGTGTCACAAAGAGGACAAAGATTCTTGATTGGACTAGACAAATAATACCGAACTCAGACATGTAACAGCTGATTCAAATGTTAATTGGATTCTCAATTAACTTTCCCCTTGTACTCACTCGCTAGTCCAATGGGAGATTTCTTTTAAAATTGAACAATCTTTGCCAGGCTCTCACCAGATCTCATATTAGCTGTCCTCACCTGGTCTGTTGGTTTGTTGTACATGTCAAATCTTCTATGCTTTCACATTTGCATCACATCGTGCTTAGATGACGTGATTAATTCCAAAGAATTGACACATCAAGATCTAAACAATCATGTATCTGAATAGTCTCATTGAATAAATGCTTGGTGGGTATAAAAATGTACAAGTATACAGCTCTATCATTGACACACACTTGCAGGTAATATAACAGTTGATGTTTCGTCACATAGTTGATATTTACATAAAAAAGTTAGCTGCATTTCCTTTACAGGGCATTGCAATCAACCTCAGCATTATTTTAGCTGTTTGTGATTTACTAGGCAAGTTTACATTCAGCAGTTTGCCAATGCTTTCTGAACAACCAACCATCACACCATTGTATGAAGATGAACCAAGGTGGTCAACCAAGGCTGTTCACATACAATGCAGCTTGGACAGGAGAATGAGTTATCACGATAAAGGTTGATAACATCACTTCTCTCATAAGGAGTATTGTTGCTGCATGACAACACCCACTCTCATATGACTATGCATACAGTGGATACACTACATGCACTGCAATGTGAGGTATAGTCCAGACTTGGCACTATCAGATTTTCACTTGTTTAGACACTTAAAAACATATTTGCAAAGTCAGAGGTTTCTAGATGATACTAAGGTAATGGTAGTGGCCACACCACAAAAACTTGTTCCTAGAAGGCGTTAACAAGCTAGTGAACAGGTAGACTAAGTGTGTTTGCCTGATAGGGGCACTATGTTGAGAAATAACATACACAAAATTTCTGGTTCGCACTTTTGTAAAAATGTTACTCATAACATCCCTGTTACTTACTGACTTCCCCTCATATATAACTCTGTAGTATGTGTATGGTGAGACGCAAGCAAATAAATCATGCAATCTACTGTTTGTGGCTTGTGTGTCAAATTTGCAATTTACTTTGGGATAAGACTTATCTTCCTGTTTCCAATCCACATAATTATTGTCCAAGTCTCCATATCTATCAAGATCATGCCTTAAATCTTCATGCTTCTTTTAACAAGCCAACTTCACCAGACTATCAGTCTCTTTGGGGCTTGAAAAATTCTGTCTTTATCATAGATTTTCCTACAACATGCTACACCTATGTCAGATACGGAACATTTGCCAATAACCTAGACTGAGGACATATTACAAGTGGATTCCTCTTAGTATGTTGATGGTCAGAGTGTGTAGTTTAGTGCTAGTTCTAGGTGGTTCAAGCACTTCGAACAACACCTTTTATTGCATTGAAACTGATTTGTGAGGCTGCAAGTGCTGACACTAAGTCAACAGGGTTTTTTCAAAACCCTTGATATACTCATTGTAAGAGAGGACTATCTGCCCCAGCAATTATTTGTATGAATTAAACCTTGGCTGTTTAGTCAATAAACACTACAGTACCTCATATAACTGTGCTAAGTACAGTTTACAGTACAGTGCTCACAAAATATAAAAAAGTCCTATTTCATAGAACGTATTGCGAACCGTAAGAATTGCACAGCTGTATTTCATTGCCAATTTAGCAAGAAACACTGTATTAGAGAACAATTGTAAAATGACAGTTGTAGACGGCAATAACAACATACAAGTTGAGTTGAGTCAAGAACTGACATCACAACATTCCCATAAGCGCTTTACCCTCATCTTCAACAGCCAGTAAAGAGCCCCAACACATTTTAACAACACATAAAAGCTAGCATAAAATCACAGGAATGAGATATCATAGGAAAGTCTGTTAATAAAATATTTGAATAAAATCAGCAACCAGACTGGCCACTAAACTGAAAATAGAATACCAAGAGACACTGGATCCAGACTTCTAGTTAAATCTCAGTTAAAATAAAAAGTAAAATACAACAAATAAATTAAGAAATTAAGACTGGTGTTTAAATTGAAAACAATAAATTCATATTTTTCAAGGTGAGATGGGTGATAATTTAATAGAATGTATTGTTCTTTTTCTAAATCTGCCGCTGTCAATGCAGAGGTTAACGCGCTCATCTATGATCACTCAGATAGCCCCGAAGTGCTCATCTATACAGATGGATCTGTTGTAAAGCAGCAGAGAAGTGCGTGGGCATTTACAGCCCGTTCAGCGGGCCGAACCGTTCAAGAATCCAGTGGTGCCCACTCTATGACCACGAGCAGCATGACGATGGAGGTGATGGCAGTTACACAGGCTTTCATATGGCTGGAATCACAGCATTATACCAACGTGTGTGTACTAAGTGATTCAATGAGCATGATTCAGAAGGTCGAAGCTGGATCTGTACGTAGACAGTGGACTGAGTCGCTGCGGAAGTCTGTTGTCCGCAAAGTCACCTTCATCTTCGTCCCGGGACATGCGGGAGTCGAGGGAAATGAACGAGCTGATAAATTGGCTGGCTCTGCACCCCCTGTAGATGGCCAGCCCATGGATCGTGCCGATGTCATTAACGCCCTTAAAGATATGGCGAGAACAGAGGATTTTGACGCCAGTGATTCCACATCGCTTTCCAGGATGAAAGACCTGGGAGTAAGAATCGGCACAGCCAGACGCGAGAAGTACATCGGGAAAACAAAGCGCCTCGTCAACCAACACAGAACTGGCACTATTAGCCACCGGACGCTGATGCATATGCTGGGGGGAGGATCTGAGCACCTATGGACATGTCCGGAGTGCAACGAAGATACCCCAACTGATAACTGATAACTGTTCTTTTTCTAAATATCTGTACTGTTAATAAATAACAGATAATTCATTTTATATTAAAAACAACTGAAGAGATTAGAACAAGAATCACCACGGCAAAGGTAGCCTTTTGCAAGATGAAAAACATACTGACCAATAAAAATATGTCAACTGCAACAAGAAAAAGAGTGTTGAAGTGCTCCATAGAACATGCACTTTTGAATGGATGTAAAGTGTAGACAATGAGCAGATAAGCTGAAAAACATCTAATGGCTGTGGAAATGTGATTTATGAGGAAAATGCAAAGAATACCATGGACAGACAGAAAAACCAATGACGAAGTCCTACAAGAAACAAATGAAAACCGTAAACTGATTAGAGAAATTAGATGTAGACAGTCAAAATTGTTTGGACAAGTTATGAGAAGAAATAAACTAAAGAACTTGGTGACAACTGGCAATATTGATGGGAAAAGAACAAGAAGAAGACAGAGAAATAAATACCTGGATGGCTTGGCCATGTGGTATGGTCGAGACAAGAACACAGAGCTGATCCATAACTGGTGATCGTGTGAGATGGCGAAACATGACCATCCATACATATCGGCATGGCACATGATGATGATGATTAAAAACAAAGCAATTTATTGGTGTTCCACATTTAAACAGTATCTGCAACAATGGGTCTTAAGTATTTCAGCCAAAACTTTGGTTCATCTATTCACTTTTTTATGATAAATAAATCTGTAGTATGCACATGACAAGATTAAGTGAAATTTGTCAGGCAACAGATTGTGCAACATATTATTTATATGTTTAAGATGATTTATAATCAACATATCAATAATATCCTTTAAACACAAAAGCAATTTTTACCAGAGCAGTTGAAAATGTTACCTGCTGTCAAGGTCCTGTAGGGGACAGGAGAGGACAGACGTTAGAGGTAGGGACATGGGGTGAGTACGAAGGAAAAGAGAACAGTCTAGATGCTGAAGGCAGTAGACACAGGACTGTACCCGTGAAGGACAGGGTCACCCTGAATAGAACTACGCAGTATGCCTGGCCTCAACCAGGAGTATGTGAGACATATGGCTTTCCACGGGTTGCACGAGGGGCAAACATCTCGTGACCACCGGGCAGTCAAGGAGAAGCCAGACGGGTTTTTGGACATGACAGAGAGAGGATGCATGGCTGAGAGTGTGACAGGATAGACTATACATAGGACTTCAGGGCCATTAGATATTTGAGCCGTTTGACTTCGTGCTTGTGTGTGTGGCTGTGATACGAGAGCGTAGTGGCTTTTACCGTAATATTGCATTGCTACATCTTGAATTAGTGCAAGAACGAACGTTGTAACGATGGATGAGACATGATTGTGTGATTATATCCTAGAGTAATAAATTATATCTTATTGACTCATGCGTTTACGTCTCATCTATGCTCATACTATCTACCTGTCTTGAACCCTTCACTTTCTAATACCCCGAGATGCTGACACCTGCTCTTAATTATTTCCAACTGCAGAAGGAATTTTAACATGCTTTCTTTATTTCTACTTTCATTTAAGAAGGTTCTGTTCTGTCTTCTCTCAATGCCCAGAAAATCAGGAGGAATAAAACACCATATGTGTGTGTGTGTGTGTGTGTGTGTGTGTGTGTGTGCGTGCATGCGTGAGAGAGAGTGAGAGAGAGAGAGAGAGAGAGAGAGAGAGAAAGAGAGAGAAAGAGAGAGAAACACACACACATACTATGTGTACGTGCACACTGACACATCCAGATGCACACATATTTACAATCTTCAAAATAACAGTCAATATTTAATACCTCTTTTTCTAGTTTTTCCATTTGTTCTTCATAATTCACTTTTTCCTTTCTTCTTCTTTCTAAGTCCTTTCTTGCTAGAAATTGTCTTATTTTGGACTGTATCTTTACGGCCGCTTTGTCTTGAGGAGTCCATTCCTTTTTAATAGATTGTTTGTCTTCAGTGACAACTTTACCTGCACGAGATGCTGTGAAATGTGTGTACGTGTTATGAAAGCACTATACAGTGGAAGGATATCAGTTCTACACAACTACAGAACAAATGACAGTTCTCTAATGCTATGTGGGTGGGGGGTGTCAGCGTGGCTGAGCGGTTTATTGTACTCGTGATTAAACTTCTTGTGTACTGATGGATAGGTAGTGGCTTCATTCCACACTGGTCAGTTGGACTTTGATGTTGACTTCTCACTCAGAAAGCAATGGCAAACTACCCAATGAAAATTGCCAAGAAAATCAACCTGGGATGGCGCACAGCATCCTACAAAGGACACTATCAGAACATGCCAACATTTTAAAAAACATCTTCCTGTTGATTAAGCAGTGGTTAGATGTTCATCTGTCAGCCCAGTGGTCATGGGTTCAAATCACATCAGGGAGGATTCAAATTTTTAAAAATGTTCCTGAGCTCCCAGGCTGACCCAGCCTAAAATAGGTACCAGGAAATATCTGGGAAAGTAAGGGCTGCCATACTGAAATCTCCCAGTGAGTGCCCACTGGTCTGTAAAAAGCATGCTTCTAGCATCATATGCACAACGTGCATGAGGCACGTAAAATGGTAGTGTACTACCAACTTACTTATGTTGATTCCCAAAAATAATGCAGGATCTTAAAAATAATCAAATTGTGTGCGTGTGTGCACACACTTGTATACTCACATATTCATTCAATGAAGGTGAAAGTAAATGATCTGCCGTTGGGACTATAAAATGCAGCAGCTTTGTCCATTGAGAAAAAGGTCTTAAAATCAGCATGAAGCAGACTTCCCATGAAGACAACACTTCTGAGGCATGCTCTATTCCAGTACCATGGGATCATGCCATAGATATCCTTAAAACCACTCCATCAGTTGACTCTCAATTGAATATTGGTATAATTAATGAAAAAGTGAATAGCTTCATTGTGTATGATCCAAGAAAGCTATTCTGTATGATCTTGGATACATACCTACACAGATGGTTCAGCAATAAATGCTGTTAAGAATGGAGGGCAAGGCATATTACCTGATATCCTGACAACCATTGTGAGACAAAGTAAATTTCAACTGGCAAATTCTGTTTCAACTACACAGCTGAGGTTCAAGCTATAGAGCAAGCTGAACACATGATTTATAACAGCAACAATGACTTCTTCACCACTGCAGTGCCTGTACTACAAGCTGTCTAAGGTGGTAAGGTGAGAATGAACATACAAACTTTATTTTCAAAGGATTACACTTGGGCACACAGGCCCATCTACCATTCAACCCTTCCAACCACTTCTTTTGCACATCAATTATCTATCACACATGTTACATTAAAAAAAAGATACACACATTGTAAAATGAGTGCTGTAAATGTAAAACAAACATAAACAATTCCTATTTCAACGTTATCAGGCAGGCAGACAGACAGACAAACAGACAGACAGACACACACATACAAACCTATAAACGAAAGTATGTGTGCGTCATCCATCCACCCACACACACCCCATCTACATAAATACTCACCCAGTCATATACCCATAAAATCACCCACCCACCTAAACTCCACACGCACAGTTGCAAATCCTTTTACAGGACATCACAGTCAATCCCAGCATTTATAGATACTCACAAATTGCACACATGGACAGGCACATGTGAAGACACAAGTCTCTCTACATATATCTATTAGATTTACAATGTGCACATCTGATAATAATGTTAACGGTAATGGAAAATGGTACCACAAGGTGACTTAAAAGTTAATTGCATATCCTTTACAGGATGATGTCTAGTAAAGAAGAGCTTGGCATATGACACCACAACCTCAAGTCTGAGAGTGGAGATGGAGGTGATTACTGTAGCTTTCTGCTGGTTGGAGAAAAAACTATATGCATGTTGTGATTGTAAAAAATTCACAAAGCATACTGACAAAGGTGGAGACTGACATGCTTCATGTAGAATGGCTTGCATCAATTCAGAGGTCGTGAGCATTGCTGGATCTTTTCTCCAGGACACTTTGGTGTGGTTGGAAAGTAACAGGAAGACAGACTGGCTGGTGCCGCATCATTAAGGGGTCTTTTAATTCATGATTAGGCAGATGTGATGAAGGCCCTTTGGGAAGATATGAATAATGTAGAAGAACGGATAGACTATCATTGTCTAGAGAGAATGCAGCAGCAAGGGGTGGTCAGAGGATCTGGTCGACTGTCAGATTATATATATAATCAGATTACAATGGGCACCATTAGTATTGGAACTCTACGCTGCACTTATGGGAATGTCCCGAATGCAGTGATGTTGGTTCTTGACTCAACTCAACTCCTTTACAGGACATCACAGTCAACCCCAGCATGTTTTGGCTGTTTCTGATTTCTCTGCAAGCTTACATTCAGTAGGCTGCCATTGCTTTCTGAAGGATCGGCACTCATACCACTGTATGACATACCAGCGAAAGCAGTTTGCTTCCAAATCACCCACAGCTGTGTTTCGAACGCGATATGTGGGATTGCGAAAAAGTAAGTACTGAAAAAGCTTTCAGCTGAAGTTTAGGGACTCATGGGAGTTTTCACATTGGGTGGAAGGTCTTTCTATAAGTGAGCAGCAGAGTACGCTAGACTTGTTCTATATAAGTTTAAGCTAGGATTTTGAACATATACTAAATTTAGCCGCTTGCTGATCATAGCATGAGATTGAATCAGCTGTAGAAGGCACTCTGGAGTACTTTAAGAAAGAATTATATAAACTAATTTAGCTTTGTTAATTTTAAAAAAGGAAACATTTTTAAAGTGGTAAATGTCTTAGATCTCATCATCTCATCTCATCATGTTCCTCTTGTACCTTGCGGTGTCCAGGCGAAGTATAAACAGCGGGAGAGTGCCAGCTTATGGGCTTCATGTATCAATATTCCCATGGACTCTGTTATTCCTTGCGTCCATCGTTTACATGGTCGGCCTCTTCCTCTGCTTCCCTCTGGTCTGTACATCATTACTTGTGGTATACTGTTTGTTAACCTATGCGAGTGAGTCAATAAGTAAGTCACACAGTTCTGTGGGATGGCAGGTAAATGTCGTTGGTCCTTTCCACAGGTGTCATTAGGTGACAGCAACATCAAACTTTATATTCCCATTCATCAGGTGTCTCATGTGCATGCACAGCGCATAAACAAAATGGCGACTGTACTTACGGCGTGACAACCAAAGAGCAACGTACCGTTGTGTTTTTTGTGTGGACAAAAGGATGCCTGCAAAGGACATTCATAAAGAAATGCTTCCCGTTTATGCTGACAAATGTTTGTCCCGTAAAGTGGTGCATACCTGGGTAGAAAAATTTTCTTAAGGATGCTCTAAAATTGTTAATGAAATCCAATCTGGTCGTCCTGTTGAGATTGCAACAGAAGCATCCGTGCAGTGGGTGGAGGAGATGATTAGAGGTGACAGGCGAGTAATGATAGACTCTGTAGCATCTGCAATAGGGTGCTCACATGGTTCAGCATACAGCATAATGCATGATCGATTGAAATTTAAGAAAGTGTGCTCAAGGTGGGTACCCAGACAATTGAAGGAGGAACACAAAATGAACTGATTTGGCCTGTCCTTGCATCATCTCTGTCAATATGAAATGAAGGAGAAGACATGCTGAACTGGATTGTTACTAGGGAGGAATAATGGGTGCATCACTACCAGCCCGAATTAAAGCGTGCTTCAATGCAATGGAAACATCCTTCTTCGCCTTGTGTCAAAAAATTCAAGGTTACTCCATCAGCAGGGAAGGTTATGCTGACAGTGTTCTGGGATTGTCAAGGAGTGCTTTTAACCAATTTCAAGAAGAAAGGTGACAATGTGAATTCTGAATCGTACTGTAAAGTTCTATCAATGTTTCATGATTCAATTTGAAGAAAACGCCCAGGACTGCTAAATAGAGGAGTGTTGCTTCTTCATGACAATGCCAGACCACATACGGCTCGATTAACTCAGGAGAAAATTAACCAACTAAAGTGGGAAGTTCTGAAACATCCACCTTACAGCCTCGACTTAGCCCCTAGTGATTTTCACCTTTTTGGTCCACTGAAAACCCACCTTGGCGGGAGACATTTCGCGAATGATGCCGAACTTGAATGTGAAGTGAAAACGTGGTTTAGAAAACAGAGCAAGCATGCAGCTGGTTTGGGAGGACTGATGAAACGATGGGATTGATTGATTGATTTAAGAACCGAAATCACAACATTCGGGGCATTCCCATAAGCACTCCGTCCCCATCCTCAGCAGCCAGTGAAGAGTTCCAACATCAATAGTGCTAGTAGCAATCTGATTATATGTCCATCTCGCCTTTCCTCTAAGTGTCGAGCGTCGGCCAGAACCCCTCGCCACTTCTCACTGCCACATTCTTGCCAGACCAAGGTGATTCATTTGCTCCTCCGAGGTGTGCACGTGCTCCCACAAGGCCGCAACCACGTCTGCCTTGTCCTGCATCAATATTTCAATAAGTTTTGCAGAGCCAGCCAGTCTGTCCGCCTGTTCATTCCCCAGCACACCGGCATGACCCAGAGAAAAGATCCAGCGATGCTTGCCACCCATGTCCTCCGAAGCGAGGCAAACCACTCTGCAAGAAGCATGCCTGGCCTCACCTTCCTCAGCATACTTTCTGAGTCGGTTACAATCATGATGTGTGTGTGTGTATCGTATTCTCCATCCAGCGATGGGATAAGTGCATCAATGTTGGTGGAAATTATGTTGAGAAATAAAGGGACAATGTATGTATAAAAATAAACTTGTTTCAAGTTGTTATCATATTTAGTTATTTTTCTACACCATTTGTGACTTACTTATTGACTTCCCCTCATACTTGCATGGCCAAACCATTTGACTTACTGCCTTCTAATAAAATCTAGTGCGGCTATAACCCCCACTTTAGTCCTGATTTCTTCATTTCTGATCTTATCTCTTCTTGATACATTGAATATTCTTCTCAGGAATCTCATTTCTGTTGAGATTTTTCTTTTCTCTTTTTCTGTCATTGTCCAGGTATGGCATTGGTAACATAGAGTTGGTAGGAAGATTGTGTTGTAAAGCACTTTATTAGTAGTTATTGATACATGTTTGTTCTTTAGTATTTGTGCCATTTGTCCAATGAGTTGGTTTGCCTTATTGCATCTATGTTCAATCTCGTCTTCTGATTTGCCATTTGATGATATTATACTTCCTAGGTACTTGAAACGCTTTACTTGTTTCAAGGGATGTACATTTAGGTGAATTGTTGTTGCTTTTTCTTCTTTAGTTATAGTCATTACCTCTGTTTAACTTGTGCTAATTTTCATGTTATGTTCCCTACACATTTCGTTTAGACTATTCATGTGGTCTTGTAATTCAGCTTCTGATTTTGCTATTAGTGCTTGGTTGTCCGCAAATAGGAGCTCTCTAATGGTTAGATTTGCAGATGGTTCTTCTTCTGTGTTCTCGTCATGCAGTGTTCTTGCGGTCTTTGTTTGGCTGGTTTCTTTACATATGTTGTCTATATATGTCTTAGATGGCTGTATAAATTATTACTGTCAATGTACTTTATGCCTGAAACTAGACAAATGGTATGTTTTTGAAGAGAACAGTCGTTTCATATTAGTTTATGGGGCTAAGAATGTGAACAAAATGATAACAAAGTCTCTTACTTTGAGAAAAAGTATGTTTATCACACTCTTGTCTAGCAGGGACAGACCACCAATCCCTGATTTCCCTTGGTAAAACCTCACTTCAATAGACAGAATCATACACATATTTAGGTAGCATTGTAGACAAAGAGGATGGATCACTTAAGGATATCAAAATAATACAGAAGGCTAGAGGAACTTTTGTAGCACTAGGAAATTTGTGGAAGTCAATAGCGACACTGCACAACTTTGAATATTCAATCCAAACATTATATAAGTACTACTATATGGATCAGAAACATGGAAAACTCTGAAAACTACAAACATTTACTTTTTGGTGCCTGCACAAAATGGAAGGAAACAACGGTATGACAAAATCACTAATGTGGAGCTCCTGGAGAGAACTAGACAAATACCAGTGAACCAAGAGGTGAAGTAAAGACGATGGCGCTGGAAAGAACATACATTGAAAAATCCTGAGAATAGCATAACTAAATAAGGCCTTTGTCTCGAATCCATTGGCAAAAAAAAATAGAGAAAGACCTAAAAACACATGGAGTAAAGAAATAGAGACACAAATGAATAATGTGAGGCGGATATGGATGGAACCACATGGGACAGCTGAGGATAATGTCTGTCTTTCTTAAGCTAGAAGGCAGTGGAGAGTATAAGCTGAACTGATCACATCACCACATCTCACAATAACCAGAATACTTATACAGTACATCTCTGGCAATTCAAAACACTTGTAACAATATTTAGTACCATGTCCCTAAAATTTATATCTTAATCTAGATAAGAAAATGGAGAAAGAATGCAAGATCTCTACTTGATGACATTAGCCCACCAAAGCAGAATAAATGGAACTCTATACATGGAATGAAGGAACAGTTTACAGGCACATGCAGATTTGACTACATGGCTTTGGACGAAACAGTAATAGTTCCAACAGTGCTCGATCAACAACAACATGACATACTTCTGATAGTTGCATGTTGCAAGTGATAATACATAATCTTATACTAAAGCAAGAAATAAAATTATGTTCAGAGATAATTGCTTTTTACTAGTGTGGTGTTTTCCCTCACAGAAAACCTAGTACAGGACCATTTGTAGCAGAACTTGTTAACTCAAAATTCAACCCAGGTTCATTCGTTTGGGCATTCGTTTGGGCATGTGGTTTATTCAGACCACCTATTGAACCAGCAGGGCCATGTTGAACAGATACATGTTCACATCTTCATTAAGTATTTCCTCCAGGGACAACACTTGTTTTAGCATTGTGTCTCATACGTAATTTTCTTTTAGCTCGCCTGACATAAATGACATATTTATCAACTCAAGAATTCCCTTGGTAGTTTCTGTCCAAAGTTTATTTCACTGAAACATGGATGCAGCAGTTCACCAGTTCATTTACATTTAAACATATGATGCCAAATGATCAGTCTCTATCTCTATTTCTAATATGGAACTGTAAGAATTCTGTAACAGTGGTAAACTTGCCGATGATTTCCCGGCATTGCAGCTTGGACTCTCTGTCTTTATATCTCTTTGTGTTCCTTCGTCTATCCCTGACTATCCGTCAGTTTGTTTTGATGCATCCTTTCGTAACTCTGTGTCTAGCTATCAGTAACTTGTTGTTACATCTCCTTGACTTACCTCTCCATGCCTAGTTCATCTCTGTGTCTCTGATATTTCCATCCATTGTTGTCACATCTTGGCCTCTGTTCTCAATGTATTGTTATTTTTGTTTGTCTGCATATACTTTTACAGGACATCACTGTCAACGGTTCCAAATGTTGCTGTATGTAGCCGGGGCGCAGTGTTGGGGTGAGCGCCCAACATTGCTTAAATACCCCAATGGCTCATGAATACATAACCTATGCAGCAAAAGTCCAACTCTTGGCCTTCACGTAGCGGAACTGTTTCTACTAACAGGAGAAGGGGTGACGGCGAGTATCTGGCGCCGGAAAATAACCAGTGTGCTCTAGATGTGTATACACATACATGCATGTGCAGACACGTGTGTGCGTGTGTACACATCTAAACTCGAGTGAGACCACAGTCTGCTCTAGCAAAGGAAAGGTGCTGAAGACGGAGGCAACCAGCCAGGAGGCGCACCACAGAAATCAGGATGCCACGCAATTACGCAAAATGGAATATGTCGACTGCTGCTAAAAGTTATGGTGTTCGCCCTGCTTTGGACCCCCAGGCAGGTGCAATGCCGGGCCCTATGTCTCGAAAGGGTCCAACCCCAACTACTGGAGGTCCTTCTCAGATGTCCTGTGGAGCCAGGGGACATGAGAATAGAACGGCTGGCCATACTAAACAAAGACTTAAAATAATGCACTGGAATGCGGAGGGAGTCAGCAACAAAAAAATAGAATTAGAAAACATCCTGGACCAAGAAAAAGTAAGCATATGTTGCTTGCAAGAAACTCACCTCAACGAAAATATAGCCTTCAAAATCAGAGGCTACCAGTGTTACCGATCTGACCGAAAGGACAGGCGAAAAGGTGGGATACTTACCCTTGTAAAAAATAACATCACTGCTTCCCAAATCGAAGTCTATATGGAAGGGGCTGAGTATCAGACACTTAAACTTAAAACAGGCTATACAGACCTACATCTGATCAATTACTACTGTCCAAGTGACCGCCCACAGGCACTGGACACACTACCATTAACAGAAAAAATGATTGTGTGTGGCGATTTCAACAGCCACTCGCAGAGTTGGGGTTATGATCACATGGACCAGAGAGGAGAGAGACTGGAAGACTGGCAGGATGAGAATAGATTCATCTTGGTTAACAAGCCGTCCGACCCACATACTTTCTACTCGAGATCATGGCACTCTACAACTACACCTGACCTGGCTTTTCATTCACCAGACCTGGAGTGGAACATTACACGAATTGTTGGGAAACAACTTGGTGGCAGCGACCATCAGCCAGTCTTTCTAACTATAGAAAATGAGCTTGTAAGTGAAAGCAGCACCCTCTCGAGGTGGAACTACAAGAAAGCAGACTGGGCAATGTACAAGAATCGCACCAGCATACTGGTTAGAAACCTGAACACTGAGAAAGACATAAATAAAGTAGTTGAAGAGTTTGGGAAATGCATACTACAGGCAGCGCGAGAAACAGTACCAAGAGGAGCCCGTAAACAATATAAACCCTACTGGAGTAGTGAACTGGAACAGTTGCATAATGATGTGGAAGTGTGTAGAAAGCAAGCAGAGGCCACACCCAGCCAAGAGCATCACAATAAATTCCAGCATGCAAAAGCCAAATTTCAAAGGGCCAAGCTGCAGGCTAGACAGAAAAGCTGGCAGGAAAAAACAGAGTCTCTGAACTTTGAAAGAGACACAAGGAAATTGTGGAAGCTAATAAAACAACTTAACGATGAGGGCACAGGGAGAAACTCAAAAATTGCACTACATAAAGATGGAAACATCTTAACAAGAAAGCAAGCAGCTGACCGTTTTGCGGACTCATTCACACAAGATAACAATATCAAGAGAAACAACAAGAGATTCGAGAGAAACGGCAACATACAGGACAGAAGGAAATAGTACATGAGGTTCTGGAGGCACCCATCACGATCAGCGAACTGGAGCTAGCCATATCAAAACTGAAAATGAGAAAGTCACCAGGAGCTGATGGTATCTCCAATGAAATGATCATGAACCTAGGAACAGAGGCCAAAGCAAAGCTGTTGCAGATCTTCAATAATAGTTGGACCTTAGGCAGTGTTCCACAAGCCTGGAGAGAAGCAATCATGATACCACTCCTAAAATCAGGGAAAGATAGTTCCATTGCCTCTAGCTACAGACCAATTAGCCTCACCAGCTGTCTCTGCAAAACACTGGAGCGCATCATCAATCACAGACTGCAGTGGTACATTGAAAGTAAAAACATCCTTGTGCCACAGCAGGCTGGCTTTAGGCAGTGCTACTCTACGGAAGATCAGACAACCTACCTCTCTCAAGAAATTGAGGATGCATTCCAAGAGAAGAAGCTGGTGCTTGCGGCATGGATAGATTTGAAGAAAGCCTTTGACAAAGTCTGGAAAGAAGGTCTGATGAATAAACTGAGAAACTGCAAAGTCAATGGAAGAATGTACAAATGGGTGAAAGCATACTTGCACAACAGAAGAGCCCGAGTACAGATAGATGGACTAAAGAGCAAGAAAGTACTACTGCGTCATGGTGTTCCCCAGGGCAGAGTCTTGTCCCCCACACTTTTTCTAATCTTCATCAATGATCTCGTTGCTAATCTACCGCATGGAATTAAAGCAGCAATGTACGCTGATGACCTGGTTCTATGGAGCACAAATGAACATGCATCTGTGGCCACCAGATTATTACAAAGAGCTGTAGACACATTTGTTGCATGGGCAAATAGATGGTGTGTCAGCATAAACACTGACAAGTGCAGCACCACCCTATTTACCCTCTCTCCAAAACAAAAGGCAGGGACCATCCAGATAAATGGAACACCCCTAAGAGAAGATAAAGAACCAACATACCTTGGAGTAACATTTGATAGCAGGCTGACATGGAGAAAGCACATCAACAAAGCAGTAGCAAAAGCCAGAAGGAAAATAGCCATCCTGAGAAAGCTAAGTGGAACCACATGGGGAGCCAGTGGGAAAATACTTAGCAAAGTTTATCAACAGAGCATACGACCACATCTGGAATAAGGGTCAACTGCGTGGTATTCGGCATCAAAAACCATACTACAAGAGCTGGACAAAGTGCAAAATCAAGCACTTAGAGTCACCACAGGAGGGATGAGATCAACCCCTATAGTGGAAATGGAGAAGATGGGGAGGACACAAGCACTGAGTGAGCGCAGAGATACGAAAACGCTAATACAAGCAGAAAAGTTCCTCAGCTTGCCAGGCCACCCTATGAAGAACAGATTTGAAAACCTAGCTATGGGGCGGTTGAAAAGAAGTAGTTTTATCCACCAGGCCAAACAACTCTGCAGAGAAACCACCGATCTGCCCACAGTTGGTATCCCCCTAACAACTATTCCAGAGCGAACTCCATGGAAAGATGAGCATAGACTATCATTACAAATCCAGACAAAAGTGAGAGGAATATTTGACAAGGAAGAACAGAACAGTGTGCAGCGCAGAACAGCCACTCTCAGCTTCCTTGATGAAGAATACCCACAGGACCTCTGGATCCGAGTCTACACAGATGGGTCAGCACAAAATGCTGTTCGAAATGGAGGAGCGGGAGTGTACATAGAATCCCCAAATAGTACTAGGGACACAGCTAGAGTACCGACAGGAAAGTACTGCCATAACTACGATGCTGAAATTGAGGCAATCAAGATAGCAACAGAGAAATTACTAAATACCAGCAATGGTACACAACCTGTGGTGCTATTGACAGATGCAAAATCAGTACTCGAGGCGCTCCTGTCTGGGAAATTGCCAGTACTAAGGACACTACTTTCTGAACTTAGCAGTCAGCATAAGATCACCATACAGTGGATACCATCCCACTGTGGAGTACCCGGAAACGACAGAGCTGATCAATTGGCTAAGGAAGGAGCCAAAGAAGAACAGCCTGATGTGCCCGTTACATACCACCAAAAGAAAAGAATGATCAAATCAGTCAGAAAGCCACCAAAACCTGCTCAAGATGACTACCACGTTATGGATAGACCAGAACAAGTCATTATTCTGCGCCTCAGAACAGGGCACAATAGATTACGCAACCACATGTATACAAAATTCAAGATTGGTGAAACAGCCATGTGCACATGTGGATTGGCGTCGCAGACAGCAGAGCACATACTCCAAGACTGCCCAAAATATAACATATCTAGGCAAACCTTCTGGCCTAGAGAGACGACAGTGGACGATAAACTCTATGGACCGCTGTGTGAATTGAAAAAGACAGTTCAATTCATACAAGAGACAGCATTGCAGTTATAGACATATTTCAAGCAAACGAAAGAAGAAGGAGATCACCGTCAACGATTTCTTGGCAAGATTACGCTCATTAGTTTGCCATTACTTTCTGAGCGACCGGCTCACATACCCCGTAAGTTACAGACGTGGAGAGAACCGCTACCAATTCTCACGCACATCACGTTACTCACGAGAGTATACAGGATTACGGAGAAAGTCATGTAACTCCTAGACCAGGGAGACCGGCAATGTATTGGCTGCCTTCCCTATATACTCATCTTAGCTATTTCTGGAATGTGTTTATTCCTTGTTTATGCTTTAACTGCAATTTGACGCTTTCTAGAAAGGAATCAAACTGTGCTATCATCATTGGCCTGGTTAATTACAGACTAAAAGTCTAAACCAACGAAGATCTTTCTAGAGGTGACTTATTTCACAATACGCCACTTGTGTTGCATAATACTTGATTAAGATTAATTTTTCTTATTTGTCTTTTACCATCACCTGTTTTCTCAAGTACTGACTTTCTAGAATTTACTTTCTTAAGATGTATTTACTGTCACAATAACAACTTGAAGTACACAGAATTTCTCAGAGAACTGAATGAATTCTCTCTGTTAGTTCCTATTTCATTACACATTAGTTACTCTGTTATACATTGTAAAAAATGTCAGGATGTGGATATTTAGCAACTTTACATGGAAACAGTGTTCGTGCAACTGAGAGAATATGATTTCTTATAAAATATTCATATTACCTAAGATACAGCCTAGGGATTACCTGAAATGTAAGTAAAAGTAGTTATTTCTTTAAAAAGAGAAGGAGGACAACATATCTCCAGTAAAATGTGAAGCTACTGCAATAGGTTTGAAGGTTGCCATGGTAATGAAGTTGTGTAACTAAGTGTATGGAAACTATATAGGGCAGCAAGATACTAGAGCTTGTAGGACACTGGCAAATAATACCTGAGAGATGATGAACACTATTATATGACAAATAATGACATACGCTTTTATTCACTTAATTTTTTATTTGTATGTAAGTAGCATAAATGACCCTTTTTCCTTCGCGGAAGCTTACTGGGTACATGCGATAACTCCATATTTTTATAGACCAATCCTCACTCAATGAGTGCTGTGGTAAGTATCATGCTGGTTATCTTCGCTTCCCTGACATTGTTCTGGTATCCATTTCAGGTTGGGTCTATCTGAGAGCACAGGTCAATTTTTAAAAAACACCCACCTCAAAGAGGATTTGAACACATGAACACTGGGTTGGGAGGCAAGTGTGATAGCCCCTGCACTACGGGGCTCTCTTACTTGTATGAGCTATTTTAAAATGAAGAAACTCACAGCAGTTGAGACTTTAAAAAAAACAATTATTATTTTTGAACGTTAGCAAAATCAGTTAACAATTTTTGACAATTGTTGTGTTAATGTTAGCAAACTATATCTAGTATACTGTTGTGTTAATGTTAGCAAACTATATCTAGTATACTGTTGTGAAGACTGTTACCTGCTGCACTTGTTTTGTCAGTTACATTTGCTCTCTTGGTCTTTGATGTGGAGATCTTTACAGTGTTCCCAGATGCTGCAGATTTTGTTTTAGATGATGATGCCTTAACTGCTGCAGGAGCATTTTTTGTGGTCGAAACATTCTTAGGGGGCATTATCTTCTGAAGTTTCTAAATAATTGATAGAAGTTAAATTATCTTAACTCTGCATTAACACAAGTATCAGCTAATAGCTGAATAAAATGATTATAAAACTATCATCATATGCCATGAAAATATACAGGCATTTATTAGCACTCATAAATGGTAAGATAAAGACGGAGATTTCAGAAGACATACTAAGCAAGCATTTACCTTGCCTTCTGTGAGTGCAACTAATATCTGGGCCTTCATTCTGCAAGATATAAACTATGTTACCTATCACTGGCAATACTGATCATACTCCGGTATGAACCTTGGGCCTTGTCCACGATGGATTGAAAGCGGTCTTCGCTGGAGCTACGGAGGTCACGCTTTCTGTGATGCTTTCCGCGCTGCGAAAAGAGACTGAGCCATATGGGATAAAAACATGGTCCATTGAAGTTGATCCTGTCAACTTTTAAGTGACTTTTAAGGATTGGAAGCACTATATTTGAGTCTCGCTCTCGTCTGAGTTTGTCAGTAGTGCACATCCCCAACTGGACACGGTCAGTTGTGATTAAAAAAAAAATTAGTTGCACGTCCATCACAGGACGTAGCAATCAACCCCAGCATTTTGGCTGTTCATGATTCCTGGGCAAGTTTTACGTTCAGTAGTTTGCCATTGCTTTCTGAATGACCTCTTTTGAAAAAACCAGCACTGCTGTGTTTCGAAACCGGGTATATAGGATTACGAATTGCGTCCGTAATCCCTTCACCATACAGACCGGCAGTTGTGATAAGCTTCTCTTAAAATGCTCATTTTGGCTGTCCAATTAGTTTTCAGTATTCTTCTATAAAACCTCATCTTCAAGGCTTCCAAGAATGTTTTTTTTCCACCTGTTTACTAATTGTCCAGGATTCACAATCAAATGTTAAAACTGGTTATATGTGACATGCAAGAACTCTTTTTCTAACTTTCAATGACTTATTGCACAAAACGTTCTTCATTTGATAGAATGCAGTTTTTGTTTTTCCTATTCTGTTCTTTATCTCAGTGATGCATCTTCCATCTGATGTTATCCATGAGTCTAGATATCTAAATTTCTTCATTTGTCCCAAAATAACGTCCTTTACTTTAATTGCACATTTAGGCACAATCTGTTTCTTTGATATCACCATGATTTCTGTCTTTCTATTATTCAAACTAAGGCCCATTTTTTTTCACTTTCTACAACCACTGTATCTATCATTCCATATAGATTTTTCTGACTTGTTGCTATCAAGATGATGTCATCAGCATAACCTAAGTTATTTATATTATGTCCACCAACCAGCATCCCTACAATCTTCAACTGCTCCAACATCATAAGGGAAGAAATACAAACTAGAATCAATTCTGGAAATAAGATATACTATGCACTACAACATCTACTAAAATCAAATGCGCTATCTCGTAACACCAAAATCACAATATACAAAACACTGATCAGACCAGTTGTGCTGTATGGCTCTGAAACCTGGAGTACAACGAAAGGAGACGAAGCCTTGTTACAAACCTTTGAGAACAAAGTTTTAAGATGCATCTTTGGACCCATTAGGGATACACAAAGTGGAGAGTGGAAAAGAAGAAGTAACAAAGACATTTATGATCTGTTTAAGTCCCCCTAATCACTGGTATCATGAAGGCTAATAGACTTCAATGGCTGGGGCATATAGAAAGAATGGAAGATAATAGGGAAACAAAACTCGCTTACACTCAGGAAATAAATGACCGTAGACCCCGAGGTAGACCAAGAAGAAGGTGGAGAGATAATATATATACAGACCTACAAGCACTTGGAATCAACGACTGGCAAGAGAAGGTCAACCTGAGAGACGAATGGAGATGGATTGTATCTGCAGCAAAGAACCTCAATGGCTCGGAACGCTGAAGAAGAAGAAGAACCAGCATCCCTGACATATTTTCTGTAGATCCCATTATATTTTCACTGTACAATGAGAACATGATCTAGAGAGAATGCGGCAGCAGTGGGTGGTCAGAGGTCTGGTAGACTGTCATCACTAAGAGGTAAAGCAAGATGGACATATAATCAGATTGTAACGGACACCATTACTATTAGGACTATATGCTGGCTGTTGAAGATGATGATTAAGCGCTTAATAGAATGTCCTGAGCGCAGTTATGTCAGTTCTTGACTCAACTCAACTCATCTGAGAACAAATGAGGAGACAATACACAACCTTATCTGACACCCTTCTTCATACACTGAAATGTTCCTACCAGGTTGTTGATTCTTATGGCTGCTGTTTGCTGCCAATATATGTTCTTTATTATTCACAGATCATTGCTGTCAATGTTCAGTTGCTTTAGTAATTTTATTATTTCATTATGTTTCACATTGTCAGATGCTTTTGTGTAGTCCATGATGAATAAGTACAGATCTGTTTTTACATGAATTTGTGTGAGCTATAGACGATTTAGCAGATGGATGCTCTGTCACAGCACAACAAAGATATTCTTAAATTCAACATGTCAAACGCTGGGTAGTGCAGGCAATCATGTCTCTCCACAAACATCTGTCCTCTGTTTCCTCTATAACTTCAACTTCTGACTGTCTTCAGTGCCACTCAGTTAATCCTTCCAGTATGTTAGCTCTCCATCCCTAATATCCCTCCCTGATCTTTCTCGTTGTCATAATTTTCTCCAGACCTTATCATGCTCTTGTCCTGGTGTGTCTTCAGCAGAAGAAATCATGGAACATCATGAGAAATATGGGGTTTCCAGCACATTTTACTCACCAGAACAGGGATCACCAAACTACGGCCCGCAGGCCGGATCTGGCCCGCGACGTCATTTCACCCGGCCCGCCGACGGTACTAGACCTTGCTTGATATAACGTATGAACCACGAGACGTTGTGATACAATTTAAATGTAAATATTATGTTTAGAATAATAGGAGATCTTCACACGTGCGGATACCTCCTGGGTGCTCTAGGCTGTTTATTTCGGCGGCCCTATTTATATATTTTGCAAACCTTATTATGAGATTTATTCTATTACCAAATGAAGCCGCCTGCCGCAGCTCTACAAGAGTATGGAGTAGCATATCTCATGATACCATGGAAAAAAATGCATAGGGTGCTGGGATGTTGTGTTGGCGTGCCTATAATAGCCCAGTCACGCCATGTTCTCTCCCATCATCGTCGTCGTGTGCGTCGTCGTGTGCGTCGTCATGCACATTCGCATTTGCGAGCTCTATCAAGACAAGTCACCTGAACAAGTCAAGAAGCCTGATACAGGGGAGGAAAATGGCACGTGGCAAGTCCAATACCAAGAAACAACAGGCAGAAGATGTGCAAGGTGGGAGCCGCCAAGACCGCGAAGAAGACGAACGTGGAGAGCCTACCTGCGAGCTGCAAAGAACCTGAAACTAGTCACCTCACTGGAAGCTACCACGAAGGAGACCATCGACAGTCCACCACAGACATGAGCCAAACCTACTGAGATACAAGGAGAGGAGAAAGACACCAGAGTCAGAAACACTGACTTACCGACAATCAAGTGGGTTATCAAGCGTATCCAAGTGGAGCTATCAGACGAAGAAATCCTGAAGCAGCTACGTGAAGAGAATCTCCACACTCGATTCTTAAAGGCGGAGCGGCTCCTCACCTACTCCAAGATACCTACAACCTTGGCGGTGGTGACGACACAGGGCAGCGAGATGTCGATCACAGTATCAATCAACAAGAGAATGCTGCAGCCAGAGAGATTCATCCCAAGGATCACCCAATGTTCCTGATGTCAGAGGGCTGGCCACAGCCGAGCAGCATGTCGCAGTAAGACGGAAATCTGCTGGTAATGCGCCAATCACCACGCTTTCAAGGAGTGTCCGCTGGCCAAGCTGGACACAGACTTCCGAGCACCCAACAACAAAAGAAAGTGTGCCAACTGTTTGTGCAAGCATGGAGCAAGATACTTGGGCTGTCCGTACCTGCAACGACACAGAGACATGTTAAAGCTCGCCATCAACCCAAAGACACCATACAACGAAGCAATGTGGAGGTGCGAGACAGCCACGGATATATCACAAGCTGAAAGAGATCAATTGCAAAACCAGATAGATGGGTTGAAGAAGCAAGTCAAGGCACTGCTGACGCCGACTCCGACCAACGGCAATGAGAAACTGCTGGCTGAAATACAGGAAATTGTTACAGTCTTTTTGGCCTCGAGAACAACTGAGGCCGAAGAGATGCTGGTGTCTAATTTTCAGCAGACGGTTTGAATTCATTCATGGGGCGAACATGCCCCAGGCACGGCCGAGCATGGCCACTGTTTTTCCACACCGCAGTTGAGAGGGCAGACAGGCCCTGTGAAGATCCAAAAGATTTAAGAGGATCTTGATTGTAGATTGACGATTATCTGCTTCGGGTGAGTTTTGAATGAACCTTCATAGTTTAAATAAGAATATAGGAACAGAATAGCTGTGTCTGTGCCTGAAAACAATAATGGGGGGAGGTATGCCTGGGAATAAAGGAAGAGGAAGGCCAAAGAGAAGATGGGTGCCGGATGATCTCCAGATGGGTGTATCTGAAGCGGGATATCTTGCTTATGATCGAAAGGTTTTCCGGAAGGTTGTTAAGGGAGTGAGGTTCTGCAAAGGACATGCTACTGAATGAATGACCTTTGTTCCATCTTGTTGTCTGATAAGTGCTGGTGTTGTGTATCAGACTACAATTACAGTGCTGTGATGGAAGATCACTAGTACTGTGCTGGATGACTACCCATACTGTGATGGAAGATCACTAGTACTGTGAAGGATGATCATGTGTATGTTTATTCATGGGGATGCCTATTTTGTCATTGCATCTAATCATGAATTTTTTATTTATTTGTGCATTGGCATTATTAATCAGATGTATCTTTTCAATTACATTATTCTGATTCCCTGAACACGTACCTGAATTTCTTCTATTTCTAAATCTTTTCTTTTCTTGTTAGCCGAAGAGATAGAATGAGATTCTCTTTGTCTTCTTATTCCTCTCTTCTTCTACGGCCCATGAGCAGTCGGCTTTGTACTATTATCTCTATCATCTCAGTGTGGTTACACAAAGGTACCTATAAACTGTATATGTACCTTTGATGAGCCGTAGCTTCACCAGTGACCCCTGGTCCTCTGCTTTTCTTGTGTTTCACTAGGATTTTAATTACGTTTCTAATTTAATGTCATTTTTATTTTCAGATCCCGTGTACTTCACCCTTAATTATGGCTACTTGGAAAAGAAAAGCGGATGCCGAGTGTCGATTTTTCACTGAAGAATGGGTAGTAAAGTACTTTTTTGTGGAAACAAAGGACTAGTAAACCAGTGGTGTAATATGCAGCGAAAGTATTGCCGTTTTGAAAGAGTACAATCTTCGGCGTCACTACAAAACAAAACATCTATCAACATATTAAAAGTTTTCTGGAAAGTTACGCTCTGGGAAATATGAGACCATTAAACGTGGTTTTGAAACACAAAGAAATCTCTTCACGTTCCATTGCTTCTCATTCTAATTTTATTCGTTAAATAAACTTCATGTTAAACAACGACATCTATTGCATCCATTGATTCTGACACTCGATCACTTCATCACTGCCTGGGGGATGCACCGCGCAGCTTCTGCAGATCCATAAAGCAAACTTCGTTCACAAGCTGTCTGTTTTCATCAGTGTCTGCATCTTATCACCGGCTGTTGCCCTGCGGAAAATAACTGTACATCAATCAATCAGATGCCATCTCCACAATGAAGATTACCTGCAATGGATCTCCAACACTGTTTGTCTCTTGCCCTGACTGTACATTCTGTCAGGTTGATGTACATCCATCTCTTGATGTTATCTTCCTACTTGTATCGTTGTCTACCTTTGCTCGCTTGGCCTCAACCTGACCCTCCACTATGGTTTTCATAAGAGTATCTTTTCTTTTAACGTGGCCAAAATATTTCAATTGCCTCCTCTTTATTTCTTTCATCAACTCTCTCTTCATTTCCAGTTTTTCTAGAACCTCTGTATTTGATTGTTTTTGTTTCCAAGAAATACGACCTTAACATCGAGGTAGCCGAGTGGTTAAGGCGATAGACTGCTAATGCTAATTCACTGGGGTTTCCCCGCGTGGCTTCGAATCCCATCCTCCTCGGAAACATTTGGGGAGGGGGGAGGGCTGAGTGGTCTCGAGGTACGGTGTCCGCCTCGAGTGCAGGAGGTCCCGGGTTCAAGCCCCGGTGAGGACTGAGATTTTTTCACGTGGACTTCTAGTAATAAAATTCGATCGAAGTGGCATGTACACTTTCACTTTTCAACACTCAAAATGTGCAATCTGACCTACTAAAGTTAAAGAGAACACAAGTTTAAAGATTATTAATAATTTATTTGTATACTTGTTTAATCATTTAACATGACGGAACATATTTTAGAAGTCAGTTTTCATAATCCGCCTATGACCCGTTGGTTGGGACCAGCCTCGCACGCGGAGAAAAATGAAAACGGCAAACTTAACTGTAAATAATTGTTTTCTGGCACTTGCAATAGAAAACCATCAATTGTAGATGGATCTTCAAATTCTGCATCAGATTTTTCAGAAATTTGGAAAGTTTCATCGCTTAACTTGCTTTAATTGTGGTTGAAAAACAGGTGAAAATGTCACGATCGTGAAACCCAAAACGACGGCTTGACTATATAAGTATCTTTGTAGAACAAACACTGTGATCTCGCTAGCGTAGTCGTAAGCAGTCTGCATGTCAAGCGGGAGACCTGGGTTCTCTTCCTGGTTGGGCATTTTTTTTTTTTTTTTTAAATTTTTCACAAAATTATTAGGTGATATAATAGAAGCTATTAAACATTACGAACTAAAATATTATATAAAACTAAGAAACTGGAAGTTTGTGAATAAAGTGTGCTCTATGGATATATGCGAGCTGCCGACTGCCGGGGAGTGCATCCCACAGAGGCAGCAGAATGATCGTGTATCTGAATCAATGAATCCAATAGATGTCTTTGTTTAATGTACATTTTAATTGCCATATAAAATATTGCCCCTGAATCAGTATAGTTTCATCGCTAAACTTGCTCGAATTGTGGTTGAAAAACAGATTTTCTGCGAAGATGTGACTTTGTGAATTGGAAACCCACGGGTCATGACGGCCGCCGCATATCGATTGCGCTACACTTTTCAACACACAAAACATGTGATTTGACCTACTAAAGTTAAAGAGAACACAAATTTAAAGATTATTAATAATTGATTTGTATACTTGTACTATTTTGTAATCATTTAACATGACGGAACATATTTTTGAAGTCAGTTTTCATATGACCGTTTGAGACAATCTCGCACGCACACCCGTTTGTGGAGGTAATCGTACACATTGGAGAGCTACACTTATGGGTGAATAGGATGAAAAATCGTAACTCGTTACTCAAATACTCGTCTCACCTTCACAAAGATGTGAATATCTTCACTTAATATAAATATATATAAGTGACATACTACAGGCATCATTGAAGTACCATTAGATTTTGAATTTCAAGGCCTATCTACTGTCCCGGTCTCATTTGTAAATACTCAAAATTAAATTGATGATAGGGCTCGCTATTAATTATTAGTATTATTACAATTTCAAATAATTTCAATGAATGATTGAACAATTACAATTGACATTGTTACAATATAATTATAAACAAGGTCAATCAATGCCTACCTTTAATCCTTTATTTTATTTCTGCTTAATTAAAAAACGTCCAGTATAGCTCAGTGACGGTTATATTTCGATAATGAATACTGAAAGTTGTACATGTTGAATACTAAATGGATTCCTTTGAGAATTCACCAGAGTGGAAGAAATTCGCTCATACAGTACAAGTACACTTGCTGGCAGAGTTGCTATAAAATGATCTGGTTGCTATACCGCCATGTTTCAACATAATAGTTTCGATACAAATACTGAAGCTGAGAATTAATTTTTAACAATTTTTATAATTAAGTCATGCTTGCACCCTGCACATTAACTCCATTAACTGTAATAGTATACTGTGGTCCTGCCGTGGTCCTTAATTGTTTCTCCGGTTCTGAACTACATAATAATTAATTATTGAAAACTTCAAAGCAACACTCCCCCACCCCCTCCCTTCTACAGAAAAAACCATAAAATAACCTGCCAGTGTCAGAATTGTTGCCGGTTCAGAACAATGGCCGCCTCCAATAATACGCCACATTGTCAGGTTTGAACATTTAATAGTTCGATGTAAAGTTATCAAATATCAGATGTTTGCGTATGGCAAACACATAAAGAGAGATAAATACAGAACTTAGATTAAGCCTTTGGCAGTCTCACAAAGAACTACTCTCAAACGCAGAGAAATTCCACACCATTGATGACTAGAACAGTCTGTAGCGTGCCAGCTGATGATGGAATGATGGTTTTGGTGAAGCGAGTCACGTCATCGGTGGTCCCACTACAGATTAAAAGTGGAAACAAACATTTGAACTACATTAGATCACCCAGCAATAAACATAGCATTTAGGCCTCCAGAAAGGCGATGCATATTATTATTATCACCAACTCCACCCGTAGAGAACAAGTACTGGTAATAAATAATCATGGAATGGTTAACTAAAACTTTTAATAATCTTCAGGACACAACACTAACAGGCTGAAATATCGCATATTTAATAAACAAAAGATACAATACACTGGTTAGTGGAACTGGTAAAATGACAGCTAAACATTTGTTGCATACTGCAGAATTTTATACCATTTTTTTGTTTCCGGGCACTCGCTCACTTTGAATCCAAGTGTAGTCAATACACACTACTACTACTAGTAGCGCAGGACTGAATTTTGCATGTGGATTAGCTTTCCCTATTAAGTGCCCCTCGCCATCAGGCGAACCCACTCTGACTTCAGAGGTACTTTAATGTACGTCCGCAAGTCAAGGATGATAGTCTACAGTTTAGTCCCAACTGTCTGGTGCAGGGATTTGACAACTTATCTCGGGATCAGCTCACCGCGTTGACTGAATGAATCATATTTTGGCTGAAATATATAACACTTATTATCTGATACTATTGAATAAGTCAGAGAAAACTATTTTAGCCTACACTCGCTTATTTGAAGACAGAATATAGAGGTCTCAGAATGCTCAAAATGACTGCTGTTTTCCTTGGATATATTCATGTTCATGTCACTTGTACGAAAAAAATATATGACAACTCCTTTATATGCTTTAACCCTTTTAGGATGGAACAACATTGGGCCAAATTTAGCTTTCCCTCTGAAGAAGATGGAGTCATTTTTTTTTGAGTACAGAAATGCCTGAAGTGACAATTTTGAAAATTAAAAAAAAAAAATATTAGAACCCTATATATGTATATGCAGTATTGATTGCAGACAAGGCACAAGATCTACAACAATTAGTAGACGCAGTTGTACACAGTGAGCAGCTGGGGTTGGAATTAAATTGTAAGAAGACACAGGTTATGGTCGTCACTAGGAAGAACGTAGTACCACAATGTAATATACAAGTAAATGGGAATATTCTTCTACAAGTGAATCGGTACAGTTATCTCAGAACAGTCATAACATCTGATGGGAGAGGCCTTGAAGAGATTAGAACAAGAATCGCTATGGCAAAAGCAGCCTTTAGCAAGATGAAAAACATTCTGACCAATAAAAAGATGTCAATTGAAACGAGAAATAGAGTGTTGAGGGGATACAATAGAACCTGTTCTGTTGTATGGATGTGATTGGACAATCTGTGTCTTTTTACAATTTAATTCTAACCCTCGTTGTTTACTGTGTGTAACAACCGCATCTGTTAAATGTTGCAGATCCTGTTCATTGTCTGCAATCAAGACTGTATCATCTGCATATGTAATGTTATTGATGCATCGTCCCCCAATGTTGATTCCTTCCATATCTTCAATATTTCTGAAAATACTTTCACTGTATAGGGAAAACAGATCTGGAGACATTACACATCCCTGTCTCACACCTCTCTTAATAGGCTGATATTTGCCTACTTCATTATCAACTCTTATGGCAGCTTGTTGTTTCCAATATATGTTTTTTTACAAGTCTAAGGTCTTTTCCATCAATTTGTAGATCTTCAAGCATCCTTATCATGTCGACATGTCTCACTTTATCGAAAGCTTTTGTGTAGTCAATAAAGCAAAGGTGAAGATCTTTGTTTACTTCTATAGATCGTTCGATTACGGTTCTCAGTAAATACACAGCATTTACTGTACCCTTTCCTTCTACAAACCCACATTGTTCTCCTATTTCAGGTTGTATTTTCCTCCTAATTCTTTGCATGATAATTCTTAGCAAAATCTTCATGATGTGACTCATTATACTAATTGTTCGATATTTATCACATTCCAAGGCTCCTGATTTCTTTGGTATTGCAATAAATACAGAATTACATAATTCATGAGGTATATTTCCAGTTTCATATATTGTATTAAGCAGACTGGTAACTTTATCTATTCCATATTCTCCTAAAGCATTAATCATTTCTGTTGTGACGCTGTCTTGCCAGATTTCATATGGTTAAGAGCATTCTGAACCTCCATCTTCAAAATTGCTTGTCCTTCATTATTATTTTGAACATCGTAGTGTTCGTCTCTGTTGTCGTCATAAAGGTTTTTCACGTAATCTGACCATACATGTAAGATCTGATCTTTTTCTATTATGAATCTTCCATCTTTTGTCTTTAGGCAGACTGCTGATGTACGTGTTCTTTGATTAGTAAGCTCCTGGATTCTTTTGTGCATTAGTTTCGCATTTTTACTGTTGTGTTGTTTTTCAATTTCTCCGCAATTTTTCTCAAGCCATGTTTCTTTTGCCTCCCTACATAAGGTTCTGACTTTTCTGTGAATTTCTTCATATTTGACAGGATTATTTTTGTTCTGTCTTCTTGTTTCCATTAGTTGTAAAATTTCTTCAGTCATCCATGTCTTACGGCCCACTTTCTTTAATTTTGGATCATTCAAGTAATGCTAAATAATTTTTAAACTTTCTGAAACATATAAACATTTATTGTTATGAGGGGATATAAAAAGTTAGAGATTCATGGGGGAGGGGGGGGGGGGGGGGGGGGAATGAAAGTTGGTTGGGGTTAGTTGCATATCCTTTACAGGACAGTCAACTACAGCATATTTTGGCTGGTTGTAATTCCTGGGCAAGAAGTTTGTCATTGCTTTATGAACAACCGGCACTCATAACATTGTTTCCAGTACATGGCGGTCTCTTTCCAGATCTCCCTCAGTTGTTTCAAACATAGTATGAGGGATTATGAATTGCATTCGTAGTCCCTTTGCCACAGAGCCGGTAAAGGAGAGATGTAAAATCCTCAAATAACTGTCATGATGTGCCTGTATGAAATCAAACTGAAGGAAAATATTTGCTGTAATTGTGAACTGCAATCATGAAGGGCTTCAGAGGTAGCATAATGGTTGTATGTGTGCTTAGTGGTCAGGAATCAATGCCCAGAAGTGGCACTGCGGGGTGTGGATTTTATATATGAGAATTATTTGCTTGTTTTATGTCTAGGGGATTTATTTTAGATTCTCTGGTCACTTCTAGAATGCAAGGTGATCATGGAATTCTACCACAAACACAAGAAGGAAAATACTTCACTTCTTTTTGTAACTGTGTCTACACGTACTTCTCCATTCCCACTAAACCACGCTATAAATTTAATATAGTGTTAGAGGATATTGATTGTTTACAACATATAAAACAACCACTGTTGAACAAACATCAACGAGTACTTGACGTAAACAACAACATCTTTGGACAAACAGTTGAGGCATTAAATCAAGATCTGCAGTAACATATAGATAATTGTAATGACCACACTGAATTTCCAGAACAGGCATGGGAATGATTTTCAATATCAAAAACACATTAACCCATTGTCCCAAGAAAACAATGTTATTAAAAACAACACAACAACCACTAATTGGTTCTACATCTTTGACCCACTTTACATCAGTAAAGCAAACAATGGTCTAAGTTCAGAAAAACCAAACATATAAAACAATTGTTTCTGACACCAGTTACCATTCTCATATTTAAAAATATTAATGAGATGGTGTCAGAATATTCAACCAAAACAACAACCACTATTTGGTTATACCCTTCATTGAAAAAAACTACTGACCTTATACATCCATGGCATGAAAAAACACATATAAGCACCATTAGTACTAATAATTAAACTAATTTGTTAATTACAGTCCTTTATCCTTAGGTGTTGCTGTCGGTTATTATTCTCCAGTGCGAAGCAGATAATGTCCATATTTATCCGGGGACAGAAATAAATGTACTCACAGTCATGTTTTACTCATTTTATTTCCACTGAAGTTGGCTGGTGAATATTCATAATCCATATTAGGAAATAAATTTATCACATATCTCCTCCATGGGGCTGAATTCAAGAATACTCTGTTGCAAGTGGCTCGGTGCCATTGTGAAATTGAGACCTTATGTTGGTCATACTTTCAGGAGATGCATCTTGAGTGTTATCACAAGGATCTTATCTATATCACCATATCCGATGAAAAGTATGACAGCCTTTCAGCTTCTCGACTTCTAATATCCGAATCCCAATTATGTTAACAAAGATTTTTAACCCACCTAGTCTTAGTCTATAACCTATTCCACACTTGATGATTGCATTTAGGCTGACATGGGACCAGCAAAGAGTTGATTCAGTCTTTCCTTTTTCAGTGTAGGACATGCAGTGCTGAGAGTAATTCTTTCCTTTCATCTGGAACTATGTCCAGGATTGGTCTGCTGCAGGCATGGGACTGAAGAATATTAATTCCAACACACAAACTGGGAGTCGCAAAACAATCAGATGATTCGTGTTGTTGCATGCGTAGAGGCATTTACTCTGCTAGCTTCTTTCGTATGGCCTTTCTGATGGTGTTTTGGTTCAGAGATCTCGAGTGGATCTGGCTTCTTTCAGGGTGTTGCAGATTTGAATCTTGAGATAATCTGGTTTCTTAGTTGTTATTCAGTTGATATTAAGTTGGTATTCAGTTGGTACCTTGGTTGTACTTGCTTATGGTGTTTCAGTGTCTCTTCCCATTTGGTGTTCTAATGTCTTGAACCTTATGTTGACTTTTGCTGCTGTGTGACTTTTCTTTCGAAGGAGAATACTTATGAGTATCCTTTGAACTTGGGAGTCCAACAGACAGATGGAGGGTTCTTACTGCTGTTAGTTTTATTAAACTTGTAGGACTGTCCCATAGTCTCACTTATTTCGCTGATTGATGATGATACACTGTTGTCAGTTACTCTGTAGATCTTTATCTTTGTAGATTTCTAGATACTGAAGTCCGTCCTGGATATTCCTACTGAAGTAGGACTTCATCAATAACGTTGTCAATCGTCTTCGAAATTGTCTTTTGCTGGCTATGGCAGCTAATGAGTACAGCAGTCAACATGTAGTGTATTGGTCCAGACTATATGTTTAGGACAGGTTGCCCTGTTATCACTTTCTGGCTGTTGACCCAGGATCCAGTTTTTAGTGTTACATCGAAATCCACCACTTGCTTCTCATCTAGAGCTGGAAATGACAAAAGAGTACAACCCAGGCATTAATCTACTGTGTTAGGTTAACATGTTTACAACACAATTACAAACAAAAAGGGGAAGGAGATAGGAGTAGTTCAATGTTCCATGTCCCTCATCGCTTGGTGTTGAGCTATTCTAGCTCTTATTGAGAGTAAGGTATCTTCTCACTCACTGTTCTATTCTCTGTTGTTACTGGTACTTTTGTGATGAGTTATCCATCATTTCCATCCAGCTTGATGTTATATCTGTCATAACCTGACAAGGATTTCTGAGCCATAGGCCTTTTGTCTCATAGTTCCCTCGTCTTCTTTCATTAGGTGTAATCAGTATTATGCCACAAGCCATCAACCATATCATTCACATTATCTTCTAGAGGTGCTGACATACACAAGGTTTCATACATCACCACTATCATGTCTCCCACTGGAGTAACATTAACATGAATATTCCCAACAGCAATAGTAACAAATATGAGCATAATATATATAAATATCTCACACAGAGAAAAACAAACATGTACATTCCTCATATAAGAATAATAATAATCATAATAATAATGCAGGAGCCAATGTTTTTGGATTTCCCCAGTCGTCAATCCATAAAACTAGAATAGCTATTCTTTTACCCCACTGCATACAGTAGCATGAGATTAGTGAACGCCATAATATAATTTACCGATTGCTGCTATTGTAAGAAATGTTCTTATTTATCAGAAATAACTAATGCAGCATGGCCAGTCATCTGAATGTTGCTGGCAATTTCTGACCATAAATCTTCGCTTATGCCCCTACCACAGTGAGGTGATGTGGATTGAAGGCACATCCTATCAGAACATTCAATTATATCATGCATTTTCTTTCTTGAGATTTTACTTCTCAAACATGGCATTTCCCTGGCAATATTAATGAAAATTACAGGTCCAGCACACATAATGTGTGGCTACTAATATGTTAACAAGATTGTACCAAACTTTGGCACGATAGCTCGAGTTACAGATTGACAATTAGCAAGACAATCTCTCCAACATAAACTAGAGTCCATAAGATGTGTGATCAGTAGTATGCTTCCACATGGAGAGAAAGTTTGTTGAAAATATTCTTTAGAGTTGAATACTCTATAGTACAAAGATTATTTGCAGATCCATATCATTGATAGTGAGATATAGTTTCACAATGCATAGATGTTATTTAAACATAGAAATTTGAAACTGTATAGAATAGGAAGAGGACAGTGTGGTACAGCATGACTGCTTTAGTAGAAAAAATCAATCAGGCTCATTCAGGCCCTTGTTTACAAGGATAATTGATTTATCATCTTAACCAATTCTTAATTAAACACATTGATATATGTACCTTATTAAAAAAAAATATAGTTACATATTCAAAAGTAGTTTATATTCAACATACCTATTGCTCCACAGAGTGAAATAATTTAAACATTCTTTGTCTTCCCCCAGTGGGGAAGCTTGGCGTGTTCGGCCTTTGTTCTTCACTCAAATGCCCACTAATCCCTTTGTTCGGTCTAGCGCCTGCCTTGGCCAGGTATTTGCACAATCTTGCTGCTATGATTTAAACTAGACACACATAAATTTGGCTGTTTTCTTCCCCAAAGTAAGGTGCTTAAACATTAACTCTTACTAGGGATTTATCTTTTTAAAGCGTCAATCAAAGGTAATTGTAAGGACATTTTAGAATACGACAGGCACAAGTCTTTCTGGCAACTAGTAAGGCTGTGGGATCAACCCAGCCTAATAAAATGTCTGCATATTACCAGCCATGGAAGTAAAGGCAGTAGGAAAGGGAACTGGTCATTCTCACATTATAATGTTCCCCAGAATATGTGAAGGCCCACACTTCACACTCCAGCAGAAAATTGTCTTTGGACCACTTGTACCATGTTTGTTCAAATAAACAAGGATACTATGTTAACTGAGTAGCTCAACTTGGGCTCGATTGAGTGGTTCAACAAAATAAATAGAATCAGTCAGCTTTACTAGAACGCAGTTAGTTAGTTGACAGATCATCCTCATTGCACATTGAACCATTCAGTCCATAAGTGCTACTAGAACGGGGGGTACGGGGTGTCAGGCATTGGTAGCACCTTTGGTAAGGATGGCTCTCATGTCCTTTCAGGACCCATCCCCCACTGGTCCAAGTCTGACACCCAGCTCGTGCCTGTGGCTCCTAGTAGCTGTCAGCATGCGACAGCGGCCACCCCCCGGGCAACAGCTGTGAGAGGCTGGCTAAACCAGGCATGGGTATCCGATTTGGTGTCAAACCAAGAGGTAAACTAGGGTATGCCTACCCAGCATGTGAAGACAGGATTCGGCAGACTGCGCGGAAGAAATCATTCCTGATTCAACGGGCAAGACGGCGTTTACCTGCAAAGCGTTGTGGAACGTAATGAGCACGGCAAGGCACGTAGAGCGCCCTGGTCATCCACTGCACCTGTATTCGTCTCCAATCGTCTCGACTTGTCTTGCCACTGGACTCAGATGGACTCAGGCGAGAGAGTGAGGTCGACGAATTGCGCAACTCTTCCTCACTTTAATCCAAGTCATCGCGCAAGTCATTCTTCATCCAACGTCACATATCACCTTCAAGCCCTGTGGCGATGGGCGAGCGGCAAAGCGGCAGGCGTGGGTACGCTGGCAGCCGTAGTCGCAGACCTGCACACAGGCGGCTCAGGCCATATGGTCGTCTTCTACTGACCGGAGCAGCAGTGGGATTCGGCAGCCCCCTGAGCGACTGAGCAGCCCTCTATAGGAACACACTGCTCACCTCCATAGCATGAGGAAGGGGCTAGAAAAGGTGCCCTAAACATTGTCTGCTTCATCACTACCTAACCAGCTAGCCGCGGTTGGTGGGTACCCTAAACTGCGGTCGACATACAAAGAAAGATAAAACAAGCAAAGCTAAAAGAGTAAACCATATTCCCTTAACAATTGGAACTTGGAATGTACGCACCCTACTTGACAGAGACGGCGCGTCAGGTCCAGAGAGACGAATCAGCACTGATTGGGAGAGAGCTGGGCAGGTACAACATCGACATTGCAGCCTTGAGCGAGACACGACTTGCAGAAGAAGGCCAAATCTGTGAAATTGGTGCCGGCTACACATTTTTCTGGAGTGGAAGGAAAAGCGAGGAAAGACGCCAATCCGGTGTGGGATTTGCCATTAAGTCGGCCCTGGTCGGCAAATTAGCTGGATTTCCAAAGGCTGTAAATGACAGGCTCATGACCATGAAGTTGCCTCTGCTGAATGGAAGGAAGCACGCAACCATTGTGAGTGTCTACGCACCAACTATGACCAACGAAGATGATGTCAAGAATAAGTTCTATGAGGACCTGCACAATGTATTAACATCTGTTCCCAAAGGAGACAAACTTATACTCCTTGGGGATTTCAATGCCAGAGTAGGCACGGACACCACCTCTTGGAGTGGCATTATTGGAAAGCATGGAGTCGGAAATTGTAACACCAATGGACTCCGCCTCCTTCAGACATGTGCCGAACATGATCTCCTGATTACGAACACAATTTTCCGTCTCCCCATGAGAAATAGGACATCGTGGATGCACCCTCGCTCGAAACACTGGCACCTCATTGACTATGTAATCGTCAGGAGGAGTGACAGACAAGACGTTCGAGTGACAAAATCCATGTGTGGTGCCGAATGTTGGACAGACCATCGTCTCATTGTCTCGAAAATGAACATCCACATCAGGCCACCACGGCGTCCTCAAGGGGCAAAAATGCAAACAAAGCTAAATGTCACCCGCCTAAACAGCAAGAAAATGCAGCAGTCGTTTGAAAATATGCTGGAAGACCGCCTCAAGCCCAATGCTGAAGCAAAACAGGATACAGAAACAGAATGGAGAGCCCTAAAGGACACGATTTACAACACTGCTATGGAAATCCTGGGTCCAGCCCCCCGAAAGCATAAAGACTGGTTTGATGAAAATTCCGAAGACATCAACCAATTGCTGGCCGAGAAACATCTTCTCCTCAAGGCACATTTGAATGACCCAAAGTCAACATCAAAAAAAGATGCTTTCAAGAACATTCAGAGAGTAGTGCAGCAGAAACTTCGGCACATGCGGGACTCCTGGCTGAGCAGCAAAGCTGATGAAATTCAGGGCTTTGCTGACAGACACGATATGAAAAACTTCTACGACTCACTGAAAGCGGTCTATGGTCCTTCATCACCAGGCATAGTTCCCCTCCTCAGTGCAGATGGGGGAACATTGGTCACCGATAAGAAAGAAATCCTCCAACGCTGGGCAGAGCATTTCAGCAAAATCTTAAATGCAACTTCCTTCTTCGATGATGAAACCATCAATTGCCTTCCTCAAGTTCCCACCAATGAGACTCTTGATGACCTGCCAACCATAGTGGAAATAAACAAAGCCATCCAGCAACTCTCCAGCGGCAAGGCACCTGGTCCTGACTCCATCCCAGCAGAGATATACAAGGCAGGTGGGCCGGTCCTAACAGAGCAGCTTCACCGAGTCTTCACAAACATATGGATGAACGAGACCATGCCACAAGATTTTAAGGACGCGTCAATAGTCCACCTTTACAAACGTAAAGGAAACCGCCAATCCTGTGACAACCACCGAGGCATCTCCTTGCTTTCAATTGCAGGGAAGATACTCGCCAGAATTCTTCTCAATCGCCTCACAGCCCATCTCGATCAAGGTCTTCTTCCTGAGAGTCAATGTGGCTTCAGAAAAGAACGTGGAACTGTTGACATGATTTTCGCTGCGAGGCAGCTGCAAGAGAAATGTCAGGAACAGAACTGTGAAATGTTCTCCACTTTCATTGACCTTACCAAGGCTTTTGATACAGTCAGCAGAGAAGGACTGTGGAAGATTATGGCAAAATATGGCTGTCCACGAAAGTTTGTCCAAATAGTGCGGCTATTTCATGACGGCATGCAGGCAAGAGTACAGGAAAATGGTGAGCTGTCTGAACCCTTTCCTGTCACCAATGGAGTGAAGCAAGGATGTGTCCTGGCACCAACACTGTTCAGCCTCATGTTTTCAGCCATGTTGATGAATGCCTTCGAGAACGACGACATTGGAATAGACATCAACTACCGTATGGATGGAAAGTTATTCAATCTCAGAAGGCTGAAAGCTAAAACCAAAATTAACAGTGGCACAGTCAGAGAGCTCCTGTTTGCTGATGATTGCGCTCTATACGCCAACTCAGAGGCGGACATGCAACATAACGTTTCAGCTTTCTCACATGCCTGTGCCAACTTTGGGCTCAATATCAACTTGGAGAAGACTGTAGTTATGTACCAGCCAGCTCCAGGGAATAATCACACTGTGCCGAATATCAAAGTGAATGATCATAGACTAAGTGTTGTGGACAAATTTACCTATCTTGGCAGCACCGTGTCACAAGCTGCCACAATCGATGACGAACTGAATGCAAGAATCTCCAAGGCCAGCGCAGCCTTTGGCAGACTGTACAAGAATGTATGGGACAGAACTGGAATAAGCCTGCAAACAAAGCTAAAAGTCTACAAAGCAGTTGTATTATCCACACTGCTATATGCTTGTGAAACCTGGACTGTTTATCAGCGACACGCTAGGAAATTAAACCACTTCCACACAGTCTGCCTTAGGAAGCTACTGAAGATTAAATGGCAAGACAAGATTCCAGATACTGAAGTCCTAGAAAGAGCATCCATGCCCAGTATCCACACTCTACTGATGAAGAATCAGATTCGCTGGGCTGGTCACTTGACTCGCATGCCAGATCACAGGCTCCCTAAACGAATTTTTTACAGCGAACTGCGTTGTGGTAAACGCTCCCAAGGTGGCCAGAGGAAACGTTTTAAAGACACTCTGAAAATTTCACTGAATGCATTTGGAATTCATCATGACACCTGGGAGGCTGCAGCCAGAGACCGAAATTCGTGGCGTGCATCATTGCGCAAAGGTGCAGTTATATGTGAGGCAACCAGGACTGCAAGAGCTGTGAAGAAAAGGCAGGACAGAAAAACCACTGCAGGAAATCCTCCTCCAGAGACGTCAAGCATTCTTTGTCCACATTGTCAAAGAACATTTCGAGCCAAAATAGGCCTTATCAGCCATCTTAGAACCCACGGCTCCACACCTTCAACCCCACTGGATGAAATGAATGGTCATCATCATTCTTGATGGACAAACAACAGAGCTACTAGAACACAATCACAAATAACAAATGGACATAACAAACACACACTGATACAACTATATGAGCAAATCTACATGAACATATGGTGTTCTTCTCAAAGACACTTCCAGATAAGTTATTTGAACTGCACAGTAATGACTATTACTACACCTTGAAAGTAAAGAACACATCATGAAGCATTTTGATTGTTTGGTGCAGATGCCATATTTTAAAACTAAATAGCACTTGTTGGGTCATGTGGTCAATATCACCCCAGCTGCCTTTACTTCCCAGAACATGTCCTAGCCTGTGATTGTCCCCTATCTGCCTACAAGGTGTTACTTCCCAGAACATGTCCTAGCCTGTGATTGTTCCCCATCTACCTACAAGGTGTTACTTCCCAGAACATGTCCTAGCCTGTGATTGTCCCCCATCTATCTACAAGGCTGTTACTTCCCAGCAAATGTCCTAGTCTGTGATTGTCCCCCATCTACCTACAAGGCTATTACTTCCCAGCAAATGTCCTAGTCTGTGATTGTCCCCCATCTATCTACAAGGCTGTTACTTCCCAGCAAATGTCCTAGTCTGTGATTGTCCCCCATCTATCTACAAGGCTGTTACTTCCCAGCAAATGTCCTAGTCTGTGATTGTCCCCCATCTACCTACAAGGCTATTACTTCCCAGAACATGTCCTAGCCTGTGATTGTCCCCCATCTATCTACAAGGCTGTTACTTCCCAGAACATGTCCTAGCCTGTGATTGTCTCCTATCTACCTACAAGGCTGTTACTTTCCAGAACATGTCCTAGCCTGTGATTCTCCCCAGTTTATCTGCAAGGCTGTTACTTACCAGAACATGTCCTAGCCTGTAATTGTTCCCCATCTACCTACAAGGCTGTTACTTCCCAGAACATATCCTAGCCTGTGATTGTTCCCCATCTATTTACAAGGCTGTTACTTCCCAAAACAAGTCTTAGCCTGTGATTGTCCCCCATCTACCTACAAGGTTGTTACTTCCCAGCAAATGTCCTAGTCTGTGATTCTCCCCAGTTTATCTACAAGGCTGTTACTTACCAGAACATGTCCTAGCCTGTAATTGTCCCGTCTACCTACAAGGCTGTTACTTCCCAGAACATGTCCTAGCCTGTAATTGTCCCCAGTCTACCTACAAGGCTGTTACTTCCCAGAACATGTCCTAGCCTGTGATTGTCCCCAGTCTACCTACAAGGCTGTTACTTCCCAGAACATGTCCTAGCCTGTAATTGTCCCCAGTCTACCTACAAGGCTGTTACTTCCCAGAACATGTCCTAGCCTGTAATTGTCCCCAGTCTACCTACAAGGCTGTTACTTCCCAGAACATGTCCTAGCCTGTGATTGTCCCCATCTACCTACAAGGCTGTTACTTCCCAGAACATGTCCTAGCCTGTAATTGTCCCCAGTCTACCTACAAGGCTGTTACTTCCCAGAACATGTCCTAGCCTGTAATTGTCCCCAGTCTACCTACAAGGCTGTTACTTCCCAGAACATGTCCTAGCCTGTGATTGTCCCCATCTACCTACAAGGCTGTTACTTCCCAGAACATGTCCTAGCCTGTAATTGTCTCCTATCTACCTACAAGGCTGTTACTTTCCAGAACATGTCCTAGCCTGTGATTGTCCCCAGTCTACCTACAAGGCTGTTACTTCCCAGAACATGTCCTAGCCTGTAATTGTCCCCAGTCTACCTACAAGGCTGTTACTTCCCAGAACATGTCCTAGCCTGTGATTGTCCCCAGTCTACCTACAAGGCTGTTACTTCCCAGAACATGTCCTAGCCTGTGATTGTCCCCTTTCTACCTACAAGGCTGTTACTTCCCAGAACATGTCCTAGCCTGTGATTGTCCCCAGTCTACATACAAGCCTGTGACTGTCCCCAGTTTACCTACAAGGCAGCAGGTTTATGTATTTATCTGGTCCCTATCCCTTGATCTGTCAAACATGGGAGACCCTACCAGTAGCTGTGCTGCTGTCAGCATAGCTTTTGAGGTCATTGGAACATTCAGGCCTCACTACCACATAAGGTGGATATACATTTAACCAGAAAGGAATGATGATAGCTGTTAGGTGTGCTATTGGTAATTTTCTTATTCAATGTTCTGTTGATGAATCATAAAAGTGTCTTCTTTACCTTTGGCCCTAGAATACTAATCTAATTGTTTATTTGGTCAGGTCCTGGTGCCTTATTGTTCATCAGTTTACACATTGCTACTTTCAATTTTTGTTGGCTGAAAGGGTCATCAAAAGCAGCTAAACTGACTCCACCATTCTATTTTTCAGTGTGCTCTTTAGCAGCAATTTGTCTAGCTCTTTTCTCTGCTGTCTTTTTGACACTAGCAAAGTCATTGAAAGCATTAGCTTTCTTGTAATCGGTTGTTGCAGTGCCACTGCTACCATTGAGGGGCATTGAGTAAATGGTGCTAGCCTTCATATTTTTATGGATCAATCAACAATTGATGGGTGATGTAATCAATATCATGTGCCTGCCGCCTTTACTTCTCAGAACGTATCTTGGTACTCATTTTAGACTGGGTCGACCAGGAAACCCACACGAGTTAAAAAATTTACCTCATTGATTTGAACACATGACTGCCAGGCTGACAGGTAATCATCCAACCGAATGAATCAAAAGAATCAAACCTTGGAATAATAATACATGAAGCCAAGAATTACAAAAACAAAGAGTCTTGTAGCTGGAACATACTGAGAGTCCGCAAAGTGTTGGGACCATAACCTTTATGTAGGCCTGAGCACATGAAGGAATAAGTGGCACCATAACCTTTTTGTAGGCCTGAGCACATGGAGGAATAAGTGGCACCATAACCTTTTTTGTAGGCCTGGGCACATGAAGGAATAAGTGGCACCATAACCTTTTTGTAGGCCTGGGCACATGAAGGAATAAGTGGCACCATAACCTTTTTTGTAGGCCTGGGCACATGAAGGAATAAGTGGCACCATAACCTTTTTTGTAGGCCTGGGCACATGAAGGAATAAGTGGCACCATAACCTTTTTTGTAGGCCTGGGCACATGAAGGAATAAGTGGCACCATAACCTTTTTTGTAGGCCTGGGCACATGAAGGAATAAGTGGCACCATAATCTTTTTTGTAGGCCTGGGCACATGAAGGAATAAGTGGCACCATAACCTTTTTGTAGGCCTGGGCACATGAAGGAATAAATGGCACCATAACCTTTTTTGTAGGCCTGGGCACATGAAGGAATAAGTGGCACCATAACCTTTTTTGTAGGCCTGGGCACATGAAGGAATAAGTGGCCAGTCATTCCTCCCTTAGCGAACTACAGGTGCTGGCATCGCAGCCTTGTCTTACCTCACTCATGCCATTATTATCGTAACGTCCGAACCGCTGCACTAACACGTCCGCTGAAAATCACATATGGTAAATCTAGAAACTAGAAATTGTGTGGCGGATGTGTGTTAGCAGGTAGTGTTTGTTTCATGCTTTGAACTGTGGATTTGTTCACTAAAACACATAAAAAGGTAATGGTGTATTTACCCTTGGTCCAGGGTTATGGAGGTAATGATTAGCCTTTTTTAACCTGAAAAAAAAAACTTGGAGAACTGTGCACATTGAACACGTTAGAAGTCACTCAGCATTTGGAAATTGAAGAGATCAAGCCAAATAGGCTGCTGCCTGGGCTAAATTGCAAAATTAGAAAACCTACCCATATTAGAACGTGATATAGTATATCATGTGTGGCTCTGGTTGGCTGACACATTTGGATTTTCTTTGGTGCTTCACACTTTGTGCTCTGTGCTGAGATTCTCCTTATGTGATCTATGAGAGGGAAATGGAGCACTTTTGGAGATGTTGATGTACAATGAAAATGGTGATTGGCCAAACCAATCCTCACTGACATGTCTGTTGAATTTATGTAATTTAATCTAGCAGAACTTTCTACCACTGAAGAATGACTTGATCCTACGAGCTGCAAGAGGAGAGAGAACAGAGAGAGTACCTGTATGGTTAATGAGACAAGCTGGACGTTACTTACCAGGTAGGCATATATAAGTAATAATAATTGTAAAGGTAAAAGACCCCATTTCTATCAGTCGTGGAATATTGAGGGTGTAATTCTACGTCCATTGTTATTTAACCAAACATTTTAACAATGATGTGGTCACTAACATTTCAGTCCTTGTTACCAGTGTTAACACTGTCTGGTAAGCATTATTATGAGACTGCAGTGATTATAGCAATAGTCAAAGGTGTTAACATTTCAAAGCATTTTTGCTCTCAGATTTAGCCTGCACATAGACTAAATGATCTCAGATATGTTCTGCATAGCTTTGATAAGATATTTCGATAACTCTTGAGTTCTTGTCTTTACCTCGTCATTTGTACTGGTCACAGCCAGATCAAGACTTTGTAGACACGGCTGAAAAAAAAGGAATGTCAAGAGCTGTGACTTATGGAATGAGGAATCCAGTTTGACAATAGTAGGAATGATCATGGTAGATGGAGTCTATGTGTGCTTAACCAACTGTCCACTGGAACTATCACAGACGTCCTGAAGCAAACACCTGCTGTGCTGTGATAGGGCCATCACATCTTGTAGGCCTGAGTGTATGGAGGTATAGGCAGCCAGCCTTTCCCGCACTTAGCCAATGATGAACGCAGGCATCAGGCCCTAATCTTTTTGCCTTTATTTGGTTTATGTGTATCTTCTTGTTATGGTACATACCAGAGATTCGGTATGCTGATGATACAGTATTGCTATATACACAGACTGGTATAGCCTCAACCCAATTAATGAAAATCACAACTTATATCTTAACATTGCAAAAACAAAGATATTGCATACAGATAAAACCACTATGGAGAAAGAAATATATGTTAATGAGGAAAAATTGGAGGTGGTGGAAAATTTTGAATATCTTGGGTCATTGATTACCAACAACGGTGACACAATGAAAGAAATTAAATGACGACTATCAATTGCTCTTCAAAGACTAAAACAACTGAATAAATTATGGATTGAGACAGACAGAACTACAAAAATTAGATATTTAAGAGCATGCATCTTTCCCATGGCAACATACGCCTGTGAGACCTGGACACTTACTAGACAAGCTGAACAGCGCATAAATGCCTTTGAATATAAATGTTATAGACGAGTTATAAGAATATCTTGGGTAAAGAAAAGAACAAATGCATCAATACTTCAAGAGCTGAATATTGAAGAAGATTGGCTATTAAAGACAATAAAACAAAGAAAATTGAAATATTTTGGTCACTTGAAACGTCACGAAAGTTTGGAGAGAACAATAATGGAGGGGTATATGCCTGGGAAGAGAGGAAGAGGAAGGCCAAAGAGAAAATGGGTGCAGGATGTGGCGGATGATCTCCAGATGGGTGTATCGGACGCGGGACATCTTGCTTATGATCGAGAGGTTTTCCGGAAAGTTGTTATGGGAGCGAGGTTCTGCAAAGGACATGCTACTGAATGAATGAATGGTACCTTTGAAGATGTTTCCCATGGAAAGGAATAACTATTTTTTTCTGTTTATAATTATTGACCGGTTTTAATCTGTTTCTGTCATCTCCAAACAACTTGAAATACTTTTATTTTGGGTGAATGTTATATGTGTAAGAATATTTATTTCCAGAGTACAAAGAGATCAAAGGAAACACAAAGTTTTTTGACACATGCAGAAATCCAGAAATGGTATCAGAGCTTACCTTGCAGGTAGAGTTGGGATTAGTTTTTACTTTTTGTGTCATAACTTTGTAATAATTATGGGAGAACTGATTTTTAAAATGCAGTATCAAATTATATTTTTCAAACAAATAATGTTCCTAATATTGCATTGTCAGCTATTGTTTATTTAAATATTTGGTCACACTCAGTCATTGTGTTTAGTAATGATGGGACATTGTTTACTACATGCTGCAGAGCTGTCCACTATTGATAACCCATCATCATTCTTATAATAGTCAGCAGGTCCTCTGCAGCTGCATAGTTTACAGGTCTGCCTTCCTTTGCATCATTCTGCAGTCTATTGGTGTTTGTTCCTGTTACAGCCACTTTGTATCCCACGGGTACATGTTCTACTCTGGAATTTTCAAGTCATAGTCTACTTATGCCATCAATGACCTGCCTCAACTAATTCTTATTTCATTCGTGCTGTCTATATTTCTGTATAGAAGATGGTGTTTGTCAGTGGTTAAACACATAGGCCTTGGTCTGGGCAGGTGTATGCCTGAATCTTATAAGTCAAGCATGTACCTCATTGTCAACATAGGACATCGCAAAATCATTCTGAACCTTTAATTCTGAATGTGCTCCAGTCATTCATACACCATACAAGGAGGCCAGTGTCATGAGTGTTTTAGCCCAAAGTTGAATACAGGCAGGACAAAGTGATTGTATATGAGACCAACATTCTTTGCTCCAACTGTGCTGCAGCCATTCTTTGTCAAGTCACCAATCGACACTTGCATTTTTGCATGGCTTGTTCAACATGGTATTAAACTACAGCTGTGAATGAATGCTATTCCAAGGTATTTCAGCCTGTCTTTCCCATTCAGTGATCTGCCCATTTAGAGAGATATCTGGTAGGCTATTGTTTTACTATGGAGTTATTCAAGGAGGTGAGTTGAGTCCAGAACCCGCATCACAGCACTCACAACTTCATTGTCTGTCTTCATTTTCAACAGCCAGCAGAGTCCTAATACTAGTGGTACCAGTCGCTTTGTCAGGATTCATTTTGGGATACATCCTCACACACTGACAGATCACCTGCAATATCCCCTGAATATTTATGCATATTTGTTTCCTGCTTTTTTTTTTTTTTTAAATCACCATTGCTATTTTCCCATAGATGATTTGCAGAATATTAATTTGATAACTGCTTAGGTTTGTCACAGTTCTTTTGACACTTCACTTCTTTGTCCGTAGGGATTAATTGTATAAATATTTTATAATACAGTCTGTTTGAAAAATGGTATGGTGTATGATTGTTTTGCAAAACAAAAAATTGCGATAACTCATCAATTTGTGCTCATTTCCTTAACATAGACAAGCTTCCACTCCTGGGTGTTTATTATAAATTGATTCATCAGAATTTCCAGTAATCTCAATTCATTGTTGGATGCTTGCACTCTTCAGTATTAGAAATAAATGTGAACATTTGTTTGTCCACAGTTTTGCCCATTATTTTCTTATCAGGAAATAGTTGGTTTGTAGGTTATTTTTGACCATAGCGGCCTTGAAATGGGCAGTGCCGAATGGTGCCACCATCATGCAGATCATTTTAAAGATGCTAACTTATAATAAATAGCTACAAATTTGCAACTGTAACTTTGCTGAAAATATGTGTCATATGAACTCAAAATAGTTGTGCATGTTTGCATTAAAATACAGAGTAAGATGCCAAACTAGCATGCTGGCCCTTTGATGGCCTTGTTAGAGTAAAATATGTCAAGACAACATTGACTACCTGTTGTGATGTACAAGCAAGTGTCCAGGAACATCTCTGACATGGTCATGACCTTTCAACACAGAACTGTTGATTCCAACATAATGGAGGAAACTTCAAAGATCACTAAAAGTTGAGAATTTATAGGTTCAGGTACATTGAATGGTATAGTGTTTCTGGACCCCTGCAGATCAACGTTTCTAGCAATAATAAACTTAAACAAGTTTTTCTTTTAAAGGTGAACTGGAACAATGCCACAAAGGCATTTCTGCAGGCTTCCAAACAGATTTCTATTCCCCATAATAGTGTGATGAGTGTTGTCTTGTTATAAACTTTCACTCTGTCCCATTCTTGTATAAAATATGATCCTTAGATACATATTCTGTAATATTTCCATCTCCAATTTATTTATCATAACCAATTTATTTATTACACCACTTGAAGAAACTTATACATATAAACCATGCGTCCATAAGTTTCATCCATTGATACATTATGTTCATCATTCTTATAATTTCTGCATTATAAATATCATTTATTAACTACATGTGGAGATCTCATCATCCCTGGCCACCAAAAACCGTTAATGAGTATTGACCTCACAGATGAGCTCGGCCACAAGGGTCCTCAACCACATGGAATAATTCATCTTTGAAACCTTCATATAGCAGCACAAGGTTGCCTTTACTTTGACCTTTTCCTAGTTCTGTCTTTCCTGCTGTTAGTTAGCTAGCTAGTTAGTCGACAGATCATCCTCGTTGCACATCGAACCATTCAGTCCATAAGTGCTCGGATCCCCTCCTCAGCAAATCCCGCAGCGTGTAGCGGCTAACGACGCCAGTTCTGTGTTGGTTTATCAATCTTCTTTGTCTTCCTGCGTAGTGTTCTTGTTTGGCCACCCCTCTTTTAATTTGCTGCTCTCGCAGTCTGGCCATTGTTGTAGATTCACAGTCATCACTTGGTTCTCGCAAAAGTCTCACTTCTCGTAGAGCATTCAGAATGTCAGCCTGGTCCATGGCGCGTCCGCCCTCCACAGTAGCCTCACCTGCGAGCTTGTCAGCCCGCTCATTTCCTTGTACTCCCGCATGCCCTGGCACGAAGATGAAACTAATCTTTGCCAGCCGAGACCGCTTCAGAGGCAGCAACCATTCTCTTCGGATCGACCCCTCCTCTATCCTCTTGATCATGTTCATTGAGTCGCTAAGGAAACAAGCCCTAGTGAATGTCTGTGTCTCGAGCCATGTTATTGCTTTACTTACTGCCATGACTTCCATGGTCAGGCTACTTGTGGTTTCAGTGAAAGCACCAGAGTCCTCCTTCACAATTCTCCCTCCGGCCCGAGCTGTAAAGGCCCATGAGCTTCTCACATGTCGGACGACCGACCCATCTGTGTAGATGACCGCGTCACCATCTAGCGAATTCTCGAAAATCAACGCTTGTACTTCAGCCTCAACAGCAGCCGGATTTTCTTGTCTGCATTTTCTATCTAGTTGGATGCAAACTGAAAAGGATGTGCAGAAGTCTGTTGGCACTTGCACCCACTCCTCGCCAGGTTCTAAGTCCTCAAGTGAACACACCTGTTGAAGAATGTCTTCGGCTTGACCCATCCACGACCGTCCTCTTTTTAACCTGCTGCCCTTCACCTTCCTAATTTCACTATGCAGTGGATGTTGTGTGTTTGCGTTAATTCTGAGGTAGGCGCGTACCCTGCAAACTTGTATTCTCTCTTCAATGGTTGGAAAATCAAGAAGGTAGCGCATCGCCCTGCATGCTGTATCTCTTGTACATCCAAGAATAATGCGCATAGCTTCATTCTGTATCCTTTCTATCTGCTTATGGCTGAGAGTCAGGATTGCCATTGCATACTCCAAAACAGACATGACCAGCCCCTCGTACAGAATACATGGATGGCGCTGCTCACAGTTTGCTGCCGCCATCACCCGCATCGCTGCCAAACCCCGCTTGGCCTTTGTTATCACCTGCTCTATGTGCACATTATAAGCAAGGCTTCGATCAAACCGTATCCCCAGGTAATTCATTGCCTGCGTTCTTTCCACCGTCTCTGAACACAGCATTACAGTTGGTGTTGGATTGTTGACAATATGATTATTCAACGAGAACCAAGTCACTGTTGCCTTTGTTGGGTTGACCATTGCCCCAGCTTCATCACACCAAGTACTTATGCGATTGAGTTCGGTTTGTAGTTCCACAGCAACCTCCTCTCTATCCTTACCCTGACGATACACTAAAACATCATCGGCATATGACAATGTCCTGCCAGGTCCAGTGATCTGCTCACTGGTGATTCTCACTGTGTAGGCGTTGAACATTACCGGAGATAATGGTGATCCCTGTGGTAGGCCAGGATATATTGTTGTTGGTTCCGAAGTCCAACTGCCCATCTAAATACTACTTTCCGTTGGAAGAGGGCTGCAGCGATCCAACTAAGGAGGAATGGACTTACGTTTAGTTCAAGAAGCTGAAACATTAAAAAATCCAGTGGTACTCTGTTGTTTGCGTCCTCAAGATCAATCGCTGCAGCAATGGTTTCAGTGCCTGAGTGGAAACCTTCATAGACATCATGGGCAAAGACTGCTGCATTGGTCCAGGTTTCTCTTTTTGGACGGTACCCACCCAGGGTAGGTGGGAAAACACCTTGCCTCTCTAGTTGGCTTGATATTTTCCTGGCAATTACCTTCTCCAGCAGCTTGCCTATTGTATTCTGCATGGTTATAATTCAATATCCTGCTGTTAGAGAGGAGTATGGTCACTCCTGTATGAAACTGAAGATTTGTACATGTCAAAGTCTACAACGTGGCTTGCTGTGGCAGCATAAACATTCATAGCTAGAAATAACAGCTTCATAACCTGTTATCACCTTGTAGCGTTGCATTTCTGCAAGGGCAGCAAGAAAGCCAGCTCTTTCCCTTGGTTGCTTAGTACCATACTGGAACTTTTTTATCACCACTCTTTCATTGTTTGCAGGTTGATTGTAGACTCTATTATTGGATACTATTTTTAGAAGATGCTTTGTAGAGATTAAAACTAGAATCACTATGGTGCAAGTTGCCTTTTGCAAGATGGGAAACATGATGTCCAATAAAAAGCTGTCAATTGCAGTGAGAAAAATAGTGTTGATGTGCCATATAGAACCCATAATGTTGGATGCATTTGAAACATGAACAATAAACAGACATGCTAAGAAACATCTAATGGCAGTGGAATTGTTTTCTGAGAAAAATGCAAATACCATGCAGGACAGAAAAACAAATTAAAAAGTCCTACAAGAAACAAATGGAAGCCATAAATTGATTAGAGAAATTATATTTGGGCAGCCACATTTTTTTTTTGAGTACGTTTATGAGGAGGAAAAAAAAACTTCAAAATTTAGTGTCAACTGAAAACTTGATTGGAAAAGAGCATAGGGAAGGTAAAAAGATAAATGCCTAGATAGCTGGTCACATGGCACAATGGGAACATGATCACAAACCTGATCCAAGACTGGTGATCGTGTGCGATAGTGAACCATGATCTCCCACATTTATCTTCATGGCATACAACTGTGATGTTCTTTTGCTTGTTCCATGCTCATTTTAACTTGATTTGGCTGTGAAAGTTTGGACCTTCAATGTGAGATTTCAATTCTTTTTACTCCTAATTGTCAGAGGTTTCTTTGTAAAGCTTATCGCGGTCCTTATCTGACAGAATGGCATGTTGGGTTGCCATTTAACTATGGCTCATATCTGAGTGTCATTACTTGTAGAATTTGTATTACAAATAGTCTAGCTTTTTAAAAGTGTATCTTTTATATAGATTTTTATGAAAGTTTTAAGACTTGTTCATATGTTTGGATACATGTTGCAAGTAACAATATAGGTGTGGTGTAGGGAAGGTCTGAAGATTATTATCTTCATTACAGAAACAGGTTGCTTAATTCTGTTGAAGCAGTCTGACAAGTATTGTTCTGTGCTCATGGATATAGCAGAAAGAATTAGAGATTACAGGACATAAGGCCTCAAATGTTCCGTGACAATTGATCATCATCATCATCTTCCACTTCTGCCGTCGCTTTTCTTTCAATTTCCTCCATAATTCTCGAGCAATAGTACTTGAACAAATAAATTCCCTACCGGTCTCCTGGACCTGCTGTAGGTTCATCCTTATTTGAACAGATTGATGTTAAGAAACATGCACAAGACACATAATTATATCTCCAAATCGAAGAGAACGTTGTTTACACCGCCATCTTGAATCTGTTTAAGGGTGTTTGAGAAAAGCCTAGGTGCAAGGATCAAAGAACTGTTGGCTAATTGATGTGTTCATCTTGCTTGGGATTTGATCATTCAAGTTTCTGTTTTTCCCCAGCCAATCCAGAGGTTCAACCTTGATGCTGCCATCATATTTTCAGATATTCTAGTTATTCCAGTTGCCATGGGTCTCACTGTTGCCAATGACCCAGGAGAGGTATGCTGATTTAGATATTAATGCTTGATATATTTATATGGTTCAAAAGTCAAATTGTGTGACATATTTTAATTTGATACTTGAGAACACCTGGACCATTATCATAACAGCTACATTGTACCATACAGTTATAAAAGACACTGCATTTCCTATTGTTTCTAGAGAATGTTTCATTGTCTGAAGTGCAGGAGACAGTGGTATTGTCTCTGAAAGATGTTGACACATTCTGCAGTGGTTGTGGGTAATATTATGTTTCTAGGGTCATTAAGTGTGCATTGGTCACATAGTGTACTCAGTCTGAAGATCATAGTATTGATCAAATATGATTTCATTGATTAATCAATGTTTGTAGAGCCTTCTGTTTTATTCTGTGCCCATGTACTGAGCCAGTCTTTTCTGCAGTTTTCTCCTCCTTTATTTGTTTTATTGTTGTCATGCACAATAATTTATCAGACAATGAATGAATCACCAAAGACGAGAATTAGTTTGTATTATACACAATAATTTATCAGGAGACTAATAGTTTAATACAATTCTTACTTCTCACATATGTGCCAGTTTTTGAGATAATGTAAGTGAAAGAAGATGTGTCAGAAAGGTGATATTCTCTGCATACCCTCCCCCACTCCTTCATATTAACACGACATGTTGTAAAACCGTGCACCTACCCTTGTAAGTAATTTGAGCACTATGACACACAGAACAATTTATCACAACTTTACTATACTAATTAAGTCAAAAAAGTCACAAACAGCTGATAGTGGTTCAGATGAAATAATAATTATGAACTGATATGATACAACACATAAAAATTCTAAATTGAAAAAGAATACATAAGTTAGCACTTCTCACATGAACCCATGCAGCTTCTTGTATAACATTCAATTAATAATTGAGCTATAATTCAGCAAATAAATCAGTTGCAATTCTTATGACAAAAATGTTAACGTCCTTCCTTCAGTTACAGCATGTGTGCAGCAAATTATGTTGTTTTTTTTAATTTGCAGGGTCCGGTTTATGCAAATCCTATATCACACCCTGATGATTTGAAGAACTTGAAGTCAGATTTTGACATAAATGCTGAACTTGGCTACGTCTATGAAGCAATCAGTCTAACAAGGGTTAAGCTGGAAGGAAAAGTACCCTTGATTGGTTTTACTGGAGCTCCAGTAAGTAGACATGCACTGTCATCCGCAAGTAATTGGATCATACAGCACTATGTAATATAATAATCAGCATCCATTTCAGACACAATGCTGTAACATTATATTATACAACAGTTAACATCCATTTCAGATGCAATGTTGTAACATTATATAATACAGCAATTAGCATCCATTTCAGATACAGTGTATTAACATTATATAATACAGCAATTAGCATCCATTTCAGATACAGTGTAGTAGCATTATATAATAACAGCAATTAGCATCCATTTCAGATACAATGTAGTAACATTATGTAATGCAGCAATTAGCATCCATTTCAGATACAAAGTAGTAACATTATATAATAAAGAAATAGCATCCATTTCAGATACAATGTAGTAACATTATGTAATACAGCAATTAGCATCCATTTCAGATACAGTGTAGTAGCATTATATAATAAAGAAATAGCATCCATTTCAGATACAATGTAGTAACATTATATAATACAGCAATTAGCATCCATTTCAGATACAGTGTAGTAACATTATATAATACAGCAATTAGCATCCATTTCAGATACAGTGTAGTAGCATTATATAATACAGCAATTAGCATCCATTTCAGGTACAATGTAGTAGCATTATATAATACAGCAATTAGCATCCATTTCAGATACAATGTAGTAACATTATATAATACAGCAATTAGCATCCATTTCAGATACAGTGTAGTAGCATTATATAATACAGCAATTAGCATCCATTTCAGATACAGTGTAGTAACATTATATAATACAGCAATTAGCATCCATTTCAGATACAATGTAGTAACATTATATAATAAAGAAATAGCATCCATTTCAGATACAATGTAGTAACATTATTTAATACAGCAATTAGCATCCATTTCAGATACAGTGTAGTAGCATTTTATAATACAGCAATTAGCATCCATTTCAGATACAATGTAGTAACATTATGTAATACAGCAATTAGCATCCATTTCAGATACAATGTAGTAACATTATTGTCAACAACTCACTGACAGGCCTCATCGGGTACTTCTCTCACACCAATACAAGAATACTTGCAAGTCGTGTGGGAGGCAAAATACATAGTGCAGTTTATTGCCATTGGCTCGCTACAGCAGTGAACAGTCGCTAATGAAACACATAACACTCTACCACAGGATCCTCTATCACAAATAGCTAACCACTATGCTACTTTCTATCTATGTAGTTACAACAAAACCCTAGCTCTATTCTAAACGAGGTGTACTCGACACGTCCTGTCTCCCGTCTGCCAATCTTTTCCCCAGCCGGTACACACCACGCGGTGTCACCTTCACCTTGACGCGTGTTGCCTCACCTGGCACGCTTGATGGCAAACGTGTCATGTTGAGTGTCTACTCAACTTCTCCCGCTACCACGAGGCGTGATGCTTATCGTGGTTAGAGTGCTAACTCTCTGAACCACGCCTGCGTGTCTCATGAGGGAATGGTTAACCTGACCCTATTCCCTCATCTCCCCTGCCCTTGCCTCGGGCACAGTATCCCCTCATGGCCTCTTTAAGATTACCTGCTCTTCCTGGCTGAGGGGATGTGTTCAAGTCTTTGACACACACCCGCCCCTCCTGTGTTGCGTCACCAACTTTCACTCATTGGTTGTGACGCAAGAGGTTTCTAAAAAATTAGTGTCTCTAATTTTTGTCAAAGACTCTAGATAACCTGGCTTTGGGCATTCTAATAGACTCCTACTGACTTTTACCACAATGTAGCGAAACTTTACTTGGCTACTGGCAATCGCCACAAACTTGACTGGTTGGCGTGAGCCCTTTCTCACATGCTATATTATACTTATTAGAGGTATGTCTGAACCGGACCGTTGTCTTATAAGACCTGCCCTCACATAGTAAATTAACTTACTACCCATCCAAAGTTGACTTTCTTAGGGTCAACACATGAATTGCTTCATGTCCCCCATATAATATCTAACAACCATTATACAAGAGTGTGTGCGATAGGCTTTACCTACATCGCTTCCGCGTGTAAAGTTCCATTTCACTGTTAAGATAGTTTTTCGTTGTCTATTATGTCCCCTGACCCAAAGTTATCTCCCTTTGATTTACAAAAAGTGTATGTAATTTATATGTTTGTTTTCCTGGTTGTTTGCGTGTTTGTATGTAATTAATCTACTAATCTAATTCCTACTCTATATTTATAACTTGTATGTGTATGTATGTTAGTTTTTTTTGAGTGTCATAATTTGGTTCAATGTGGCCACAAATAGGTGCATAACACTAATTCGTGACTACATTCCCTGGTTATGAAACCCAAAATACTGTAATCTAAGTTCTAACCTATATTACAGACAACACATTCACACTAGCACATGTTCACCAACGAAAAACAACAATCACACAAACAAATATTAAAAGTTAAGCGAGGCAGCAGAAGAATTTGCTGACTAACCTCCCTCTCTCCTGTCTCTCTTCCATTCGTTTTCACATTCAAACTTCTGTCATACTCCTTTCACTCCTAATTCTATCATACATCTTTTATCCTTATATACCCATTCTTCTGATTATTTAAAAACCTTTGAGTAACACTGTACAGATTCGGCGCAGTTTATGACTGTCGAGCCCAATGACTGTGCGTAAGTCGCTGCACGAGTCATCTATTTACACTATATTTACATGGATGAGACCGTGTTGATAATTTGTCCACTTGATCTCATCGTACAGTATATTACATTAATCTAAGACTCTACACTATAACATAGTAATCCTATTTCTATATCTCAGTATTTGATGTGTTATCTAACTTTTGTCATGCTAATTATCTGATATGTTTATCTAATCTAAGGGATGTAATCTAACTATTTCACTGTACATGATGTGATGTGAGTTATGTACCTTAATTAAATGGATGATGTGAACAGAAATTATATACTTTTCTACCACTATATTACCTAATTTTTTTAAATTGACAAGAAATTATATGATTGATGTTCTTACTCTAAATGGTGTAAATGATGTAAGTTCACTTATGTAATGTAAAATGATAATACTAATAAATGGTAATGTTTGATCGATGGTATGATTTCACTAAGATGGAATAAGCTAAACTATATTGCAGTTAAATGAAATATCACAATCTAAATGGTGCTATGTCTATCACTATTTTAATTTAATTTATTATGATGTAATTAACTATATTTATGTTTAATCTAATATTGTAATTTAAATTTAAGTTAAGTAACCGGGTTAATTACCGTACTACCTAAACTATTTAACTAAATGAGAATTATTATATTACCTAATTCTATCTCTAATTTATCATTATTTTAAAATATTTAATTACATATCACATTAAGTTTATATACACTGTATTCAGTTCTCTCAGGATAGTAGTTGCCTTCATGTTTGCACATTGGTTGTATAGGCATAATAAATCTACACAATTTGCCTGGGTATCTGAAATACATTTTACGGTCATAATAATGTTCATCGGTAGTGCACGTGTAGAGATTCGCTGGTGTCGTAGCTTAGTCTTTATGTGTCTGAAATTAAGCACTGTTCTGACACTGTTTTCTACATTTCACACAAATGATACACCGGACTGGAGCTTAGTTGGAAATGAGCTGTCCTGATTCACACGGTAGTATCTAAGTTCTGTAGCACAGTTCTTAAGTTAATGTCTACGGACACATGATAGTTCGTTGTACTTGGTACACTCTTAAGCACACCATGGGTGTATATGTAACCTATTTTACATAGCATATTGTACTGTATTCATGTACTAACTATCACTCTACATTATTATGTGGGATTTCAGGTATTATTACCTCAGATGGTAAAATTAGTGACCACCTGTATATCCGGTCATTTTGATGCACACCACTTCTGTATGACCGTGATCGGGGAGTTGTCGGTCTGGACAATGCAGTGAACATCCGTCAGAACTCGATGGAGCTTTCTCACTGCATAGATGACGCTTAGGGTTGCAACTGTGATATGCAATCTCTGGACTCAGCAGGTGTGATCTTACGGCTCACGTAGCAACTCGGGTGGAAGATGCCCTCAAAAAATTGGCCTAGTACTGCTAGCATCTGTCCTAGAATAATAAACGAGCCTAGGATTAGGCAAGCGGAGGATTGGAATATTTACAAAAAAGAATTTTCAATTTTTGACAATGCAGAAATTAATAATGCATCTTTCACATTTCATTCCACAAATGCTTTTAAAACATTGGAATATAGAATTATAATTTCTGAGTAATTTACTAATTCCAAAAGGCTTCTGACCTGTTTCTTTCTGTTAGACATGGTCAGATTCATAATTTTGGTACTAATTTTCAGGTCAGTTTACAGTTGGACTTGAGAAATGACATGACCCAAAAATGAATTTATTTTAGGCCTAATTTGACTTTGCTTGGTTTGACAGTGAGACCGAAGAGTCGCACTCTGTCAAAGGCATGTCTCAGTTTCAGTAGGTGTATTGTCCAGTCATCAGTATTCTGATTTATTCATGTGTATTCTATAAGTTCACTACCTGTATGCCCCTCGTCGGATTTGCCAGTCTCACTAACTAGTGTAGTTGCGCTATGTATGTCTGTCGTCTGATCACTTGGTGTTGTTGCAATATGTTCGTCTGTCTCTACTTCTGTCTGTTGTCTTGAAAAGTAAAGTTTATGCATGTTGACATGGAATATCTCTAAGTGTCTGTTTATCGACATTCCATCGTCAACATGTACCATGGTTATGTATCACCTTGAATGGTCGTTGCCATTTCGTTTGTATGGAAGTAGCCTAAATCTGTCTTGATCAAGTTCAAGATCACTTGTTTTCGCACCTTTGTTTGTGTGCTTGTGGTAGAACTGACCCTTCCTCTATCAAATGGCTTGGGAGCCAGTATAGAAGGTTGTACTTCAGTTGTAGGATGTCTACCCTTAAACTTTTGTACCAATTGTTGACAGACATTACACGCAAATACATTATGAAAACATAATTTTATCTTCTTGAAAAAACCTGGTCTGGTGTTGTTGTATGCAAGATGACCAGTCACCGGTGTTTTATGTGCATATTTTGGCATAGTTAACCGGTGTTGTTCAGGTAACACCTGTTCATGGTTACCAGTAGCATGACCTGTAGTTGAAATGCCATTCTTACGTTTAAATAAACCAGATGCATTTTTGGTCACTCTGGCTTTGACCTTTAACAATTTTAAGTATGGAGACACATTAAGAGTAGATTTCTGGTGGTGTACAAGTTTCTGTTTGTTTGTGTCATCTGTGCTGGTTGTAGAAAGCATCAGTAGTGTCTCATCTTGTAATATTTTATGATGTTTTGAAGTGTCTGTTTTGGCTGTTGTAATAGTTGCATTTACTTTTTCCCATGCAACTATTTCATCAATCGTACAATGTTTTAGTTGGGGTAAGCACCCCAGAATTAAATCAGTACAAGGGTTGTTCAGTATTGCACAGGTAAAGGTACCAGAGAGAAAAGGAGAGTGAATCTGGGCTTTTGCCAAAGGGTAAATTTCAATGTTACCCGAGAAGGTACGGCATTTGACAGTATCACCTGTGTAATCACCCGGATTAACCAGTTCTTTCCGAAGACCAATAAGGGTGCTGCCGCTATCCAGCAAACACTGGCATGCTACATTATTGACCATCGCATTGTGGAACACAAGATTGCCTCTGGAGGCTACTGCTGCGTTTACACTCTCAGATGAGCATAGTACTGTATGTCCACACTCTAGTTTCGCGTCTGTATGGAATTGGTGACATCGTTCACAGCTGTCAAAGCTCAACATATCGTTTGCACTGCAAACATCTTCACACTGATTAAATGGTAGTTCATTCTCAACCTCACATTCACTCTCACTACCACTATCTGAAGAGGTGTCAATCAGAATAGCATTGCTAGCTTTCATACGTTGGCGGCCCAGGCACTTATTACTATAATGGCCATAGCTGGAACAAAAAAAACATTTAATGGCCCGCCTGTATGCAGATCTTTTGCTCTGCTGTTTCTTGATCACTTTTTCAAGATGCGCCGGATAATTTGGCGATTTGTCACACATAGCATAAGAATCATGTACAAGTTGACAATGTATGCATTTGGACACTTTCATGTCTTTCTTATCATATTTCTGAAAAGGTTTTCTATTACTCTGATATTTTGGTTGGTCTTTCACAAAAGAAACTATTTCAGAGTCATTTGAAGTTTTAAAGACATCTCTGTTAGAAGAAAAATATGCCGATCCTTTCTTTTCAAACTGTTCTATGTTTTCTATGTCTGACTGCTGCAAAAATTTGGCAAACGGAGAAGGTATGGTGGATATAACCTTATCCATAGCAATTAAGTTTTTTAATCTATCAAAGTCTCTTCCTATGTTAGCCGCTTTAAGCCATCTATTTAGTACACTTAGAACATTTGAGACGTAATCAATGAAAGTCTCATTAGGGTTTAGGCTTTAAATTTGAAAATTGATTTTGATATCCAGGGGCATCAAGTAAAAAGTGTTGCATTATTCCTATCATGGATGTATTGATAGTTAGATCTGAGGTCTGTTGGTATGGACTCTATTACTTTGAGGGGCTCACCACTGAGATTCTTCATAAAAATTGGAGCCCACATTTCTAATGGAACTTGGTGAAATTTAAATTGGTACTCTACGTTCTCTATCCATGCTGATATGGGGTCATCTTTACAGTATGGTTTGATAATATTTTTGTATTTGTTGAACTTATTTTCCTCTTGTTGACTTTTTAGTTTAGTGGCAGAGATTTCTGAGTGTGACTCTACCTCCCTCTCTTTCATCTTTAACTGTGTCTCTGATTCTACTTGTATCTGTTTTTCTTTGACTCTTGCCATTTCAGCTATTTCAAATTGCTTTAATTCTAGTTCTTTCTGTTTTATCTCCTTCTCATGTTCTAACTGTTGTTGTTTAAGTTCTAATTCTTTCTGTTTTGTCTCTTTATCATGTTCTCTATCTCGTTCTTCTTTTTCCTTTTGTTGCTGTAATTGTTGTTGCTTAATCTGTTTGTCATCTTCTAGCTGTTTCTGTTTTGTTATCTCAGCTAGTTGAGCAATCTCTTTTTGATGTTGTCTTTCTTGTGCGCGTTCGTTTCTTTCAGCATCTTTTGCTTCTTTAAAATTTTGATCTGCATATTGTTGTAGTTCTTTCCCTGTTAATTCTAGTTCTTTACCTGCTTTTATGAAATCTGATAAAGTTGCCATCTTAATTTAGTAATTGGCTCGCAGTGACAGGCAATGATGACTTTTATACGTTATTTATCTTTGATATGTTATGTTTATTCACTAATGTGCACAAAGAATTGTACTCTTTGTTTGTGTCCTGCAAAATTTAATGCTGAAAAAACAGAGCACAACAATTACAATAGTGTCTCAAAAGCTGAAAAAGAGATGCACTATTAATCAGATTGCATGCCAAAATATGTAAGTGTACTCAGCTTTAACGTTCCCGAGGATCGGGGAACGGAACTCCGTCGACACAGGTCACCTTGATACATTAGGGTGGAAACACGTTACGTAATTGGGACACCATAGTTGGCACACCGGCATCCGTACACAGCTGTTGTTCACTCTTCGATATGTAGGGCGGCAGTGTTACGCCCAGAGGTGCACGATATAATTACCCTGACAACTAAGGACAATGACTTAGACAATGACAGAATCACGAACAACTAGAATATGTATCACGTAAATTAAATGTCGATGTCCTGTCTTCGTTCTATCAGTATTGCCTTACGTTACTATTCTAGTTAATTTATGTAAGTGTTGTGCAAGCAAGTGCCATCTGCTCGCCCGAAAGTAGTTCCATCGTGACGGTAAACAATGAGAAAATAGACCAAAAATATTAATAACTGCTTTTCATAAATATAAATAACCTAATGATGTTTAAATAAATAAATATATTACTTTCGTAAATCAAATAAAGAAATAATAGCTGATATAACGTACCGATTCAGGCGAGCGCTGTTTAGCAACTTTGTAAACACTCGCTTGCTGTATGCTAATGAGCCCAGACGACTGTTTGTCAATCATCTGACGTCACAGCACAGCGCGATGAAAAATCGATATTGTTTGCTGGCTTCGTATCGCTCCGCCGTGAATCATTTTTGGTACTCATTTCTCAACAAAAAGGTAAATATATAAATAAATACGAGAAACCAAGAATATTAATACTTACAGCTTTGATGAATACATATTTTGACTAAATAAATATTTCATAACCACAATTAAACAGTTTAATACGTCACGATAGGCACATTTCTAGCTTGCAACATTTTTCTCGTCTGCACAAATCACCGTCACTACACAAATTAAATTAAACCCTAGTCTGGAGCTCGTGGACGAGTGGATTAGCTTGAACTTTGCGTCCAAGCTTCACTTCTGACAACCACAATTACCCTGGCCTGTCAACAACTCACTGACAGGCCTCATCGGGTACTTCTCTCACACCAATACAAGAATACTTGCAAGTCGTGTGGGAGGCAAAATACATAGTGCAGTTTATTGCCATTGGCTCGCTACAGCAGTGAACAGTCGCTAATGAAACACATAACACTCTACCACAGAATCCTCTATCACAAATAGCTAACCACTATGCTACTTTCTATCTATGTAGTTACAACAAAACCCTAGCTCTATTCTAAACGAGGTGTACTCGACACGTCCTGTCTCCCGTCTGCCAATCTTTTCCCCAGCCGGTACACACCACGCGGAGTCACCTTCACCTTGACGCGTGTTGCCTCACCTGGCACGCTTGATGGCAAACGTGTCATGTTGAGTGTCTACTCAACTTCTCCCGCTACCACGAGGTGTGATGCTTATCGTGGTTAGAGTGCTAACTCTCTGAACCACGCCTGCGTGTCTCATGAGGGAATGGTTAACCTGACCCTATTCCCTCATCTCCCCTGCCCTTGCCTCGGGCACAGTATCCCCTCATGGCCTCTTTAAGATTACCTGCTCTTCCTGGCTGAGGGGATGTGTTCAAGTCTTTGACAATTATATAATAAAGAAATAGCATCCATTTCAGATACAATGTAGTAACATTATTTAATACAGCAATTAGCATCCATTTCAGATACAGTGTAGTAGCATTTTATAATACAGCAATTAGCATCCATTTCAGATACAATGTAGTAACATTATGTAATACAGCAATTAGCATCCATTTCAGATACAGTGTAGTAACATTATGTAATACAGCAATTAGCATCCATTTCAGATACAATGTAGTAACATTATATAATAAAGAAATAGCATCCATTTCAGATACAATGTAGTAACATTATTTAATACAGCAATTAGCATCCATTTCAGATACAATGTAGTAGCATTTTATAATACAACAATTAGCAGCCATTTCAGATACAGTGTAGTAACATTATGTAATACAGCAATTAGCATCCATTTCAGATACAGTGTAGTAGCATTATATAATAAAGGAATAGCATCCATTTCAGATACAATGTAGTAACATTATATAATACAGCAATTAGCATCCATTTCAGATACAGTGTAGTAACATTATGTAATACAGCAATTAGCATCCATTTCAGATACAGTGTAGTAGCATTATATAATAAAGGAATAGCATCCATTTCAGATACAATGTAGTAACATTATGTAATAAAGAAATAGCATCCATTTCAGATACAGTGTAGTAACATTATGTAATACAGCAATTAGCATCCATTTCAGATACAATGTAGTAACATTATGTAATACAGCAATTAGCATCCATTTCAGATACAGTGTAGTAGCATTATATAATAAAGGAATAGCATCCATTTCAGATCAATGTAGTAACATTATGTAATAAAGAAATAGCATCCATTTCAGATACAGTGTAGTAACATTATGTAATACAGCAATTAGCATCCATTTCAGATACAATGTAGTAACATTATGTAATACAGCAATTAGCATCCATTTCAGATACAGTGTAGTAGCATTATATAATAAAGAAATAGCATTCATTTCAGATACAATGTAGTAACATTATGTAATAAAGAAATAGCATCCATTTCAGATACAGTGTAGTAACATTATGTAATACAGCAATTAGCATCTATTTCAGATACAATGTAGTAACATTATGTAATACAGTAATTAGCATCCATTTCAGATACAGTGTAGTAGCATTATATAATAAAGAAATAGCATTCATTTCAGATACAATATAAAGTTAGTTGCATATCCTTTACAGTCAACACCAGCATTTTTTGCTGTTGTGATCTCTTGGCAAGTTTACGTTCAGTAGTTTTCCATAGCTTTCTGAACGACTGATACCGATACCATTTCGTAGAAATACCAATGCAGGGTTGTACGTAAATTTCCATTCACTGAGCAATGAAATTGCGGAAGATACACACAACAAATAACACAATTACTGTTGTATGGCGATATCTCACCCTTCTTTCCAAATGGGATGTTACATATGGCAATATATTAGCCTTTGGCACTGAATCAGATAATTTAGCAAACATTGCAGTCACAATGTAGTTACATTTGTTTAGGAGCCATTGCAGTCACAATGTGGTTACATTTTATAATTTAGCAACCATTGCAGTGACAATGTGGTTACATTTTATAATTTAGCAACCATTGCAGTCACAATGTAGCAACATTTGACTTGTACATAATTGTGCATTAAATGAGTGTTGTAAAGAATGTTTGCTGGGCGTTTTATTTTGATAAAGTTTTCAATGTGTTTATTTCATATGTGAACTACAGTGGACGTTGATGAAATTCATGATAGAAAATGTGAGTGCAGGACCAAATCCTAATAAAGCCAGAAGGTTTCTGGTAGAACACCCAGATGCTAGCCATCAACTTCTGGGGATGCTGAGAGATGCTATTACTAGACACCTTGTTTATCAAGTTAAAGCTGGAGCACAGGTCTGAATGCTTTCATTAATTTACTGTTCTGTATGTGCATGTACATTTGCTTTGGTCCACACAACAGTAAACTTAGAATTTGAAATTTCAGTTGTCACATGCACTCTCAACTGGGCAGCAATAGAAGTGTAGTGAGTAGACTCTCACCTCCATATCAGTGATCTTGGGTTCCATCTGTATCAAAGCTGTTTAAAATTCAAAAATCAATTGACCTGGGTTCCTGGGTTGACCCATCCTAAAATGAGTATCAGGAAATGTCTAGGGTATTTAAGGTGGCCGGTGTGATGCCAACTACAGCAGTCACTGGGAGCAGCTTTTTCTTCTATTCCATACAACAGTCACTGATTGCTATTTGGTCTATATGAAAATATGGGTTTAGCACCATAGGCCCATTTGTACCTTAGGCATGTGAAAGGGACCTTGACTTCTTCTGGCACATTAGCTCATCTCAGAACACAGTCAGGTGACTGATGGACACAGCAGATACCACAGTACATCAGTGTCACCATCTTGCATGAACACCTCAGTGCAGGACCTAGGATACGTTCCTCCGAGACTGGTGATCTTGTGAGACGCCAAACCATGACCGCCCATGCTTATTGGCATGGCACATGATGATAACCCAAGCATCCTTCGCATAGCAAGGTGAGTTCTTATCTGTCTCATGACTGTCTTTATTTGCACAGGACATCTTTCTGCTTGTGCTTTCTATCTGTCTCATGCCTGTCTTTATTTACACAGAATGAATCACTGAAAAACGAGAAGTAGGTTATGAGCTTTACCAAAGCACGACTACAAAAAACAGAAATGGACGTTGCGGCCAAAGCCTTCGTCAACACCGAACAAACAAACAAAAATAGACTAACAAATACACGAAAGTATAAATTTCAACTGTCCTGGCTTGAACAGCTATCCTATTTATTTCCACAGGACATCTTCTTTCTACTTGTGCTTTCTATCCTCCTTTGGGGCACAAGCAACCAACTCACTTAAAGCCTCCCTATCTTTAGCTATCCCATACTATCCATGTCCCTATATTGTTATTTCTGTTTCTACTTTTCTTCTAAACAAAAGTCCTTGTCTATCAAGCCTGTGTCCTTAGTACTCTTCTTTATGGCAGTGAAACCTGGACAACTTACTCATGCCAAGAGAAACATTTAAACAGCTTTCATATGCGGTGTCTGTGAAGAATTCTTGGTATTAAGTGGCAAGACAAAATCACAAATACTGAAGTATTGGAAAGATCAGGTTGTGTGGCGGTTTATTCCATGCTCAGTCTTCGTAGACTTAGATGGATAGGACATGTTAGGAGGATGGATGATGGTAGAATACCAAAGGACATCTTTTTTGGTGAATTACAGATGGGTAAGAGATCTCAGGGTCGGCCTCTACTACGATACAAAGATGTGTGTAAGCGGGACATGAATGATACAGGCATTGATAATGCACATTGGGAGCAAGTCGTCACTGAACGTGTTGCTTGGAGGGCAAACATCAGAAATGGAATAAAGACAAAGAAGAAAATTATTGCAGATAAGTCACACATCGAGCATGTGAGACGTAAGATGGTGCATGATGGTAGAGATGACCACGTGTTCACATGCACCCACTGTGAACGGACATTTACAGCGCGAATTGGCCTTATCAGTCACATTCACTACCGCCATGGGTAAAAGTTATTATGCCTTTCTGAAGCACAAACTATCGTCTGTCAAAACGGCAAGGTGCCAATGTAATGTATGTGTAACTTTTCTTCTCCATGAGTGTTCTCCTCTATTTCTTTTGCCCTGTGGGTCCCAGATTAAGTCTTTTGTAGCTATACTGTTCTCAGGTTTTCTAAATGTATGATCTATCCACCGCCAGCGGGTTTTCTTCACTTCTTGGTTCATTGGTATTTGTCTAGCTCTCTCCAAAAGTTTTACATTGGTGATTTTGCCATGTCATTTTATGCTTCCGGTTTGCACCGGCACCACTTAATGAATGTTTGTAATTGTTTTCCTTATTCTCCAAATTCATGATGCATACAGTAGCACTGATTTAATGTTAGAATGTAATATTCTAAGTTTTGTGCTAAGTTTAATTTCTTTTGATTTACACATATTTCTGAGTGTTACAAAAGCTCATCCAGCCTTCTGTATTTTTATTCTGATATCTTTATCTGTTCCATCCCCTTTGTCTACACTGCTACGTAAGCAGGTGTATGATTCTGAATCTTATAGTGAGGTTCCCCCAAAGAAGATCAGGTTCTAATTTTTCTTGATCTATTCTCATTATCTGTGTCTTTCCTCTTTGCATTTTTAAACATAGTTGTTGTGACATCCCATCAAGTGAAGTTAGTTTATCCTGCATCTGATTTCATGTGTGAAACAGGAGGGATGTGGATATACGGGATTACGAATGTCATTAATCCCTTACTCACCTGTACTTCACCCTTTATATCCCCACTCCATGACATATATATAGTAAGTAATATAGTAAAGACCCTTTCACACACCTTGAAGCATATGGTGCCAGGCCCATATTTCTATAAAACAGTGGTTCTCAACCTTTTTTCGCCCATGCAACCCTTCACCATATGTTCAGAATGTCATTTCCCCCCTTTCGTATTTCCTCCCTATAAATTCTCCCCCAAACATTATACGTAAAAATGGAAGCTAAATTTAATGACACATACTAGAACACGTCTAGACGTCAATATAACAACGTGATTTGCGGGTCTACTTACGCTATAAAATGAATTTCAGAAGGGCGAGAAGTACAGAACTGTAAAGTTTGGAGAGCAAAACAATATCAAGTAATTGGTTCTTGTATTAATACGATCTTTAAATAATCTTAATCCCCCCCTCCCCCACGGTTAAGAACCACTGCTATAGAACAGCCAGCACTCCAGGGCTGATGTGGTCAATATCATGCCAGCCACCTTTGCTTCCCAAGACATTTCCTGGTACCTACTTCAGGCTGAGTTGACCTGCGAGCCCAGGTCAATTTGAACAAATCTGCCTTGATGCAGATTCAAACCCAAGACCACTAGGCTGACAGTGGCTTGACACTACACTTCTATGGCTCCCATGAAAGCTGTATACATAAATGAACACGTTTCACGTGTTACTTTGATTTTTCTTTACCAGAATGTAAAAATACACTGTGGCATTGATAAAACAAAAATTAATGGTTTTGATAATCCCAAGTCTGAAATATAAAAATATTATATGTAGACAAATCACATTACATTAAACTAACACAGATATATGAGTGAAATTTTGAGTAAAGTGGCAGCTCTGAATGTTAGAATAAATAAGTGAAAATAGATGTATACAGACTGAAACGTGTATGACATTAGTGTGCATTTTAACTTATTGGTGATCTGGTTGTTTTTATAATAATTTAAAAAAAAAAATCATTTTCCATATATACTTTCTAGATGCTATATGCAAACAGTAAAGATGAAGATCAACATTATGAAAACACATTCATATGTTGCACATAATGTTTTAAAATATATAATGGTGACATTCTGTTCTTTTTTCATATATGGTACTAATGATTTTTTTCTAGCTGCATCACTGCAGTTACTTTACACCTATTTCTCACAGTGGCATAATTATGGAAACAAATTCACAGAATATTTAGCACTCACATTTGAGTATTATTGTGGACTCTTGATGAAGCTGGTAGAACTTTGTTTTTCAATAATTGGAAATGATTAAGCATTCTGTGTACAAATTCAGGTGCATTACATTCAATTGTTTAACATGCAGGTTCGTGTTTAATATGTAAGCTTTGTCAAATATTTTCAGACTGCAAATGACATTTTGCTCAATTCTAACACTCCTAAAATTAAAATAAGAAAAGGGGGGGGGGGGAACAAAATATGAATGCAGATAAGAACGTTATTGCATGAACATGCTAGGCAAAACTAATGACCAAAATCTGCAGACAACAGAACTGTAGACTTAAAGTACATTTTCACCAAATGAGTCCCAGAGGCAACATTAGATCATAGCTGACAAGACTGCCCAGATTTTTCCAGAGAGAGAATGGAAATCTAGCTCACAGGGGCATCTCTGCCAGACAGATTGAGATAGGCTGGTGAAGACCTCAAGCATTCTGTTCTGTTCATAAAACATGCCGCATGAGTCACAAAGCGGGGCTTGATTACTAAGGAAGTCATATGGGTGTGTAATTTAGCAAATTAGTAAAATATTTTTGCAGCTGCAGTAGCATAATTGTTTATGTGCTAGCCTACTAAAGCAGTGGTTTGTGTCCAATCTCTAACAGCGGCAGCATTCTTGTTTCTGACCAGTTCTGCTCTGAGTTGGACTCGGCCTCATATAAAATCATTCTTCAGGATAGCCTGGGAATGAAAGATGGTGAAAGGATGTCATTGTTTCTGTAGGAAAGAATAAAACTTGAGGCAGAAAAATGCACTGCATATATGAAAATTGATCATTAAAAACATATTTGATAAGAAAACATCATATTTAATTGCACATGTATTATTTCATCCCTCATAGCTGCTTCAGGTTTTTGACTCATTTGCTGGAGAGCTAGGCCCTTCCCTTTTCGCGAAGTTTGAGTTACCAGTTTTGAAGCAGATTGCAAAGGATGTTAAAGAAAAACTACTTGAAATGAATTTAGAACCAGTTCCAATGGTAAGACTACTCAATATAGTCTTTTGTTTTAAAATTAGAACGTTAACCTCAATTTTACAGTTATGTTTTTCTGATTTTGTGTGCATTGATTACATGTGTGTGTAAGTGTGTGCCAGTATGTGTGCCTGCCTGCTTTCTCCTGGGGGGTGGAGGGGTGTGATAATAGTAATTAGGGTTGATACATTAACTCAGTAGTTCTGTTTACATATTAAGTTTTGCCAGTAATGTACTTTGTGCTTCAGTTACTGTTTTAAGAAAATAATCTCATTATATTACAGATTGTGTTTGCTAAAGATGCTCATTTTGCCATTGAAGACTTGGCCCTTTCAGACTATGATGTGCTAGGGCTAGATTGGTGTGTGCAACCACTGCATGCTAGGTAATGTCACATCATTACTCCTTGGAATCTGAGGATTTATATCAGTGTTAATCATGTAGTAGCATATTTGATAGCCTAGTATATAGGAGCTTCAGTTTAGAATACAGCATTGTTGGTCTCCAATAAGGATTCAGAAATGTTTATGCTGAACTCGGTGAGTTGTTAGTGCAAACATAGTCTAGAAAAATGGATGTTAGAAAATATAGTAATCTTAGAAAATAAACGCATAAATGTAATCTTTACCAATGTGGAAACTATCAGAAAGTGAGATATTTCAAAGTGGAGGGAAGCAAACATCTCAGAACCAAAGATTTGATTCCTTTTTTTTTCTAGTTTGTTTATTTAATAAAAACAAAAATACAAAACAAAAAAACATCCTACATATGGGTATGTCTTAACATAAATTTTTACTGAATATTGGTTGTTAATAAACATTGTAATTTGTCTGTTTATTCTGCAGAAGGTAGTAATATATAGCATTATTAGGACAGACTTTACAAGAAATTAACATTGTGAATATCTTTGCCCATTGTGAATGCTCCTGCTGTTCTGTTTATCTGAGAACATAGCATCAGATGAACAATGTATGTAAAGGACAACAACAGACATTATGTAATAATTATTTATCATTTAATAGCGAGAAAAAGAGCACTGAAATGTTACTTTAAGGCAATAAAACTCAAGAATAAAACAAATATTGGAGTGCACTTTGGGGAAGCATAATCCTCTTTAGCTGCAGGACAAAATACCTAGTTGTGTTACTTTATTGAAAGGTAGTAAAGCTCTAAAACGTTTTTCAGAGTATCATCTGTTGACATTGGCTTGGACAAGTTACGTGTCTAACCCATGGTGTGTACACCACAGTTAGGGAGCTCTTAGAAACCTGTGCTGGGTACTAAGAAGATGGAATTTTCATTGCAGCAAACAAATAATTTTGATTAAATTATGAGGCCAGAATCTGTGGCTTGTGGGCAGCGAATGCAGTTTTACTATTCCACTTACTGGGTTCAAAATCAGCTGCAGGCAATTTGGAAGCAGGCCATCTTGCATTAATGTTTTCAAAGATTAAAATGTTGATCGTTCAGACAGCATTGACAAACTACTGACAGTCAAACTGGCTAGAAAATCACAACAAATGCTCTGATTGATTGCAACGTCCAGTAGAGGACATATACGTTTAAAAAATGGCATAAAATGCTAGATGTTCCAGTACAAGTGAACAGGAGCGTCACGGGCATCCATAATCTGCTGTTGTGATTCTTCACAGAAAACTGGCTGGTAATCGTGTAACACTTCAAGGTAACCTGGATCCAGTCATGCTGTTTGCTTCAAAGGTAATTCAGGTTATTTCACCTTGCCATTCTAGTGCCATCCCTGATTTCTCTTTCTTCTTGTTAGTTAATTTAGAGCATATGACTACTTTAAGAGCAAAAAAAGAACACTGTGAGAATAAACAACATAACACAGTAGATTATAAGTACTCTGTAGTAGTACCTTAAGGCAGTAGTTTTAACAAAGCAACTACAACTTTGTTACAAATAAAACATCTAACTTGCAGTGAAGAACACAGGTACAAATATAATTGAGACTCAGTAAAGTGACACATCAAATATTGAGCATGCTATGCTAAGACGGGGTTTACTGTTTCATTGTCAATTTGTGTGTGTGCTGCACACATATGTAGGCAAAACTGATTGCACAATAAAACCAGGCAGTCTGTACACACATGCATTCTAAGGTAGTAGAAAGAAGTGGCATAGCTGATCATTGTCTTTCATACACTGGCTCATGCAAACCCAATTGTGAAGGGACGTAGTGTGTAAATAGACAATTACCTAGATGTGAAAGATGCCAGAAATGCCATAGATAGAGGTGGATATCATTCATCATAATGCTGCAATTAATACCTCTACTTTTAGACTGAAGTGGGTTATTCAAAGCAAACAGGTCTTAGAGGAGGGCCTGTTGTTCCTTGTTAATGCCAGAATGATTCTTTTGAAAAGCTTGAACTAGAAAAATCTTTTGACACATGGTCTACAGCCCTGATCTGGTATCTTCAGATTTCCTTTTTTTCCCCCAGTGATGAAAAGGCAATTGCATGGCAATTCGAATAAGATGATGGTGCATAGCATCAATCCATCCATCATGTGCCATGCCGAAAGCGTAGGCGTTCATGTTTTGGGAAACCATGACCGCAAGGTCATGGGCTAATAGGGATATGGCTCGCCATAGGGGATGGACTCTCTATGGTCAAATTTTTGTCCTTAACCTGCGACTGGCCTAGCAAGCCGGCAGGGGATCATCATACTGCTCGTAGAAAAACTAAGAAGTATAAACGGACACCCAAATGGATATAGACCCGGCAATGTTAATGGACTATGAGATAAATCAGCGATTCAAAAAATAGGCACAATGAACGCCTGCGGTTTTAATAGTAAAGAAGAAGAACTTATAGAAACAATGAAAGAGAGGAAAATTGGACTGATGGGAATAGCGGACACCAGAATAAAGGGGGAAGGATGCAAGGAGATCCACCACAGTTACACGTTTGTCTACTCTGGAGTGGAACAGCAAGAAAGGGCAAGACACGGTGTGGGAATAGTCATTGAACCACGGCTAGCAAGAGGAATACTAGAAATAAAATATATATCAGAAAGAATCATAACAGTGAGAATAAAAGAACAAACAATTACAACAACATATGTACAAATATACGCACCATGTAATACAAACAATAATGAGCAAGAATGCGAGGACTTTACGAAGACATCCATGACGTGCTAAATAAAATAGATAAGCAGGACAACATCATAGTTATGGGAAACTTCAATGCAAGACTAGGACACAACAGAGCGGGCATAGAAAAACATCTTGGAGCATTTGGAGACCAACATAATGAAAGAAATGATAACGGAAGTAGACTGATAGAGCTATGCAGCCAACACGACCTCTATATAACAAATACATTCTATAAACACAAAGACTCACAAATATACACCTGGTATAAATGGAACGATCTAGATACTAAAAGCCAAATTGATTTTATATTAACAAGAAATAACAGAAAGAGAAATATATTAGATGCAAGGGCAGTGCCCAACTTAGGTATAAACACAGACCACAAAGCAGTCGTTGCCACAATAAGAACCATCAGTAGAAGGAAGCAAAGACCAGGAAAATACATGCCATGCGAATCAGTAAACTTAAAAAATCTCAAAGACGAGGCAGTGAGGGAAAATTATGAAAAAGAGCTAACTGAAATCTTTGTAAAATTACCTATAGAAAGAAAGACAGTGGAAGAAGAATGGGAGATGTTCAAATCAAGCATTTTAAATACTGCAAAGATAACATGTGGAACCACGAAAAAATGCAAAACACGGATAAAGAAAATAACAAGTTGGTGGAACGCAGAAGTAAAGAAAGCTGTAAAAGACAAAAAAGAAAAATATAAAAAGTGGTCAAAGAGCAAACAGGAATGCGATTACATAGAATATAGAATAGCGAGAAGACATGTGAATAGAATAGTAAAGAGAGAAAAACAAAAAGACTGGGAGGAGTATGGAGAAACTAAATAAAAACTACAAGGAGGCAACTAGAAACTTCTATAAAAAGATAAGTGCAATGAGAACCAGAGGAGAACCCTTTGACCCAACTGAAATAATTAACAGCGAAAATGGAGAACCAATAAGTGAACAAAAACAAATCCTAATAAGATGGAAACAGTACTTCGAACAACTTCTCAACATCCCATCAGATGTCACAGGAATTCAAGAAACCGACACAGATGCCACCGAAGAACTAGAACCAGACATACTGAAAGAAGAAATTATAGAAGCCATCAGATTAGCCCCATTGAAGAAATCACCAGGACAAGATGAAATACCAAATGAACTAATTAAAGCAGCAAGAGAAGTAGGAACAGCATGGCTACATAGACTATTCAGCCATGTTTGGGTAGAACAACAGACACCACGAGACTGGGGAAACGCCATAATTATCCCAATTTGGAAAAACAAAGGCAGCAAAAGAGACTGCACACAATACAGAGGCATTTCACTGTTGAGTCATACTGGGAAAATATTTTGCAAAATTCTTGAGAAAAGATTACGAACTATTATAGAACCCCAGCTAAGCGAAACACAACTTGGATTTAGGAAAAACAAAGGATGCACAGATGCCATTTTTGCTCTTAGACAACTTATAGAAAAATCAATCGAATTCAATGAAACACTCTACTTAGCCTTTGTCGACCAAGAAAAGGCATTTGATAGAGTAGATAGAAACAAGCTGTGGGAAATCCTTAAACAATATGGAGTGAGTTCACATCTAACAAACCTATGTGGAAGCTTATACAACAACAGTGAATGCATAGTGAGAGCAACTGGAGGACACTCAGAACCCTTCACCATAAGATCCGGAGTACGACAAGGTTGTGTCCTGTCCCCTCTCTTGTTTATAACATATATAGACAACATATGTAAAGAAACCAGCCAAACAGAGACCGCAAGAACACCGCATGACGAGAACACAGAAGAAGAACCATCTGCAAATCTAACCATTAGAGAACTCTTGTTTGCGGATAACCAAGCACTAATGGCAAAATCAGAAGCTGAATTACAAGACCACATGAATAGTCTAAACGAAATGTGTAGGGAACATAACATGAAAATTAGCACAAGTAAAACAGAGGTATTGACTATAACTAAAGAAGAAAAAGCAACAACGATTCACCTAAACGAACATCCCTTGAAACAAGTAAAGAGTTTCAAGTACCTAGGAAGTATATTATCATCAAATTGCAAATCAGAAGACAAGATCGAAAATAGATGCAACAGTTTAGTTTAGTTTAGTCGCTGGTTCAATACCACGGCACACGGGTGCAACCCATAAGTGCTCCATTTTCCTCCTAACTCAAATCTGAGTCTGGAGAAACTCAGCTCAGTGCACGAACTCCGTGGCACCGGCAAGGATCCTGAAAATACTTTGGGTAGATTTTTAATTCAAAATTTTGCCTGGGCAGTGCCGTTAGGCTACTCTTTCGATTTCCAACTGCCAAGGGATATTTTACGTGCGCAACAATACATACGGGCGTCCAATCTCACTACCCAGAGATCAGGGGAAATTTTATTACTAGAAGTCCACGTGGATCATCACCGGGGTTTGAACCCGGGACCTCCAGCACTTGAGGCGGACACCGTACCTCTAGACCATGCAGTCCCCCTAAGATGCAATAAGGCAAACCAACTCATTGGACAAATGGCACCAATACTAAAGAACAAACATGTATCAATAACTACTAAGAAAGTACTTTACAACACAGTCTTCCTACCAACTCTATGTTACCAATGCCAACCTGGACAATGACAGAAAAAGAGAAAAGAAAAATCACACTAACAGAAATGAGATTCCTGAGAAAAATACTCAATGTATCAAGAAGAGATAAGATCAGAAATGAAGAAATCAGGACTAAAGTAGGGGTTATAGCTGCAATAGATTTTATTAGAAGGCAGCAAATCAAATGGTTTGGCCATGCATGTAGGTTACCAACTAACAGTATACCACAACAAGCAATGATGTACAGACCAGAGGAAAGCAGAGAAGGAGGCCGACCACGTAAACGATGGACGCAGGGAATAACAAGAGTCCATGGGAATATCAATACATGAAGCCCATAAGTGGGCACTCTCCCGCTGTTTATACTTCACCTCGACACCGCAAGGTACAAGAGGAACATAATGAGATGAGATGAGATAGCATACTGTGCAAAAATGACTAAACAGATCCCACCTTTTACCAGCAGGTATTTCATACCGGTCTCTGTGGCTTAGGGCTTGCGAATGCTGTTTGTGAGCCCGTATACCCGGGTTCGAAACACGGCGGTGCTGGTTTTTTTTCGAAAAAGGTATAGGAGCCGGTCGTTCAGAAAGCAACGTAAAATTTGCCCTGGAATCACGAACAGCGAAAAATGCTGGGGATGACTGCTATGTCCTGTGAAGGACATGCAACTTAATTTAATTTTAATTTCATCCCGCCTTTTACCAGCAGGTATTTCATTCAAGGTGACTATTTTGAAATACAGTATAAAGGTGTATCTGTTTGAGACATACAACTATTTTAGTACAAATAAAAAAATTAAACAAGTACATCAGTTGTTTTCTAACAAGCCATCTTCTTCTTCAGCGTTCCGAGCCATTGAGGTTCTTTGCTGCAAATACAATCTGTCTCCATTCGTCTCTCTGGTGGACCTTCTCTTTAACGTTCCAAGGTCATTGTCCAGATAAGTCAGTCCGATATCGAGGCTCATGTATTTGTTTCGTAACAAAGAAAGGTTTTTACAAAGGTGGGGATGTTAACCCCACGCTTCAACCCCCAACCTGGAGGACCAGGGTGTTTCTCTTTGTCTGTTCTCTACCCTTTGACCTGTCCGGCTTGGGAGGCCCTGCTGGTAGCTACGCTACCGCCGGCATAGCTCTCAGGGTCATTGAGAAACTCAAGCTCCCCCACCACGACAAGGTGGAAACACCATCGGGGGAGTAACAAACCATATAGTTATATAAATAAAAAGTAATAACACTATTTGTTAAGAATTCTTTATTTTCTTGTTGACAAATAGAATGTCTGAAATGGTTTTTAAAATATTAAGATGTTTGTAATGTTATGTTCAGATGAAATGGAATAATAGTTTTGTTATGGCAGTATCATGGGATAAGACGGGGTTCTAGTGGACATTCAGCAATGATGCATTGAATAGAACACACTCAGCAAATTAACTAATTTCTCAAATAAAGCAGTACCTGTTTTGAAATCATGTGGAATGTAAGGATATTTTTAAAAATAAAAAGAGAATCAAAAACATGACTTAGGGATATACATAATTACTTTATATGAGCTTGTTGAAAGTTGAGTAGTCAAGAAGAAAAATTATACATATATATATGAATGTGTACACATGTTGTTTGATGTCGAAGTATGTGCTAAATCTGTTTAATTGTGAAGAAAATATATTTGAGAAGTGTCTTTCTTTAGGAAAAAGTTTTATCTGCAATGATAATGATCCAAATGATTTCAGCTTTGTACAGTTTATAATAAGAGTGTGTATTTTCATCAGGATGAAATCAGAAAGGCCGTAAAAGAGATGCTGAACAAGTTTGGTACTCAGCGTTACATCGCTAATCTGGGTCATGGTGTGCTAAAAGACATTGATCCTGACCATGTAGCTGTGTTTGTTGATGCTGTGCATACATATTCTGAAGACATGAATGCAGTTTCCTAGATCTAACTCTGCCATGGTCTGTAAGGATGTTAGCAGGGTATAATAACCCACAGATCTTGATAATTTTAATTTATTTGCCATATACAGACCTCAGACTCATGTTTATATTGATCACTGGCAGCTTCAGTTACAATTGGCATAACACTTGAAAAATAGTCTCCTTCTAATGCCTGGTCTGGGGCAGATCATGGCCTCCACTCCCTTCTGTCATCTGGCATTTTAATCAAGTTACAGTTGCTTATATTATTGTATTGTTCAAGTGTTTAAACTTTCTTTGTCTTCCCTTGCTTCTTTTGCCCAATATTTTTCTGCGCAAAACTAATTTATCCATTTCAACTCTTCTGTTGAAATAGCCCTATAGTTTATTATTTTGTTTTTATGGTTTGATGAGTGATCTGGTAACACCTGCAGCTTTCAATTCCTCAATGTAGATTGCCTTCTCCGCCAACAGTATTCTCAACATTTTTCTCAACAACCACATCTTTATTGTTAGTATCTTCACCGTATCATTACTCGCTGTCCAGAATTCACATCCATGCAAATTGGACCACATGTGACTTTTCAGTAAGTTATTTTTGCTTGTGATGTTTTTGTTTTTCATGGCAATACTCATTTAGTATAGAAACGTCCTTGGATAGTGTGCTGCTGTTTTGTATCTCCATATCACATTTTAAACAAGAGCTTTTAAGAAAAAACACAGTCCCTTATCAGATACTGCCATTGGGTTGTGAAGTGGTTGGCCTCATACATTCTAGGTTGTGTGCTGTTGGGGTGAGAAGCTATTGACCTCACACATTCTATGTCATGACATAATAAGGTGGGATGGTCAGTTCCCTTGCTCATTGCCTTTCTTTCTCAAGCAATTCCCGGAACATTGTTTGGTATCCATTGTTATGAATCTGGCTTGACCTCAAAACTGTTCTGGTTGGAAAAATAATCCTGTTTCTGCTGGTTATTGAACCCAGACCACTGTTTTGGCAGGCAAGAACACTAATTGCTTTGCCACTGCAGCTTACAAGCAAGTCTAGTCTTTGTTATACTTGGATATGTTGAACAGATAGTATATGTATGCAGCATATCAATATGTTACTGTAAAGAAGAGATGTTAGTGTTTTATAAGGATGCTTAGAACTCAAATCCATCCTCTGTAGTTACTCTGTGTAATGGGATTTGGGGGGGGGGGGGGGGGGGGGTGTAAGAAGGGCGTGCAGAAATATATTCACTTTGATATCATGGCTTTAATATGTCATGTCACTAGCCATACATCAAGACATGTGTTCTGAAATGAAATGATCAGTTATGAAGCAAAAAGACATTTGTGTTATTGCATCATTCATAATCAGAAAATGTATAATCAGAGAATTAATTTTTACTTTATTGAACATATGAAGGCCTTAATCAACTCCAAGTAGATATACTTGAGAAGTCTCCTCTTTGACCATCATGTTTGTTTTAGTTAGATATCTGTATGGCATTCCAGGAAAGAGTAAACCTTTTTCATTTCTTTAGTTTATCGTAAAACATGTAACAAACGGAAAAACATAGACTATAATGTAACTGTAAGAGAATATATCACATAATCCTATGGCGTGCCAACAAGTGTAAGTGGTCGTAGTTCACCATCTCGCGTGATTACCAGTCTCAGATCACCTGAAATTGTGAGTTATTGAATCATATCTTTGAGATGTACAGTGGTGGTTTCCCCTTGCCATCCATAAGTTTGTATAGCTTAACTCTGCTAGCCTCTGCCTAAAAAGACATTTTCAGCAAAGCAGCAGTGGAGAAGGGTTATGTATGCCTCTTACTTGCTGATAGCCGTTTCTCAGAGTTATGAGGTATTTTATAGTGATATCTGCCCTACTGACGATTCTCCTATCAATGACCATTGCATCTTGTGGCCCACAGCCATTTATGCAATATATTTATGGCTATCTTCTTTATCTAGTCCTCTCCACCGTCCACCACCTGGTGGATGGGCCTAATAGGACAGGCTCCTGCCTTAAGAACATGACACATGTACCTTTTATATTTAAGTAATCATTAAGTAGAGGTGTAAAATCTACACAAAGTAAGTGGCTGAACTATGTTAAAGATGTGAATAAATTAAAACCATCTTCGAATGTTTTTGTTTTGTGATGAAAACACGTAGCCACAATGTGCATTCTGTTATTTATTTTGTTCTTGTAAATTCCCCTTTGTGTTCATATTTAACAGTCATGTGAGCAACTGTCGTTCACAGATCAATGCTTAATTATTGAATGTAAACTTTCCTAGTAAATCACAAACAGCCAAAAAATGCTGAGGTTGATTGCAACATCCTGCAAAGGACATTAAACTAACTTTAACTTTTGTAAATTGGACCTATCCACTTGTTTATTCATCAGAGCAACCTCAAATGTACTTAAAATACACCAAGTTTGTATCCACAGGCATAAATAAATTTATGAACAGTGTCATAGACATCCTTTAGAAAAGGGAAAAAACACACACACACAGGGGGGAGTCAATAAGTAAGTCACAAATGGCTGTATAAAAGTAATTACATATGTTAACAACTTGAAACCAGTTTATTTTTATACATACATTGTCTCTTTCTTCACATATCCTTTACAGGACATCGCTGTCAACACCAGCATCTTTCAGCTGATTGTTGATTTCTTGGCAAGATTACGCTCAGTAGTTTGCCATTGCTTTCTGAGTGACCAGCTCAATACCCCGTAAGTTACCGATGCGGCTAGAACCGTCAATGATTCTCGTGCACGTCGCGTTACTCACGAGAGTATATGGGATTACAGAGAAAGTCACTAACCTCTGGGCCAGGGAGACCTTTGCCAGTCTTCGTGGCCAAAGGCTTGCGAGCGCGGTTCGTGAGTCGCTTATCAGGCGTTCGAAACGAAGCCGCGACCAATTTGTGCAGCAGACCGTGTCACATTGTGTTATAACATGTTGGTATGGGAGCCGGGCGCTCAGAAAGCAATGGCAAACTACTGAACGTAAAAACTTGCCTAGTACATCAACAGCAGCTGAAAAATGCTAGTGTTGACTACAACGTCCTGCAAGGGATATGCATCATAAAAAAAAAAAAAAATTGTCTCTTTATTTCTCAACATAATTTCCACCAACATCGATGCACTTATCCCATCGTTTTATCAGTCCTTCCAAACCGGCTGCATAGAACTGCATGCTCTGTTTTCTAAACCACATTTTCACTTCACATTCAACTTTCGCATCATTCACGAAATGTCTCCCAAGATGGGCTTTCAGTGGACCAAAAAGGGGGAACTCGCTAGGGCCTAAGTCGGGGCTGTAAGGTGGATGTTCCAGAACTTCCCACCTTAGTTGGTTAATTTTCTCCTGAGGTAATCGAGCTGTATGTGGAGAAGCAACACTCCTCTAGTCAGCAGTCCTGGACGTTTTCTTCGAATTGCATCATGAAGCATCGATGGAACTTCACAGTACGATTCAGAATTCACATTGTCACCTTTCTTCTTGAAATTGGTTAAAAGCAGTCCTTGACAATCCCAGAGAACTGTCAGCATAATCTTCCCTGCTGATGGCGTAACCTTGAATTTTTGGACATAAGGCGAAGAAGGATGTTTCCATTGCATTGAAGCACGATTTTATTCGGGCTGGTAGTCGGCATAAACAGGAAGCATTTCCTTATGAATGTTCTTTGCAGGCAGTCCTTTTGCCCCCCCCCCCCCCCCCCCCCCCCAAAAAAAAACCCGCACAACAGCACGTTGCTCTTTGGTTGTACAGTCAGTAAGTAGTGTCACCATTTTGTTTATGCGTAGGGCCATGCGCATGAGACACCAGCGCCACCTGACGAACAGGAATATAAAGTTCGATGTTGCTGTCACTTAATGACACCTGTAGAAAACACCACTTACATTTTCCTGCCATCCCACAGGACTGTGTGACTTACTTATTGATTCGCCTGCTTACGTCTTTGAGACTGGAAACGAACAGAATAGAAAAGAAAGTAATTATTTTGACTACTTTAACCTGCATGACACATTTATCAAAACCATGCTGGTGGGAACAGTTGGAGGTATACAAGCAAGAGGTAGATGATTGAGGCAGGAGGATAACACCAAGAGAAAGACAAGCTACAAATCTGTGAGTGTACAACCAAAATGAGAGGCAAAAAGTGTTGGAGATCCATGGCTGTCAAACCAGCCTTCATTGTGGAAAGTGGACTTGATCGAGATGAGTCATATACATGTTGTCAATTCTTCCTGTTTAGCAGCGTGATGGATATACTTTATCTGTGCTGTCACTTCTTCAGTTTCATCAGGTCTCAGGGAGTGTTTGCAAGTTAAGTAGCAAGTCCTATGTTTACTTAGAATGTGTAAGTTGCAAGTCTTGAATTGACAACACGCTCTACGGATTTATTCATAGTGACGTCTAAACGTGTACGAAGAAAATGACCATGAGCACGGATGTACAATGCTAACCCCATAGTTTTATATCAATTCTTCACTCGATTGGCGATTTGGTCAATATCACAGAAAATGACTCGGTATCCAAGTTATGACTGGATCGACCTGGAAGCCCAGGTGAATTGTTTAAACAATAATCCCCACATCGAAGAGGTTTCAAGCATACGACACCAGGCCGGCAGGGTCCTTGCGCTAACGCGATTCCCGGTTCTTACATCTTGTCAGGTTTATATATCTCCTTTGCGTCATTGTAGTCATCATCATCTTCCACTTCTGCAATAATTTGCGTTCCAGTTCCCGGTGGGCAACATTGGATAGTGTCAGTCCGTGTGGTTGTACAATGTCTTTGATGTCGCCAATCCATCTTCTTCTTGGGCGTCCTCTTGTTCTCGTCGTAGATGATCTTTGATGTAAGGCCAGTGTTGCTGGTGTTGCATTCTAACGCCAAACCACTTGATCTTCTGTCTTTCAATAAATATTAGTGTTGGAACTCTTCGCTGGCTGCTGAGGATGGAGACGGAGCGCTTATGGGAATGTCCCGAATGCTGTGATGTCGGTTCCTAAATCAATCAATCAATCAATCTTTCAATAAATGTGGCATAAGGTATTGATCCCACTGTCTGTCTGATAACAGCATTTCTTACTCGTTCTCGGATTGTTAAGTTGGAAATTCTCCTCACGCATCTCATCTCGCAGGTGTTGATTTTGCGAAAATGTGATTTGGATAAAGTCCAGGTTTGAGACTGGTAGCATAGGGTTGGTGTGAATATGCTGTTTATTATTTGTCGTTTTGCGGACATGGGTATGTTTGGATGTTTCAGTAAGGATGATAGTTGATATGTAAGTGCACTAGCTTTTTGACATCTAATTTCGATTTATCTGTCTAATCTGCCATCTTCTGTGATCATACTTCCAAGATATTTGAATTCTTTAACTTGTTTCAGAGTTGTGCTATTTATCTGTATACTTAGTGGGCCCGGCGATCTGCTAACTTGCATTACCTCGGTTTAGGCTGTATTTATACTCATATTGTATCTGCTGCATGTTTAACTCAGATTATTAATATGATTTTGTAGTCTGCCCTCATCGCTGTAAAACAGGGACCGATCGTCTGCAAATAGAAGTTCATTAATTTCCTGTGCATCAGTTGTTTCATCTGGAGTAAAGAGTTGTAAATTTTCTGAACCTGTTCTGTCAAGACTTGCTTCTTTGGATATTCTGTTCATGTATATATTAAATAGCAGAGGAGAGAGTACACATCCCTGTCTCACTCCTTTCTCCTTACTACTGTCATTGTAATAACTATCGATTAAAGAATTTGTGCACTGTTTTTGTTTTTAAATTTTCGGAGGCAGTTTCTCACGCAGTCGAGAATGGACTAGAATGGTTTGTATACTTTCTAATAATTGTCAGTGGGAATTCTATAACATATGAAGGGCTTCTTTATTACCCATCTTGATTAGCAAACGCCCTTCACATTCTCTCCTTACATTAGTTACTCACTATTTAAATGATGTCAGTATTCAATCTAACTGCAAAGTCGTTTTTCTTTTTTTTGGCCACCTTTTCCTCCATTTTTGCCATAACTTTGTTGCTTGCCATTAGCTATGAATGCTCTTTCTACTATTCCCCGTTGACCAGGAAGATTGAGCAAAATGTGTCCACGTTGTCTAGCAGATATTTAGTCTGCATCATTGTCGCTGTGGCTTGTGGAGCATGGCAACAACATGTTTTCTCTTCAGGAGCTGGGCATTCTGTAATTACGGAAAAGGGAAGTCTCCTTGCCTTGAGCTGTCTCTCTGTCTCCTCCTTTATCCTGACCATGTTTCTTATATTTAAAGTTTTGTTGCATGTCCCTATTCCCTCTCTTCCGGGAAGGTTAACTTGATCAAAAAATGCCCGCAGAAGTCGGGTGTGTCGGCCTAACGACGCAAGAACGCAGCTCTGCTGTAAACAGGCACAACGCAATTACGTCCGAAAAAAACTATGGATGAACGCCGAAGAAGAAGAAGAATCCCCCCCCCCCCCCCTTCTTTCCTCCATCTTCATGTATCAGGGGTTCCAATATTTTCTCGAAGTTTAGTCGTTCGTTTGAAGAAAAGTGTGGTCAAGCCCCGTTCAACTTTCGGTCTGTTGATGTGCTATAATTGGACACCTATACCTATGGTCTACTCTATAGTGTTTCATTTTCTCCTGCTGGAAATAAAAGTTGCGCGATTCACTTCCTGAATTCTAAGTGTTTCTAGTTTTGTGTTTTCTTCTTTGTTGTTGCTTTTCATACCTGGTCAGATTCGCGTACTTATAAGGCCTGGTGTTGTTAGGTTCCCGCCCCGGTTTATGGTGTTCTTCTGTGGTCGACTCGACAATGCATTCGTCCTTTTCTCTTGTGTGTTGATCTGTCGTTGAATCTTTGTAGTCTATCTCTTCTTTCAAATCTTGTCTTTGATTCTCATTCTTGGTGGAGAGTAGTCTCTTCTCCTTGTTGCCATTGTTTCTTAGTCGCTTTTGTTTTCACTTTCTGTTTCTTTCGCCTCCTCAGTTGCTTCGTCTTCTGTCTGGATCTTGCTGTTGGTATCGTCTTTTTGGACGGTTTCACTCTTCATCAGTTTCTTAAGCAGTTCCGTCTGTGCTATTTCTTCTGTGACTTTTTTTCAGTGATTCTTCCATAGCCGCCTTGATCACAGTTATCTGAGTCATATTCTGCTCGATCTTCTGGTGAAGGAGCTTCAATTCGTCCAGAATGCACTGTACAGCTGTTATTTGAATTTCTTGTAATTGGTCACTTCTGTGCTCCATGTTGCCTGCTTTTGTTTTCAAATCCTTCAGCTGGCTCTCCTGGCCTTTTTTTATGGCAAGTTTGACTTTATGATTAACATCATGGCTTCTTTGCTGTCTTGATGGCAGGAGTATCTAGCCTCGTAATTGCCGAGGTAGTTGGCATTCTTTCTGTTTGTGTTAAGCTCCTTTAGGTCGGTGTCGATCTTGGCATGAGGTCTGGCTGTACGGGTCCAGGACAGTATCTGCAAACCCCCACCTCACTTTTGTTTAACTGAATAACCACATTAACAACGTGCTATCAGTTTAGACTCTTTCACAAAGTCCTTTAAATCATTGTTTAAAACTATTCATCATCATCAAGTGCCGTGTCGACTGGCGTAGGCGTTCATGACTCTCCACAGATCTCAGTCCTTGGTTTTCTGGATCAGCTCTACTGTTGATATTCCTCCATGCCTCTGTTGCAATCCATCCAGCATCATTTCTCGTGGTCTGCCTCTGCCTCTCTTCCCCTCGATCCCCTCTTAATATTACGCGAGCTCAAATGGATAAGTCGCCATACAACAACACCAGGAGCCACAGGCAAGCGTTACAAACTGAAATTGCTAAGTAAATTACCTCCATGACTCGAGACTATATATACAATTTAATAACACATACTAGAACAAGTCCAGAAATCTACATAAAACGTGATTTGCGTATCTCCTTACGTTACAAAATTAATTTCAGAAGGGCGAGAAGTACAGAGCCGTAAAGTATGGAGGGAAAAACATCAAGTAATCGGTTGTTGTATTAACGCGATCTTGAAATAATCTTAATCCCCCCCCCCCCCGAAACCCTAAAATTCCTTAGGTGGGGGAGGGGGGGATTCCCCACTGGTTGAGAACCACTGCTCTTTCGAGAAGCATCATCAATTGAAAGTACAGCACATTGGCTAGCACTAAAAAAAAACGCCTAAATAAAGACACGCTGATCCTGTGGCAACACAGCAGAATCACAAATGCTACACCAACCTAAGCCGCTCCCGACTGCAACAAACTTAACACCGGAGATCAGAACAGCTGAAGACAGCAACTTTGAACCAGAAATTGGAGAAGCCAGAGTCAAAACAACGCCGATGAAAATCAGCCAAATAGCACACCATAGGCCACCTCATGGGAAGAGAACTCAACCGAGAACTTTGCAAACATTGTGCTGAAATAGAAAAGCGTTGGGGAGGCAATGCTGTTATCTTTGCCAACCGACATGATACTCCATCTGCTGGAAAACGAGCAGGAAAGACACCCTCTATAGCAGTGTTTCCCAACATTTTTTGTGCTATGCCCCACCTAAGCCTTTCTACAATTCTTATGCCCCCCCCCCCCCCCCACATATACATTATTTTTAATATTCAAAAATTGAAATGTTCACTAGGAAATTATTGAGCAAACACAGTAAGTAAATTTTCAAAACATAATGGAGAACTGAAATTCAAGTACAAAATAATTTTAATGAAAGATTTTTCTATATTATTTTAATTATTAGTAATTATTTATTATTTAAATTTAGTGAGATCCTTGGGCTTGATGCTTGCTGCAAAGAGATCTTATGTCAGG